>JABAKD010000025.1:20296431-20415422 GCA_012845835.1 Undaria pinnatifida | reverse complement strand
CTATATTGATCCATACCGGATAAAAACTCCCATGTATGTGTGCATGTGGCCTACGTACACGCGCGACGAGAAATCACCAGATGGGGGAAAAAATGGCCGATTTACGACGATTTGTGGGTAATAAGGCAGAGCCCCGTCATAATTCACAAAAACTTTTTAGACGCGAAAAGCGCTACACATCTCGCTATCATCGTAGGACGTGACAACCAAAACCCAAAAAATGGCAATACTCCAGGTATATATATAAGCAAGGGCGCCCGGATGATAGTCTTTTGTCGACACCTCGCGCGAAAACATCAAATATATGGTCTCAGAAAATGGAAAACTAACCGGAGCGCTGTGATCGCAAGAAGACGATTTCGAAGGAAAAATAAACTTTTCTTTAATTTTCTTCCATTGTTAATCACTCGGTTTGCGAGACTTCTCCCTGTCCGGCGGCTGGGGGGGTCTCTAAAACCAAGTGATCTAAAAACGGAAAAAAAAGGGGGGCGAGGAAATTGTTTCTTTCTAAATCGTCCTGCGATCACAACGCTCCGGTTAGTTTTCCATTTTCTGACCCATTTTTGGTGCGATAAGGTGTACGAGTGCTATCCCTATCCCCGGTCACCCTCGATACTTGCAAGAAGTTTAGCAACTCCACACTCTGCCCCCCTTTCGTACGGTTTCACCCATGCATCGGACACAGCTACATCATGTCTCCATTCATCATCTATCTGTCCTCTTTGAGGGAATATATAAATAGATAGATAGATAGATAGATAGATAGATAGATAGATATAATAGATAGACAGACAGACAGATAGATAGATATAATAGATAGGCAGACAGACAGATAGATAGATAGATAGATACATAGATGGATAGATAGATAGATATATAGAGAGAGACAGATAGATAAATAGATAGATGGATAGATAGATAGATAGATAGATAGATAGATAGATAGATAGATAGATAGATAGATAGATAGATAGATAGATAGATAGATAGATAGATAGATAGATAGATAGATAGATAGATAGATAGATAGATAGATAGATAGATAGATGAATGGACAGATAGATGGATAGATCCCCTGGTGCATGCTACGTACTACGGTCGAGGTTCTCACCCGTTTTTTTTTCCCTCTCCCAATAACTCATTCGGGGGGCAAACAAAACTGCTAGACCAAGTGCACGCTCGACGATTAATCCCTCCCTATGGCGTAGGTATACACACCGACAGAAAACATGCCCAAAAATAACGAAATCCCGACGATTGTTGGGTTGAGGCTCCTGGGTCTCTGCATCGGTCGGCGGAATCGCCCCCCCCCAAGAAAAAAAAAGAAGGGCTAACCTCTGTTATCGCACTCTATGCACCCCGTCCGTCATCTACCCGATTTGCTTGCTCCATGTAGCTCAAATGTAGCCGGTTGGGTGAGAGCCAGATTATTTGGATTATTTGAATGATCTACGAAGCACATACATGTTTTGCGTGTTGGACCTGTACTGACACAGATCCCGTACAACATGCCATGAAAGACAGCAATATTTCAGATGCTTTAGCATTGCGTGCCGACGTATCCACAAGGGCAGCACAGCGTTACGGCAGTACGCACCACACAGCGGCACACCTGGTACGCCATGAGCTGGGTTGGGTTTCCACCTTCTTATACACTTATATATCCATATATCCATCGGGGATATAAATTTATCTCGTCGACACAGCAGATCGTGATCTGTCCCACTGAGATAATGTGTGACATATTGTGATATTTCGTCCGTCTTCCCGACAAAGAAAAAGGAAGACAAAGTTGATCCCCCCCCCCCCCCCCCCCATTGATCTCATCTATTTTATTGTTTGTATAAACACTCAGATCCGCAGGGGTCACATAGCCCCCCCCCCCCCCCCCTCGCCCCCCCCCCGGATAGGGTGCAGGCTTTCATTGCTTTCGCGTCCAGGTGTAAGGTTATAGGGGGGACACAGAGTGCCCCCTGCAGGTCTGCCAATTGAGCAGGTCCTCGGAGAGTACTCACTTTATTTTCCTTCGTAGAGATATGTAGCTTTATTCGATTCCACCAGATCCCCGGATAGCTTCTGAGATCAGAGGCACGTGCCTCCGATCTATTTCCTAACTTTCCCGAATATAAAACGCCAACCTCATCAGACGAAACCCATCCAAACGATTTCAAATTCGGATAATTACAGGCATTTCGAGGCCAAATCTGAACACATACCTTGGTATACTATAATATATATATACCTTGAAAAAAAAAGGGGAATATGAAAGAGGGATATTGTATATGAAGGGATAGGGATGTTCCCGAATTGCGGCAACGTACCATGTATATAATGAGCTCTACTCTTGATACGTGTGTGCGACATGACCGCAGCAGACCAACGGTACCATAGCATAGTAACCAAAGCTACGGTGCCGCATGGGGGGTCACTTTTGGCGCCTTTTGCAGTGTTTCAGTGGAGCCCTCTCGCGATCACTCGCGGTCACTCGCGCGGGTGACCCCTCGCAATGTTTGCTCTTTTTTTGCGGGTCTTAACCTTTTTGAGGCGCCGCTTTATCTTTTTTTGTGGTGTAGGAATCCGCAATCTGAAAGGAGTATTAGCTACACGCTGCGCCAAGCAAACCGCCTATATATTGAAAAGAGCTTTCGCCGGTGGGGTTACAGAGTCACTCGTGCGTGAGACTTAGGCCAAAAAGTAGAGCCCCAGACAAGAAAAAAAAAACAGTGCCCCTCTCTCTACCGTTACACGCGCGTCCAAGGTCACGACGTCGGGAACCTCCCCCACCCCCCCCCCCCCCCACAAGTAAAAAGGGGGACCCCCCCCTTGCCACACAAGGATGAGGACTCCCCTCCCTTGCCACAACGGGGGTGGCAAGTGGGGGGCCCCCTTCCCCCCCTAGCTGCCACAAGAGAGAGGGGGCCCCTCTGGGTTGCCACAAGGGAGGGAGGAACTCCCCCCCCCCCCCGCCTTGCCATAAAGTGGTGGACCCCCCCCCCCCCCCCTTTGCTACAAGGAGGGGACCTCCCTCCTTGCCACAAAGTGCGGGACCCCCCCCCGTCGTGGCAAGAGGGGCCCCCCTCCGTGCACCTCCTCTTTTGCCTCAAGGTGGAGGATTCCCCTACCCACCATGTGGGGGACCACCCCCCGTTGCCACAAGCAGAGGGACCTCTTCCTATGCCACAACCCCCCCCCCCCCCGCTGTCACAAGGACGGAGGCCCCTCCCCTTGCATAGAGGTGGAGGGGGCGATGTGTGGTACCTTACGAGCCTACCGTGCGCTCAAGGCAAAGCATCACGCTAGATATAAGGGGCGACAAAGGACAAGACACCTGTTGCGCAACCAAAAACGCCGCCTTTGTACACTCGAACTCCCCCTGAAAAACCGGGGTTTGGGCGCCACCCAAGAGGAGCGATTCATAACATGCTAGGGCAAGAAAGCTAAGCACTAAGTTACTAAAGAAAGGCACAATCCATGTGCGTACGGCATTTTTGAAGGGATTGAAGGCAGAAAAAAGAGTCTTAATGTCGCGGTATAACCCGTTGATGTTTCCTGCGGTATGCCTTGCTGCGCACCGCGCTTATGACGTGCTTCAGCGGTCAGGGATTAGGTAGCTCGGCAAACCGGTCTGATATTCGTACGGCGTACCGCACCGGCTTTAGGCGTACCTATTATAATGTTCTCTAGTGTGCAGACTATGACGTGCGTTGCCCTACTCTGTTCTCCTCAGTGTACTTTGTAGTCCCGGCACGAAAAACTCAATTACGCGAAAGCACCCTCGAAATACAGCGGTGGACTCATTCCAAGACCCCCCCGTGACACGCTAATAAACCTGGACCAGTCTTAATCTGTACTTTGGCATTGTCTCTCTTTCAAGATCATTAAGGCCGTAATCCGAGAGCATACCGAAAACGGTCTTAAATCGGAGGAATGTGTCTCTGTACGGCAGAGGGCGCTCGTGGGCTGGACTATCTTGGGTCAAGTTAGGGGTCTTGTATAACGTGCACGGGCGTTGTTTTCCCGACTTAAGACCGGGTTAGGGGACAAGGGGCAACTGGTCTTTCAAACCTGTTTTTTTTTCGTGACTAAAAGTCGATTTTTCTGGTCTTATCTCAAAATGTGGTCCGAAACCGGATGGTCTTAGAAATGGGTACACCACTTGTAGCTGATAGAAGAACAGAGCTTTTCGGTATGGGAGACTTCTAGGCTGAATCTTCTAGAGAATAGCCGATAGAAGAGTTTCATATAGCATACAAAAACGGCATTTTCAACGTGAGGGAGTGAACCTATGAATAGGCTTAGGGTGAACGTTGTGCGCTGCAGCCGAATCTATCTGCTGTTATTATCGTAACACACATATTATTCTCGGTTTCATTCACACCCCGAAAAAAGCTGCGCTCTTTTGAGGCATGACGAAACAACTTAGAGCTATAAAGCATGAGGCGTGGGCACATGGAACATTGGCACACATGGCTGTGCGCACCGCGGCGGGCTGATGTATCTATCTGCGCCGTCTCAGTCGAATTCATGTAGAATAGAACATGCAAAAACGACATCATGAAATCATTGGTTTAGTGACAAATTAGCGCTTCATACTCTGGGGGCTGGCAAATAAAGCACACATCATATGACATCAAAATACCATTGAGAAACATGAGCCATGCGCACACATAAAACAGGTACACATCGCCGTGTACACCGCGCAGCGCGCGGCAAGACCTCATTATGGCCTTGTTATATCGTTAGCAATGTCGACGTTATTTTGGGCCTCATCGCATACCTAAATACTTTTTGTTTTCAATGTCCAAACAACACTTAAAATACCCGATCAAATGCTCAAATCACACTACCGTAGAGGTTGCCCGCTATGGCACCTGTGAAATCACCTGTGGCACAGATGGGAACAACAAACTAGCATCGGTAGGGTATGTGAACAAGTGCCCGTGGCCGCTGTATATATAGTGCCGATATTTCTGGTTCTGGCACATACCCCGGCACTATAGGGGACTACTACTACGGTATACTCGTGACGCGTGCTACGATAGGACAGAGTAGGCAAAATCACTTTTCGGCTCCTCCTGGCTAAAAAAACGATTTCTGAATAAATTGACGGAGAACCTTAACCCAAAATCTTCGTCGGAATTTCATCCTTGTTTTGGCAAAATATGTTTCGATGTTTGCCTTGATAATTATTCAGGCGTTTGGGTTGACTCATCGGGTTCTAATGACACACATGCTACAGGCAGAGAGGGGGCGCACCGACGTTTTTCTCGGGAAGCTCCTGGGACGCGTGGTACGATAGAGACCTGTGTGCACCACCGCTTTTTTCCTAATACTACCCTTCAATTTGGGAGCTCAAGACATGTCTGTCTTGACCCAAAAAAGAACTGGTTTGAACAAAAACAAAACCGGGCCACCTGCACTATCTGCATTTTTGGTGGAAGCTCGTGAAAGCTTCCGTGGAAGCTTCCGTCGCTTCCATGGAAGCTTCCACGACTTCCACGGAAGCTTCCATGAAAGCTTCCACGGAAGCAACTTCCACGGAAGCTTCCATGAAAGCTTCCACGGAAGCTTCCACGAAAGCAACTTCCACGGAAGCTTCCACGAAAACTTCTACGAAAGCAACATCCACGGAAGCTTCCACGGAAGCAACTTCCACAAAAGCTCTCACGGAAGCAATTTCCACGGAAGCTTCAATGAAAAGCTTCCACGGAGGCTTCCACGGAAGCAACTTCCACGGAAGCTTCCATGAAAGCTTCACGGAAGCTTCCATGAAAGCTTTCACGGAAGCAACTTCCACGAAATCTCCCATGAAAGCTTCCACGGAAGCAACTTCCACGGAAACAACTTCCACGGAAGCTTCCATGAAAGCTTTCACGGAAGGTTCTCCACGGAAGCAACCTAACCCTAACCCTAACCCTAACCCTAACCCTCACCCTAAGCTTCCATGGAAGTAACTTCCACTCCCATGGAAGCTTCCATTACTTCCGCAAAAGCTTCCATTACTTCCATGGAAGCTTTCGTGCAAGCTTTCGTGGAAGCTCCCGTAGAATTTCCTTCCACGAAAGCTTTCATATCTTCCATATTTTCCATGGAAGCTTTCACGGAAGCTTACGGAAGCTCCCATGAAAGCTTCCGTGGAAGTTACTTCCGTGGGAGCTTTCATATCTTCCATATCTTCCATGGAAGCTTCCACGGAAACTTCCATGAAGACTTCCGTGGAAGTTACTTCCATGCAAGCTTCCATAACTTCCGCGAAAGCTTCCATTACTTCCATGAAAGCTTCCATGGAGGCTTCCGTGGAAGTTACTTCCATGGAAGCTTTCGTGGAAGCTTTCGTGGAAGCTCCCCGTGGAAGTTACGTTGGTGGAAGCTTTCATACCTTCCATATCTTCCATGGAAGCTTCCACGGATGCTTCCATGAAAGCTTCCGTAAAAGTTATTTCCTTGAAAGCTTCCATAACTTCCACAAAAGCTTCCATTACTTCCATGAAAGCTTCCATGGAAGCTTAAGTGAAGGTTACTTCCATGGAAGCTTTCGTGGAAGCTTTCGTGGAAGCTCCCGTGGAAGTTACGTCGGTGGAAGCTGTCAGTTCTTCCATATCTTCCACGGAAGCTTCCACGGATGCTTCCATGAAAGCTTCCGTGGAAGTCACTTCCATGAAAGCTTCCATAACTTCCGCGAAAGCTTCCATTACTTCCATGGAAGCTTCCATGGAAGCTTTCGTGGAAGTTACTTCCATGGAAGCTTTCGTGGAAGCTTTCGTGGAAGCTCCCGTGGAAGTTACTTCCGTGGAAGCTTTCATATCTTCCATATCTTCCATGAAAGCTTCCGTGGAAGTCACTTCCATGAAAGCTTCCGTAAATTCCTCGAAAGCTTCCATTACTTCCATGAAAGCTTCCATGGAAGCTTTCGTGGAAGTTACTTCCATGGAAGCTTTCGTGGAAGCTTTCGTGGAAGCTCCCGTGGAAGTTACTCCCGTGGAAGCTTTCATATATTCCATGTCTTCCATGGAAGCTTCCATAGCTTCCATATCTTCCATGGAAGCTTCCATGAAGGCGGTGAAAGCTTCCACGCAAAATGCAAGTAGTGCCGGAGACCGACAAAACCCTGCTCTCTACCGCATAAAAAAAATCCCAATAGATGGCCTTGGTACACAACGAGAATTCCCTCAATGCAAACTAAAATGTGAGTATTTCTGACGATTTTCTTGGGGATTAAGGAGCTCCGTCATTTAACAGAAAACCAAATAGGCAGAAAAGTGTCACCTCTACATATCGTAGCAAAATGCATGTGCGTCGCTCCTCACATGAGTATCTCACTCGAAAGCCGTTTCAAGAAACCCATGGGGGACTAGAGCCTAGGTATATATATAAAGCCAATGTTAGAAAAACAAGAATGGCATTATGATTCCCCGACGATTTTGGGCTCTATAAGATGGGCTTAAGGAGCCCCACCGCCAATATTAAGAAAATATTATTGCTGCGAGCTACCAAAAAATGGTAGCACGCACACCCTTACATGGTAGAATCACGTTCTTATTTATTTATTTATTTATTTTCGTTTTGTTATTTCATCCTCCTTCCGGGGCGGATGATGGCGGGAAAAATAAAGCTTAATGTAAGGTCATCATACACTTCCACCCATTTTCATACACGTCGTGTGTGTCGATTTAACTCAATTGCATTCGCAATCTATCCAGCGCAACGAAGCTGGCGCGTCCTTCGGTTCCCGCGATAGCGAGAGATATAGCGCGCGAGCTGTCCCAACCGGCGGTCACCCCCTTTTACAACTCAGGCAGCGCAAGCTGCCGAGTTTTATGTGTATACGGATGCACGCGTGAGCGTTGCCGGAGTATAAGGATGCACATGCGTGAGTGCATGTCGATTTGTTTTCTTCTTGAAAGTTCATTTTTTGGGGGTGAGATGCACTAAAGAGTGCTGCTCTCCAACTGATCCTATTTAATAGCTGCCTCAGAAAAAAGGTGGTGCACGCGTACGTCCACCATACCTAGAAACGTGCGTATGAATATTAACCCCGCTTTGTTGAGGCTTCCGAGGAAAAACCTGACGACGAAAACTGACGATTTGCACATACATGCGTCGATCACACACCAAGCAGCCCCCTCGGAGGGTCACCGGGGTAGCGAATGGGGCGCGTCCGAACTGCAGGGGTAAGGGGCTAGGGTTGTGACACGCGTGGAGCATGCCGGTACTGCTCGTACCTTCTGGGCCTTCTTCCTCTCGACCGATGACAATATCGCGCTCTCGTGCATTCTTGGCCTTCAAAATGGGCCTCAAGAAGGGTTATAAGACCTAACACATTAGACTCTCGTGCATTCTTGGCCTTCAAAATGGGCCTCAAAAAGGGTTATAAGACCTAACACATCAGACTACGTATTCTGCCCGTTTTTCTCAGGGTCCCAACAGGGATAACATGATATTATTAGTAGGAGATAGTAGCCTTTCTGACGTCGAAGTCGTCGCCTGAAAAAAAATAAAGTTACCGAAAAAACGCCAGCCAATGAGCGCCACGCAAAAATTCCGTCAGCCAATGAACGCACGCAAATAACCCCCCCCCCCCCCCCCCCCCCCCCCCCGAATAACCGCAACCGCTACTGCCGCCAGTGGAAGCTATGATAAGAAGACCGCGGTTCGACCGCTTGACTGACCGCCTCTCTACACTAACACTAGTATATTACGGCCAAAAGGAGCCTTGACGCGCCCAAAAAGACAGTCGCTTACCAAAAACAGACCGATCTCCTTCGTAACGCGTTTTGACTGCTGCGTACTGCCATTGCCATTGCCACCACCGGGAAATGTGGTGACGCAAAAGCCGCACGCATTCACGCAGCGCATCTTACCATACCCCCCCCCCCCCCCCCACGATCCTCCCTCCATCTCCAATTTTCTTCTTTCCGAGCAACGAGATGGCTTGCAAAAACTTTGGAAAGCAACGACACGCAACAGGTACACACACGAGCACCACTTGGTCGCGGCTCGACCTTTCACCGACCCGTATCGCGGAGTACCGTGTAGCGTACCGTACCGACCGTGTACCGTACCGTGCTGGCCATTTACCGTACGGTACCGTGCACAGTACCGTGCTGGCTCTTTGCCGTACCGTACCGCGTACCACCGTGCCGCACTGTACGGATCCTCTACCGTACTGACCATGTACCGTACCGTACTGGCTCTTCGCCGCACCGTACCGTATACCGTACCAACCTGTCACTTTTCCGTGCAGTACCCTGTAATATACGGTACTGACCATTTACCGTGCCGCAACGTGCACATAGTACCGTATTGACCCTATACCGTACTGTGCCGTGACGTATTGACTGTGTACGGTACCGTACCGTAAAGACCCTTTACCGTACTGTACCGAGCACCGTACCGTACTGACCACCGTACCGTACCGTACTAAGCCTATGCCGTATCGTGTACCGCGCAGTACAGTAGTAATATGTACCGCGTAGTACCGTACCGTACCACAACATGTACCGTCGTCGGTATTCCCGGCCGCATCAAACAAAACAAAAAACTCTCCCACACCGGCAGGCTATTACTTGTCCCGGTTTCCTCTTACCGAGAGAGCCACAAACCACGGCAATTTCACCGGCACTACGGCGGTCAACTGGAGTTACTCAACCGGCACAACAGAGGGACGCCTGCAGGACAAAATAGCATGTTTTTTGGTCGACGACTGTACGACTCCACAGACAAATACGCCCCAAAGACAATAACATCAGTGGACCGGCTCAACGCGTGCGCCTCCACTCCCCCCCTCGACCAACCATTCCTCACAAAATTGGCGCGCACAGAGACCAAAAGCGTTCAACAGGCCCGTGTATCTTAGCCCCGCCCCTTCCCACTCCCCTTCCCCTGCTCCTTCTCAGGGGGGGGGCTGATTTCCTCAAAAATCAATCGATCTCATTTCGAAAAATAATCAATCTTTCCCCTTAGCTTCTTCCGCCCCACCCGCAGCCGTCGCTTCCTCCCCCTCTCCCCCCTCCCCCGTTACGAGCGTACCGCCTCCCCCCTCGTACTCCGACTCGTCTTCCTGCTTGGCCTCCACCGCAAGCTGGTCCGCGATGATGTACTTCACTCTGTTTAAACGGGTCGGGCACGATTTTTTTTTTGGAAAAACGAAAACGAAACGAATGTGAACATGAAAAGAAAAGAAAAAGTGAAAAAACATAACACACGAGAAAAAATCAAACAAGGAAAAACACGGGAGAGGCAAAAACGATTATAAAGGAGACAACAAGAAAAGTATGCAGAAAATAGTGAAAAATGAGGAGAAAAAAAAAGAAAACTAAGAAAACAAGAAAAAAAAGTATACCAGGTCTACGGGTAAAAGACAACAACAGAAAAATAAAGAGAAAAAAATGTATGCAGACGGAACCGAGGAAGAGAAAAAACTAGAAAGAAATGCATCTCGCACAACAACAGCAAAAATCAACCTCCAAACTGAGTTTCGACGAAATCCTCGATCTCACAGCTGACATGTCTTCGTCCTTGTTATAAAAAAAAACAATGGATAGCAGAACAGCTACTCGTAGAATCACCTGACACAGCACTTCCGGAAGAGCTTCTCCAGCAAGTCGTACGGGGCTTCCATCATGAGGACGTTGTGAAGGGTCATCAAGATCCCGCCAATCTTGCGGAGTCTCTGCATGAGCCGGAACTTTTCGAACGAGTCCACGGGCTCGATTGGCCTGAAGGAATTCGCGCCAATCACCTGATAACCAAACCAAAAAAAAAAAAAACGCAAAACAAAGCCCACAACACGGCGGTGTTGATTGAATCAAGCCAAGACCAGGTCTCCTCACGATATTTGCGGTATTTCTTTATGTACAAGGTACATGATAGCTGTCTTGAAGGGTGTGGCAACAGAGGTTTTCTCCCTATCAGATGACGGACCGGCGCGGAACTTACTAATGCGTGTGCTGGCCGTCGATGGCAGCAAAAATAGCAGTCTACGACAGCATGAAGAACACACAGCAGCAGCACTGACTAATGAACGGACGCACACACGAAGTCACATACTCAAGATACAACAGCCCACAACAACGAACGGCGAGGGAAGATGAAAGAAAAAACACGGCCTGTATAATACAGACGAGCACGCATATGAACGAATATGAAATAATAAACACACGCACGAATAATAGATACACGGAACACATAAAAATAATGAAATTAATAATGAAAAAACAACTCATGCTCAGGTTGTATGTTGTATACACTTTGCACAACCATGGTGGGGTTTTGATTGAACATTAAACTATGGCGACCAACAAAGAAAGAAGAACGACTAATTGCGGTGTCATCAACTGTCTACCGCGACCAAAAAACAAAAAAAACAAACGACTGGTTGCGATGTCAACAATTATGTCTACAGCGACCAAAAAAGAGAAAGACAAACGACTGATTGCGGCGTCATCAAGTGTCTCGTACAGCGACCAAAAAACAGAAAGACAAACGACTGATTGCGGTGTCATCAAGTGTCTCGTACAGCGACCAAAAAACAGAAAGACAAACGACTGATTGCGATGTCATCAAATGTCTACAGCTAGAGCTGTATAAAAAAGCACGAAGCAGTACGTACTACTGCTGTATCACGCGCTGGTTGGCGTGCCGTCCATCTCCTTCCTACGTGCTTCAGGCACGCCCGATCTACCCTGGCAACTAGGAAGTGTGGCCGATGCTGTCATACAAAACCATCATCAGCTGTCTTCGACATTTGTTTCCCCGACGCGTTCTACGATAGAGGAATACTACGATGTCACACCACTATTTGGCAAAACTACTTTCGGAATGACGGGACTTCAACAGCTGGTGACCCGTTTTCGGGGACAAATTACTTGGAATTAGTATAGGGAGAGGTTCGGGGATCCAAAAAAATCGTCGGATTTCCATTCTCTGTGTGTGTTTTTTTTTGCTAATCTGCTTTTTTTCAATGCTTGGGCCATCGGGTCGCACTACCACTGTTAATTTGGTTACTAAAAAAATCAGTTGTTGGGTCAATTTTTTTTCGGGGGGGGTACAGACCTCCGAAGTCCTGAGCCTTAAACGACAAAAATGAACGGTGCACCTACTACTACTGTAATAGCGTAGGACGTGCCTTCCTCTCAAGAATCATCCCACGCTATGGATAGTATATGAAGAGTAGATGCAGCAGATTTCAAGAATTTTCTGAGCTGCGAACACGAGGAGAGGAGCCCAATATCTCATCATCATCATCACCATCACCATCACCACCCGAACCATGACCCCGAGGGCATTCACTCGAGCAACCCAATCAGCCTTTCAACGCACTAGTCTAGGCGATAGCCCTAAAACAAACGCCAGCACTCGTCAAGTTAGGCACTGACCGATAGTTTCACACCTTTGTGCGGAGCTCAACCTGTCAGATCGATCAGATCGGTCAGATCGGTCAGAAACGATTGCCCCCAAAAGTGCAAGCCCTGTCGCCGTGGCATGACGCTCAAGACCCAACGCGGTTATAACCATTTCGAGGCCCGTCCAAAATCGAACAAAACCAACAGATTTTGCGATATTATAGAATCAACAGCTTAACAAGAGGGCTGCAGCAGTAAGATATCAACAGTATGAGAATGCGAATGCGGTGCGTGTGTCGTGCCGCTCCTACCGCTCCGCTCTCAACACACTGAGGAGCAACACACTATTAATACCTGCTATTTATGGTGAACAAACACTTAACAAACACACTACGAGCTGGTCCGGTTTAGAGTCAAACGCAACAGCGGAATGAGTTTTCGCAGCTCAGTTTTGCGATGTTCGACGTGAAAATTTGCATGGAGATGGGAAAGGGGTTGGTCGGCGCAACATTTACGAGCTGACCAAAAAATGAAATGAAATCCAAGAAAAAAGTTAAACCATTAGAAAAAAGAAAAAAGTTAAACCATTAGAAAAAAGAAAAAAGAAAAAAAGAAATCGCCACCAAGTCCGTGAAAAAAAAGTTTCGTATTAATAGCGGACACACTATTGATAGTGAGCGCACCTTCTACCCCAAAGAAAGGGCAGCTTCGTGTGACCGATTCTGGAATCGTCAAAATATGTCATCATTTTTTTCCGTTTGAAGCCCAACCCCTAAGGGGTGATTTTATGGGCACACAGCACAAACCACGGACATGACACACATACATGAAACAAGATCGGAAAACCGAGAAAAAAATCACAATAAACAAAGACAAACTATGGACCCAACAGCAGACAAAAAAGCATGTATAGCTTGTAATCGCAGAGCTCACGTCGCAAACCCGAGGCCAGCCTGAAACCATGAACAAACTAATGATACTGTAGAAAAATAAAAAAAAAATTATAAACAAAGTATACGAGGGAAAGTAAACAGTTGTAAGATACCGTACATTTTCTAGTACATGTTTTCTCGCGGGATGGCTTGGCCTTGGATCGTGATGAAAAATTCAGCATTTTCTCCCTTCGTCGACTCGTGTTGAATTGCGCCTACCCAGGTATATCCACTCCATCACGACCTGGACGCAACCCCACCCACTACCAAGATGCGACGGTGTTTCTAGCGCGGGTGATCAGAAAACGAAACAGAAACAAACAGGACTCCGTAGTTGATAAGCAATCACATCCGTCGACGACTGACGACGTTATCAATCTTTTTCATAACGATTATTTGCCCTCCCTTTGCAGCAAAGACCGTTACCTTTAATTCCACCAAAAATATATCAACAATAAAACTTGTCTAAATGTACCTGGAAGATGGAGCTGTCCAACGGGTCTCCCACCGGCACTGAAGCATAGGTTGATTGGTTGGTCCGTTTAAGCCGTTTGATTAGTCGGTCCGTTAGTGGGTAGGCAGGTCGGTCCGTTGGTTGGTTAATTGATGGGAGTAGCACGGAAGTTTCGTGTTTGGTTGGTTGGTTGGATTGATGGGGGCAGCGCGGATTTTTTAATCGGGACATTGACATCGACGTCACCGGCGAAAAAACCGAAGCAGGTCGCCAACGGCAGTATGTGTGGGAGACAAGAGAGAGAATACGGTGCCGGGCGGGGGGGGGGGGGGGGGGCAGGAAGAGAGGAAGGAGAACAGAGGCGGGGACGTGAAGGGGGGGGGAAAGAGGCAGACGAACAGGCAGGCAGGCAGGCAGGCAGGCAGGCAGGCAGGCAGGCAGGCAGGCAGGCAGGCAGACAGACAGGCACACAGCCACACGTAGCGAGACATAATGGGACAATTAACCGTGTTAGTGGAGACAGTCATAGATACCCATGGATACAGCCAGAAACAGAGAGAGGAAGATAGAACAAGAGGGGGCAAATACAAAGAGAGGAAGATAGAACAAGAGGGGGCAAATACAAAATCTCCAGCCCAGACGACAGGAACGGACCGAACCAACGCATTGCCAACTGAACTCCATGCCAGGTATGTTTTGCCCAATCTGAAACACGAGTGTAAATCACACAAAGCAAATGAATCGGCTATGCTCCTATGCTCCTGCAATATAGCCCCGTCAAATTGCCAACCACACAAGCACAAAACCTCATGCTGCTGCAGCTACTACTACTACCATCACCACGACCACTACTTGTACTAAAGTACCACTACCACTAGTACGATCACGACCACGTACCAGGCAAGCGCATCTTATCCTCGTCGGGCATGCCTTCGAGCCCCTTCTGGAAGCGGCCGATGATGCCGCTCCAGTTGTCCATCCTTGCCGCTCGCTCTGGGTTCTTCGTGAAGTAATTCACCTCGCTCAATGGAGTTGACTTTTGTTTATCGTTTTGTTTGGTCCCATCCCGGGCAGTTTTCACAATAGATACATAGCGGAGGCGGGGAGGGGGAGGGGGTGGGGGTTCAGACATTGCTCAATATATCTTGAGGTCCATCTTCGCCGCTCCATCTGAGTTGTTGGTGCAGAAATTCACCTCGCCCAGCGGGATTGCCTTTTAGTGATAGTTTCGTTCGTCCGATCCCGCTCAGTTTTCCAAGAGATATATACGGCGGGATGGGGGGGAGGGGATAAGGAATAAGACACTTTGATCTTCGTGAGCGCATTATATAATAAGGATACTACACCGCCGTGATATACACATACTTTCGAAGTATATGTACAAAATGTATATCTTGAACGCCCTGCGGGATAATTTTGAGATGGTGGAAGCAAGTGCCATCAAATAACATTCACGCCGCCGGAAACCTTTCAGAACGATACGTTAATATAAATAAACAGCAGTAGCAGTTCATATTTTTTCGTCAAGACTGGCGAAAACTGTCAGAGTTTGCCAAATTTCAAATTTCGCTGTTACATACTCCGTATATTTTTAAAAATGAAAATACATTTACATACCATGTATGTACACATTATACCTACATTTTTTGGGGGCGGACGTTGAATTTTTAGTAGTTGACTATACATCGGCGGCTGTATCATAGTGAACATTTTTTCTTTACATTCAAGGGTCCTGAAAGGGAAAAATTGACGAGTAAAACGGACGATTGCAGCGCCCTTCACACCAAGCAACCCGGGCCGCTAGACTAGGTGACGACGATTTTCCAGTCCGACTCCAACGCGAGTACCAGCAACACACGCGCGCACCACAATAAGAACGCGTTTCTACTTTGTTGTATCGCTCTACATGGGCCCCACAAGTGTTTATACAAGAGAAAAACTACTCTGGAGAAACGATCAAGTACAGCAGTAGTGTTACGTTGTGATGCCGTTCAGGAAAAAAAAAAAACGGCACGACAAACAAAATATAGAACGACCTTTGCTTATCATCTTTCACCATTGTTGTAGCCTTTCATAGGCTTGCAGAGCGCAGCACGAAGCACCAACGACCACCGACATTAAATTTGTACAAACTTGAAAAAAAAAACTGTCCACCACGTATGATACAAAACACGTCGAAAATTGTCGACTTTTCTTGTTTTCTACGCCCCAACATGCGAAAAAAAAAAAAAAGTGCAAAAGAACGAACAGTTTTGACGGCCTCAATTTTTGTAAGCCTCCACTTTCTACATCTTCATTTTTTTTTTCATTCTTGAATAGCTTCCATTCACCTCTTCTAGCTTACCCGAGGCTTGCAGGACATACCTCTCGGCCTTTTCTGCTCTTGACTGCAACTACTATACGAATCGGGTGGAGGAGGCGCATACTACGATGGAAGTGCACCATTTTTTTTCTGCTGAGGTTCATCACTCTAGGACATCAACGCCTTTTACAACTGGAAACTCGTTCTTGGGGGGAAAATACTTGGAATTAGTACACGGAGTTGTTTTGAGGTCCTGAAGAGGGCTTTCAATACCTGCCCCCAAAAAACTGAGTTGTGTTGGAGAAAAACAAAACTGCACTACCGGATACAAAACCCCACGGCCTACATACGTATGCAACGAGAATCACGCAACGAAACGCCTCACGTATTTCCGCCGATTTTTTCGGGGTGAAAAGGAGATACAACCTCCTACCTGTCACCCAGAAAAGCATATCCGACAAAAGAAAAGCGCTTTTCACACACCTCTATCGTAACACGCGTCGAAAAAAAACGACAAAAAAAGCACACCCACACACACAGCAGTTTGATCGCCTTCAGTTATTCGTTGTCTGCCTCCGCTTTCTGCATGAAGGACGATGATCATAAGTTTTGAAACGGCTTCTATCTGTCCTCTGTCGCTCGCTCACCCCAGGCTTGCAGGGTACTCTGTCCACGACCATCGCCAGCAATCCCATGAACTCCACCTGCACCCCGACGTTCTCGGCGTGGTCCGTGTGTCGGTTCGTCACGAACTGGGAGGTTCGAAAAAAACAACAACGGAAAAAGGAGAATAACAAACAATACGAGCGTAAATCGTAAGAAACAAGGAGAATAACAAACAATACGAGCGTAAATCGTAAGAAACAAGGAAAATAACAAAACAATACGAGCGTAAATCGTAAGAAACAAGGAGAACAACAAAACAATACGAGCGTAAATCGTAAGAAACAAGGAGAATAACAAAACAAATACGAGCGTGAATCGTAAGAAACAAGGAGAATAACAAAACAAATACGAGCGTGAATCGTAAGAAACAAGGAGAATAACAAAACAAATACGAGCGTAAACCGTAAGAAACAAGGAGAATAACAAAACAAATACGAGCGTAATCGTAAGAAACAGGGAGATTAACAAAACAAATACGAGCGTGAATCGTAAGAAACAAGGAGAACAACAAAACAAATACGAGCGTAAATTGGTGGCCGTATTACAGTAGTAAAAAACAAGAAAATAGCAGGATAACAAGACAGATACGAGCGTAAATTGGGGAGCCATACGATTGCACTTTCAGACAAGGAAAACAAAACAACAGCAGTATACCTGGGTATACGACACGACATTCGACGGACCCCGCCGCACGAGATGAAGCATCACACGTATGTATGACATACCTTGTATATGATATGTATGATAGCTTGCAACGATCTCACATCCGAGGGATGAACTGGTGTCTTTTCATTTCGAATCGCAAAAACACTACTTTACACAAATCGATACATGCCGTGTGATACGTAAAAAACAAGATGAAAAAACAGAACAAAACAACGAGAACGACAAAAAAGCAAAATGACAACAAACAGCAGCAGGGGCAGCAACAGCAGCAGGAGCAGAACAAGAGAAAAGCGACGACAACACCAGCATTAGCAGCGACAGGGGCAGCGACAACAGCAGCACCGGCAGCAGCAGCAGCAGCAACAACAATAACCAACACTTCGTATGATGCGATAAACAGTACAAACATGAACTTATATATCAGTATATGCACCATGTATCATGTAACATCATATGATAGCAACAATAGTAGTAACAACGTAACAACAGCACTCCAGTTAAAATACTGCTGTAATTGTCAATAACGCCAACGCCAACGCCAACGCCAACGCCAACGCCAACAACAACAACAATGCCACCACCACCACCAACAACAACAGACACACAGGCGCAACAACGACCACAACAGCAGACGGAGAAATAACCAGACGGGAGCAAAACAAAGAAAACGAGAACAAACGAACGAACGAACGAACGAACGAACGAACGGTCCACAGCGCCTGACAAGGCACCAAAAAGCACAAAACACACAACAACAACAACAAAAAACTTTCGGGATTCGAGCCGAGGGAAGAAACAAGACACGTCAACAAAAACTGCACATACCATTTTCGGACTATCGTATGATAGGTTACGGCTGACCTGGTGGGCTTTGTGGTCGGGCTGGGACCTTGTACCAGGTGTATCGGACCACGGACTTGATTATGCGAGTTAATGTTAGAACAACAACAACGATATCGGAATACTACCAGTAGTATAGTAACCCCGTTAGAACCCCAAAACCCCTCCCTGTACTAATTCCAAGTAATTTGTCCGCAAAAACGGGGTTTTCCGATTGTGGAGGAGTGAAGTAGGGCCATAGGTCATGGGGGAGATTTTTTTGTTGTTGTTGGTATTAACCCCTTTGTAGAGCTGTGAATCGGCAAGATTGACGACAAATAACTAACCAGCAGGTGCAGTTAGCACGACTAACTGACTTTAGTTGGCAACTTCGCCAGTTGATGGCCAGCCGACTTGCCGACTGAAGTCAGACGAAGCGAAGCGAGCCAAAGTAGCTCCCACCGGTCGGGGGAGAGGCCCGCCAAAAAAGAAAAAATGCATCCCGCATCAAACAACCCTTCCTCCAAGTATGGAAACCCAATACGTCGGATAGTCAGCACTTTCGGGAAACGCCTTATTAATATTCCGACTAATAACTAGTTGGTGACTTAAGTCGTGCCGACTTCAGACGAAAAATTGAAGAAAAAAAACTGACGACATCAGCAGCATCGACCACACGAAGCAATCCGAGCAGCTGGTGAGATGTGTTCGAGAACTGCAACGCATCAAGCCGTGTGGCACGCAGGCGTAAGGCATATAGGACGATACTCAGATTTCCTCACGTTTGTCCTAGACGCTTTTGATGACTGTAGATCGCGCTCGTCGCCTTTTTGGTCTGTATCAAATGGCTCCTCAAAGGGCTATAACTTCTTTGTGAACTGCAACCCGTTTTTAAGGACAAAACGGATTACAATTATAGTGGTGTTCTTTTTCAACACGTCCCTGAAAACAATTGATGCTTACAGTACAGCGTCCCCTACACGAAGCAGTGCAGGGGTTGTCCGAACTGGATTACACGGAGCTGAATGGCACACGCGCGCGGGCAGCCTCGTGAAAGTCGTATTGTAATATACGGCATGGCGCTCACACTATAGAAGAGACATGCTTTCTGGTTTGTGTTTGTTAATTCATAATTCGAGCGTGGTCTCCGTTATGGTTTCCGGACCATCGACCAGATTTCGACAGGACGGGACGAGTTCTACCGAATCGAAGGCCAGATTGAGGGAAGCAAACTCATAATTTTGCAAGTGATCGCAAGTGCTTCTCGAGCTTTCCAGCTTCTCTCATTTATATATATATATAAATATATCCGAACGCCAGCTTCTCTCATTTTGATATAGAGAAAATATATAAATGAGAGAAGCTGGAGAGCTCGAGGAGTACCTGCGAGCACTTGCAAGTTATGAGTTTGCCTTCCTCAATCTGACCTTCGATTCGGTAGAACTCGTTCCGTCCTGTCGAAATCTGGTCGATGGTCCGGAAATCACAACGGAAACCACCCTCGATTTATTTCTCGCGGCGGTCCCTTCTTGCAAGCAGCTATTCCAGCTCCCGCATCTCGGCCCGCTGAGAGCTCCCCGCTCTCTCTGCCAACGCTTTCACTTCCACATCGCCCATTTTGACCTCACCCTCAGGCATGGTTCAAATCAGACACTCAGCTTGCTCCCTTTCATAGGGAGGACTCTTTTTGCGCAACACCCTTAGCTTCGATCAGGATTAGTACCGCGTCCGCGACAATTATCGTGTTCGTTAATCCCTACGATTCGTAGAGGGCTTACCCGTTGAGCGAACAGCACTGGGGTACTGAAGTTACCGGTATGAACACAACTAAAAGACTTATATATATTATGTTGCTCCTAGCCAAGGCACAGCGTGGAGTGCGCTCGCCAGGAAGAAAAGGCGGCCAAATAGACAGAACGTTTCCACCATCCCGATATCCCGCTACCATGTAGCCAACCTATCATTGGAAACCCCTACTATACTCAACCGTCATCATAGCCGTATCATATCCAAGCATTCAACCAACAGTTTCGTCATACACGAGTGCACACAAGGAAAAATTGGCGACAATGCACTTTTGTATCTTGAGGCCCGGGGAGGGGGGGGGGCGGGGTCATTTCGGCGCAAAATAACTGTCCTTTTGGCCGTTTTTGAGCGCAGGGGCGTTACCTCACGAAAGTAAGTCACGCAAGGGACGAAACAGCGTCTAAGACAAGCCCCTAGTGAGAAAGGGCTCCATGAACGAGACACTGTTTAACACATGTCTTAGCCGGTAATAAGGCTCAGTCCTCAGTGTCAACAAGTCAGAATTCGCGAATACGCAAAAAACACGAGCATATATAAAAAAAGCACAACACATTCCGTGAAACGAGATAAAACGTGACCAATGGAGGGAGGGGGCAAGGGACAAGACGAGGCGGGGGTGGGGGGGGGGGGGGGGGGACTCAACCCATTTGAAACTGCACTCGCGCAGTCGGGGGCAAACTACCGTAGGGGTTACCCAACAAGACGGTCTGAGTAAGGCGGTATCCCAATACATGGCGGTCAAAAATCGCATATTATAGCGCGACTGGGGAATCGCATTCATTTCCTGCAATAAACAGGGCGGCTTCCCTCTATAAGGCGGTCATGTTGCCTAGGCACACCACCGTCTTATCGGGGGACTCCCACTGTACTTGGACAAGGGTATGCCGTATACGACGGTATGTATCACATCGTCGGTGATGACACTTTGGTTTTGGAATACCGAACACGTATCACTTGGCATGGTATGCATTTACTCCGGGGGTCCGAAATTCGATGCAAAACCGAACAGCAAAAAAAAGCTGAGTGGGAATGCTGGACCCTATTCGCGATAAAAATGAAGGCGAGTGCCGGGGAGGCAGAAGGGGAGACACTTGTGACCACGGCTTGTCAAGGAGGTCGCTGAGGGCGAAACCTCTTACGAGTTGAGCTGGAGAATAAGAAAACAGAAAAAAAAAAATACTCCAGGGGTATGACGTACAACGTACGCCGAGGGAAGGGGGGGGGGAGGGGTGTACTCAGCTTGTGCAGGGCCGTAGTCGTATGACCACAGACCCTCGCATCCCTACCATGCCGGGACGGAGCATGTCGGGCTTTCACCAACCAGGCAGACATTGCTTGCACCGAGCGCGCAGCGCCGTGAGGTGTTCGGCGAGTCGCATGAAGGGTGAACTGCATCCTTCCAAGAACCGCTCGTAAGACGGACTTCGGCACCTTGTGCCTACTTTCTTGCTTGTGGATGACAGCGCCATTGAGTTGGGAAGGGAGGGGGGGGTTACTCATTTGTTGCTTGCCTTAGTAGTTGGACCTTTGACCACGCATCCCTTTTCAGGACGGAGCACCGTTCCTACTCCTAATAGAGACACCTCCAACATTTGGGCGCTCATTACGCTTCTTCCATATATTACATAGAAACCTATCCCCGTCCTGTTTCGCCGTCTGTGGCCACCATCTATCTCCTAGGATAGCCATCGTTTGCTCGCTACTCTCTGGTCTACAAAACTCTTCCATGTCACATCCGTCTAATTTCCTCACCTCCTCCTCTAGCGCATCCGTTCCCCCTCGTATTTTTCACATTCTCCTACTATTAATATGTGAGTCCTACTCTATTGTTGTGCCACGCGGGCACATATTTGTAGCCACGCCCTCCTCCCGACTACTGGTACATCTCTTTCTTCTTTATGATAGGTCCAAGTCCCCCACACGAAATCGCAGTTTCAGCTTCTTCGCGTAGTCCATTGGGCCGTGCAGATACGTTTTCATTCCAATATCTTCCCTCAACCCCTCGTATATCTCTTAAGTGCTTCTCCTCTTTCACCTTATTTCTTTGCGCTATCCTTTCCCTTTCTTCTATGCTTTCTTTTCACCTCTGTCTTGTACCCGCCAAACTTCTCTATGGACAGTACCTCTTCTTGGTCTCCCCCTAAATCCTTCCATATTTTCTCGACTATGTTATCCCATTTTATTCCAGCTCGCCCGAGGGGGGGGGGCAGCCTACTTCAACTTGCACTCACGCTCTAGGGAATAAACCACTCAGATTAATGTAGAATATGTTACACGTGTCATACACCAGCTAATAGATAAAGGCACCCAAGTTTCTGAACACAAACTACATTGACTTTCAAAGCGACTTTGCTCTGGCGCCTTGACAGTTTCAAAACATTCTAGTACAAAGTATCACACATACCAGGTACTTGGAACATGACATGCAATAGGACATACAACCAGTAACACGCGCGATCGGAGTATCACACACAGCATGCACAGATGGGTTTCAACGAAATCTTCGATCTCACAGCCGCAGCAGTGTTTGTTTTTTTTTCAATAGGAGTAGCTCTTTCGACACGTAAGTACTTTACAAGCGGTATACCACCTCGGAAAAGACCACTTCTGTGGGGTATTATCTCCATGTCTTGTCTGATCTCTCACTACTGCAACAATGATTCCGTACTAATTCTGAGTAGTTTTTCTATCAGGACAAACCAATTTACCTGGTCTTAAACCACCTTAAAGTCTTAAACCGACCGGATGGTTTTAAACAAGGAATATCACTACAGTAGCCGTGTACTAGAAAAAATGGGGAAAAAAACACACTTCATTTGTGAGATCGACCAAAAAATATCTGGATCAAAACTCATCTTGGCAAGCTGCGTTTGATATGTTATAGTATACCTCCATAGGGAAAAAGGAAAGGGCTACAAAAAGATACGACCATGACGACATCGACCACTTGCTTCATTTGTGAGATCGATCAAAACTATGTTATAGTATACCTCCATAGGGAAAAAGGAAAGGGCTACAAAAAGATACGACCATGACGACATCGACCACTTGGTCGGATTCTGACTCACGGCAAAAAGCACTTCGCGTCCGCACTACTATGCCAGGACTCGTCCATACTGATGGTATTTCATGACACATACCATATGCAATACCTGGTATACAACACGGGGCGCGGTTTGATCCTACTCGTGCCGCCGCTGCGCAAACATGATCGGGGCACCAACACAACAAGGGGATGCGAAAAACGTTTGGTATCCCGAACATATGTTGCTCACGCACGCTCACTCACTCGCTCATACCAGGTACATTTTTTCTTTTTTCTTCTTTGCTGGTCCCTTCTATTAATAAAATCTTCGCGGATTTTCTCTCTCCTTCTCCCTCCCTGGACGTAACTCAAGGGTCACAAAGCAGGCTCTTCTCTCCCCTCCCCACTACGGTACGCGTTCGTTTTTTATGGCGAGAAGACCTGAGCCCCTTTATCCCTCGTCGACAAGGATCGAACGGCGCCAACCCACGCTCCTAGGCGTTCTCTCAGCAGTCCAATCATTTTTTTTTTTTTTCGAGAATTAAACTCAAAAGTCTGACCCACGTGGAATTCGAACCCTAGAACCAACTCTGGTAATAATGGCATTCAACGGCAACCACTAGACCACCGGGGCGACCGGCTACACCACTCATGTACACGATACACGGTTGATCACACCGAACTCCATATCATACAACGATCGCATTTTTATCCACCAACATTAACAGCAAAAAAAAAACAATGCATCCCATTTGTGGTCGCCATTTTCGGGTCCCGAGGGGCCAACCGAGGGGCCAACCTCTCTAGAACTGGAACTGTATATCAGATGTACATACACACGTTTTTTCGTTTTGGTTTTTGGAGGGGGCGGGGAGGGGGGGTGCACTCAGTATATGCATGGCCGTAGTCGTATGACCACATGCACGAGTAGACGTTGTTTTTTGGGGGGGGAGGACAAACCCGTCCAGTTGATGAGGTCAATTCTAGCAGCACTATGGTTAAAGCGGCGGGTGTAGCAGTATTTAGGCCTGGGGGGCGGGTGAAACCCTAGGAGTCAAAGATACGCCAGGGGAAGACAAGGGCACCGGACAGCATTTAGGAAAACCGAAAACCGGGTAGGAGGGCGTTATTCTCAAAAACGAGAAAGCCGATTGAACCGGTTCATGTTTGGAAGGTATTACAGCCTCCGAAACATCGAAAATCCACGAGTGTTTTTTTCCTTCCTTTTTTTTTCTTTCCGAACCTTGTTGTGTACACTGCCAAGGGCGTGTTTAATTCCGTTCGCCACCTTCGTCGCAAACCCTTCCACGATACCAAGTATCGTGCTAATATTTTTGTTCGGTGCTGCACGCTTAGAAGGGAAAAATGAATGAAAAAAAAAAAAGCACGTTTGTTTCATTTTGAATACCGAGCAAAGGCGAACGCCTGCGGGGCTTTCTAAAAAACGCGGTTAACCGGTTATTCTCCATCCGGTGCCCATCACTAGCAGGACACAGTGAAGCGTGAAGCTGACCGTCTTGCCAAGCGGGTTTCCGCGTCAAGACCTATTTCCCGCTGTCCCCGCGGTAGGAGAAAGCCTCATTGTGTGAACACTCTCAGTGTTTTAGTGTGCTGCTCGCTGCGCGTTTCATATATATACGAAGCTATTTAATACCTGGAATACGAGGGTGTTTCGTGTTTTGTACCATAACAGATTTATTTAATTAAATATTGTAACGACGTCAGCTGTGAGTTCGACGACTTAGGGTCGATACTCATCTTTGCAAGCTGCGTACTACTGCGTATTGTTTGCGAGGCCTTGTTTGATGGGAAAACGGGCGTTCGGGGTGACGCTTGGGATGGGCCCTCGATCAGACCTTATTCGCAAGCTGGAATCGGGTACAATCGCTGCTCTTCTTTTTTCTCTTAAGCAAGACACAAGTGAGAACGGGGACCTGTTCAACAAGCAAACCAGGCAGGAGATACTGTTGAGCGCCCATAGAAATCACCGCACAAACAGCTAAAACCTTTGTGTTAATAGTACTGTAATGCAATAATTGGCAGACTCTTAAATCCAGGTGTTCAGTTACTTTGTCCGTGCAGCCGCGGGTGCGCTTTCTAAGAGAAATCTCTCTCGCCAGGTATGAACAAGACAAAATGAGACACGACAACCAAGACAAATCAGACAACTCAGTACAAACCAAGCCAAGCCACGCCAATCCCATTGGGTTCCCATTGGTTTGTTAATCCCATTGGGTTCCCATTGGTTTCCCATTGGGTTGGGTTATATCCAGAAGACAACACAAAGATAAGCCAAAGGCGTGCCGAATCCAGCCCAAAGACAAACCAGATACGAAAAAAAAAACCGCCAGCCACGATCCAACATCCAAAACCAAGATACTTAACACGGGGGGAAAAATACATACTTCGAAGTACTGACATTCGCCATGGAGGTGTCCATGAGGCGCGCCGGCAGGATTCACTCCGGCATAAAGTATTCGAAGCTCCCACACAGCAGCAGAGTGCTGAATGGACACCAATCCCATCCAAAGACTACCAAAACAAAATCCAACCGCCACCCACCATACAACGTCCAACACCAAGATAATACAACACACTTTCAAAGCAACGAAAAGCAAAAACTCCAACCGTCATCAAAAATGCAATATCCAAAACCAACCTAAGCAAAAACGGGGGAGATATTACTGACATGCGCCATGAAGGTGTCCATGAGGTGCGCCAGCATGATTGACTCCGGCAAAAACATTCGAAGCTCCCACACAGCCACCAGCAGAGTCCTGAAAATAAAAAAGGCCATACACATTGCCCATAGGTACGGGAGACCAAAATCGAGTGGGTGGGGCGGGGGTGGGGCGTGGGGGGGGGGGTAAGGTTTATGTGCGGAGTAGGCTGGAATAAAATAATGGAAGGGAACGGGGGCGGAGGGGTCATGCAGTTTTGAAGGGTCGAACGCAACTGGGCGGGGTTGGAGCTCTTATGCAGGGGGTCATGTGCAAGAGAGGCCGGCATCAATTAAGGAAGTGGGGGGTGGGTGGGTGTACTCAATTCATGCATAGCCGAGGAGCTTAGAGAGCAAATCCTCGCATTCCCACAAAGCCGGGGCGGAGCAACGTCGGGTTTTCACCGACCAGACAGACATCGCGTGAACCATGCGCGAGGCGCCGTGAGGGGTTCGGCGAGTCGCATCAAGGGTGATACAAAGGGTGGGCTGGAGGGGTGGGGGAGGGGCCAGATGTCATTTAACAAAGGAGTCCGAAGGTGAGTCGGGGATGGGGGATTCATGTACAGAGGAGGCCAAAATCAAGTGAGGGGGGGATAGGGGGTAAGGGTCATGTACAGAGAGAAGGCCGGAGGCTTTTTGGGCGGGGGGGGGGGCTCATACAGGGGGCCATGTAGAAGAGGCCGAACTTAAGTAAGGAACGTGGGATACGCGCTAAGGAGGCCGAAAACAAGTAGGGGAGCGGGAGGGATTAAGGCTCATGTACAGAGGAGAAAAGTGGGGCACTGGGGGGACAGGGGTCATGTACAGAGGGGGCATCAGCATCATCATCAGCAGCAGCAGCAACATCAGCACAATCAGCGACAGCACATGCAGTAGGTCCCGATACAAGAAACGGGCCGACAAAATAAACGGCAAAACCCACCTGGGAGCGTTGAGCTCGTTGTTGCTGTCCAAAAAGTTAAGCTGTTGCATGATGCGCTGCGACGTGTCCATGTAGTGCTCGGTCGGCTTTTAGTTTTCCCATTTGTTGTCGAATTGTTGTTTGAGTGCACACGATTGTGTTTAATATGATCGGGAGGTTTTCAGCGCATGAAGGGAGGGAATTCGATGCGTGGGTTAGTGCGTGGGGTGGGAAGGTGATCGTACGACGCAGCACGTCGGCACAAAAAAATGCACAGAAGAGGAAACAAGAAAAGAAAAGAAAAGAAAAGTTTGCAGCAAGTAACCAGGGGACGTAACGGCGACCGCAAAATAACGAAAAGAAAACATTCGAGGGCGTGTTTAGCAGGGTGCTTCACGGGTCCGGTTACCTCCCGCGGATCGCATCGGGTCAGGTTGATCCGACCCGACCCGACCCGACCCGTGAGATTCAAAAACCTCCTGAGCTGACCAGACCGGACTCGAACCGCGAGATTAAGAAAACGTCCTGACCCGACCCGTCATAACCCGTGAAAGGCCCTGGTTTTTAGCACCTGATACGGCATTGTATACCTTGGGATACTCGGGCACCGACAGCGGTCGGCTTGATATTAGTCTGGGGTACCGCGGGAGTATACACCGTACCAAACATGCCCTTGAAAACATATAAAAAACTGGCACCATGTACGGCAGAAATAAACACACACCCCACCACAAACAAACGTTGATCATGCCAAGCATGCCTCACATATAATACATACAGGAAACGCATGTATAGCCAAAATTCCACAACACGTACGTATAGTACTAGAGGTACAGCAAGTGTCGACGCAGGGTGAACAAAAAAAAGGGGCGGGGGACAAAAAAAGAACTAAAAATACGTGTCGCACCTCGATGTTCTCGTTAAACTCCTGAACCGTCCGAGAAGCCATGCGCCTCCCCATCTGCGCGTCAACGAAGTTCATATCCCCTGGCGTTTCCACTGCAAAAAAAAACACACACACATAAGCGAATATCAGCAAAACACACACGTAACGCATATTAGCCAAAACACCCACAACTAGCATACCAACAAACAAGAGTTACGTCGCGGAAGCAGCGAGACCCAACCCACAAGCGTATCAGACCGGAGATAGTTCACCACAAAACCGTATTATAGAGTAAACCGTAGAGCAGCGAAACGTGTAAGCGCGGCAAGCAAAACAACCGTAACAATAGCATGCTTTTCGTAGCAGGAAACTGAAACAACAGAAAACACAAACACAAATCTCAAAGAACGGAAAATATAGCACACCAGGTACCAAGTATATATATTATAAAAAATGAAAATACACTCCAGCTGTGAGATCGAAGATTTCGTCGAAACTCATCTTTGCAAGCTGTGTGTGATACTCCGATCGCGCGCATTACGAGTTGTGTGTCCTCATTAAGGATATAGGTCGGCGACTCCCCTTGCAACTACAGTGTAGCTATCAGGGTCAACAGGATGATTTTAGTCAGTCTGTGCGCGGAAACTATAAAACCCGTTTCTGAGGGGGACAAAATCTGACAGCTGTGAAGGGAAATGTATCCTTTTATCAAGTGAATCTTGTAAGTCATATATTATAAATACATCTATCACCAAAAATGAAGGGACGAAAAAAAAAAAAAAAAAATGAACAAATCAGCCAAAAAAAAACTATCAATGGAAAGCCTGCTGGGACATACGAACTAGGGCATATATTATTACCCATATAATACACTATACGCGATGACAGCGGAAACCGGTCTTACCTGAAGGCGCCCGGTGCAGCGCACACAAACATAAATCACAAAGAACGGAAAACACAGCACACCAGGTACCAGGTATATAGATATATTTTCAACCAAAAAATGAAAAGACGAAAAAAAGAAGGAAAAAAAAAGAAAAAAAATTCTGCCAGAAAAAAAAAGCAAAACAAAACAGCCTACTGTTTCGACGAAAATCTTCGATCTCACCGCTGGACCGTATTTTTTACCATAATAGAAAGGAATACAAGGTGTATATTATAAAAAATGAAAATACACTCCAGCTGTGAGATCGAAGATTTCGTCGAAACTCATCTTTGCAAGCTGTGTGTGATACTCCGATCGCGCGCATTACGAGTTGTGTGTCCTCATTAAGGATATATATATCCATGCACCAGTAATGCATTGAAGGCAATGGCAACAGAAACCGGCGTTACCTGACAGCGCCCGGTGCAGCGCGATGGTGGGGTAGTGGGGGTCTTTGCCCACAATAGCCGGTATGTCTCCCAGCATGAGGCCCTGTATCTTGGGCCACGACATGTTCATGTACAGGAGATTCCCCTGGGTGTCGAGTCCTCGGCGGCCCGCCCTGCCCGACATCTGCTGCGCCACCTGCAAAAAAATAAGAAACAAGAAGCGTGAGTAAGGAACGAAGCATGAACGATGAATGGGATAGGAAACAAGGAAGAAGGAAGAAGGATATGAAACAAGCAAGTATCTGGTAGGCAGAAGGAATACGAGACAAGGAATAAAAACCAAGGAAGAGGAAACAAGGAACAAACAACAAGGAATAGAGCAAACAAGGAATAGAGGAAACAAGGAATAAGAAACAAGGAATAGAGAAAACAAGGAATAAGGAACAAGGAATAGGAAACAACGAACAATAAATAGAAAAACAAGAAATCAACGAACAAGTAACAAGTACTTGTATCGTAATGAGACAGAAGGAACAAGAAAGAAAAAATAAGAATTAAGAAGGAATAGGACACGAAAAAAAAAAAAACACGGAAAACCAAACCAATAAACAAGAAACCAAGGACTAAAAAACAAGAACATAACACACACAAGCAAGCAAGCAAAACGCTCTGATCTTCCCTCTTTCGAGAACGCAAGGTGAGACAAATACGACGACAAACCAATAACCACGTATGTACGTACATACCAAGGACCCGACGAAAGCACACAACTGAAAATAAAAAAACACAGCAGTAGTTATGGTATGGGCGTATACCAAGGGACCATGTATCACGTATCAATCTCACGACATGACTATTTTTGGGAAAAATATGCGAGGCAAAAAATATGGTACAATGAAAGGCGCGGGCTTGCGACCATCGGACTGTGTGTAGTCTATATGTAACGCGTAACGCGTGAGGATGCAGATAGTTCTCCTCTCGCCCTAACTACTGCTGTGGCTCTCCCGGTCTATCGGAAAATAATGTACGCTGTTGCTCTCGCATTGATTCATCGCTAAGATCTAGTTCGTGGTCAAAAAACGTTTTTGCTCATGGGTCGGATAGCTTTTCGTGGGTCGGATCGGGTTAGCTTGATTTTTTTTTTTTTTTTTTTTTTTTTTATATCGTCCGGCGGATGGGGAAAAACAAGTAAAGCTTAAGCTCACCACGCTTCCACGTATTTTCAAACACGTCGTGTCAATCAAATTCAATTGTATTCGCAATCCAGCGCTATATATAGCTGTCGTATCCTTCAAGTCCCGCGGCAGCGGCAGAGCGAGTGAACCAACCCGACCCGACCCGACCCGCGAGGTTTGAAACCCTCCTGGCCCGACTCGGCTAGTGAAATTTTGAACACCTCCTGACCCAATCCGACATGACCCGCAAGTTTTAGATATGCTCCTGGCCCGACGCGCTAGCTCGGCCTTTCGCCCGTGAAACGCCCTGAAAAATCAGGCTCCGGAAATTTTTTAGAGTGGAAAGACTATACTCCAGAAACAACAGGACGTGGCAGAAAAAAAAGACAGCCTCCAGGAACTCTGGAGTGGAAGAACAACCCAGAAACGACAACGACACAAAGAATAATGAACCAAGCCGTTCATCTCAAGGCAAGAAATATACCTGGTGTTTATAAATCAGAAAAGCAGCGTACCTCGTACCAGGCAAGACTTACTTGGTACCAGGTACCCGGTACCAAGTTAGAACTTACGAATTTCTTACGGAGTCCATTAAAATTCGCTCCGAATACCATTTTTCTTCCGCGAACGCTTGGAGCCGAATCAAAACACCGCATTAATTTTGTTTGTTTTCGGCCTCCTCCACGAATCCATCTACGTCAACGTGGGAGGCAACTGAATGTTGATCCTCGTTGCCCTCACCAGAGGATTGAGCAGGTTTTCCATGCTGCCGCAGAAGCAGCAAGATCGGAACGGCATGTTCACCCCGTACGCCTGAAGAAAAAAAAATAAAAAAAGGACGGGAGCGGCGGGGGGCGGGGGGGGCGGGGGGGGGCGGTGAGGGATAGGATGGAGGCGGTGGCGGTGGAGGCGGGGTGAGATGGCGGTGGCGGTAGCCATGGTGAGGGGCGAGGGTGGCGGTGGTGGCGGGGGTGGTGGCGGTAGAGGTGGGGGTTAGGGTGAACATAGGGGGGCGGGGTGGGATAGTGGGTGAGGTGGAGGTAGGGGTGGTGGCGGCGACGGGAGTGAGGGTGGGGTGGAGGGTGGCGGTAGGCTAGGGGTAGGGGTGAGAGTGGAGGCGAGTGGGGGGGGGGGGGAGGGGGGGGGTGCGGATCGGGGAACGGGGAGGGGGGCGGTGTGGGGTGTGGGGGCTGAGGTTGGGGTGGGGGCGGAGTGGGGACAGGGATATGGGTGTGGGTGGGGAGGGGCGTGAGGATGAGAGTTCGGGTGGGGCTAGGAGGCTGGGATGGGGTCTGGCAACGCAAACGCAATCATACCTGGTCTCCAAACACCCTTAACCAGGACAGACGTCGTCACCAACTAAGGGGGTGTAGGAGGTTAGGACCAATATCACGGTATTTTTACTGTACGGTCGGTGCATTACACACAGCAGTCAGACCCCGTACCAACGCAATACATCAAACGCATGACTTTTGTAAGGAATGCATGAACGCGTGCATGCCATAAACACATTGGAACCCACGAAAGTATGAATAATGACGGCACCGATGTGTATTAACTCACCAGCGACTCGTCACTGAAGACCACCGCCAGCTTCCCTTGCTGCGCGAGGCGCTGCACGACTCGACGGTATCGGGAGAAAGACGCGTCGTCGATATAAATACCCACGCCTAAAGACACAACGGTGACAAACAAAAATGGGCACAAAAAACAAAGCACAGGAAGCGGGGGGCGGAAAGGAAAGGGAGGGCATTTGCTGCTGTTATCGTTGTCGTTGTTGCTGCTCTCAGAATACCTCATTGCCAAAACTTAGCCCCGTGCTCACGAAAAACCGCAAAAGAGTCTGCAGCTATACAGGGGGAAAAAAGACAGGACATTTCACGGATTGCCACCGGATCCACGTGTCGGGTCGGGAGGTTCCAAATTGTCGCCGGTTGAGTCGAGTTGGGTCAGGACGTAGTCCGGGCTAGGAGGGTTTCAAAATTAACAGGTCGATTCGAGTTGCCATGACCCGACTCGACCCGACCGCGAGAGGTGACCTGAACCGTGAAAAGCCTTTACAAAAAAAAAAAAACAGAAAAAAGTACGATCGTGTACGAGTACGCATCACATTAACAGGTAGGCCAAAAAAACAAACAGAAAAAAAAGCAAATACCTCGGCGAAGGGCTCGGAGGAAGGGATGCTGCGGGTTCTTGAGCTCCCCCTTCCCGTTGGCGGGCGCCAGGTCCTCGCAGATGTCTTCGAACTCTCGTGAAGACACGCGGGCAGCGGGCTGGGACAGCACGAACTCCGGGTGCGGCGCTGTAACGTCTACGAAGCCGCTCGTGTCGTCATCCCCCTCCTTCTCCTCTTCTTCCGCCTTAGCGAAGGCGGGGGGAGGGGGGGGAGGGGGGCAGCAAGTAGAAGCAAATAGCAGAATTAGAAGGAAACAAAATAGTCTTTGCTATCAATTCCAATTTTAGTTGCTATTGTTACCATTTTACATCAAAAAGACTCCTGGTACTATAATAGCTATTTTATTAACCGCGTTCATGACCAACTCAAAACCTATTGTAAAAAAAAACAAGCAGGAAATCATATATTAGTCATCGCGCACACTACATCTTCAAACACCGCCACCACCACCACCACAGCATACCAGCACGTTTGCACGGTCTACCCAAAACTTCTTAGTGAGTAAAGACGCGTGCTGCGCTAGAGGTAGTAGCACAATTTGTCTGAAGTGGTTTCTGAATGACGGGAGCCCCTATTAATAAACCCTTTCACAGCCCCCAAACCCCTACCCATACTAACTTCGAGTAAAATTGTAAAAAAAATGGCTTTCCAGTGGTAAAGGCGTTGACCCGAAATCGCTGGAAATACGCCACTATTTGTTGCATTTTGATTCTCGTTGGATGCCTAGGCTATATGGGATATTTCGTCTGGGAGCAATTTAATTTTTTTCTCCAAGACGCGTTGTTGGGTTAAGAGTGGCATGTCTTAAATTTCCCAAAAGCGACAACCTCAGCAAAAAAGGCGGGCGGTGCAGCTCTACCGCGGCACGCGGCTAAGAGTATAGAGGTAGTAGCGTCATCTTACCTCCTTCTTGTTTCTGTCCATCTTCTTTTCTCTGATGGCCCGAACGCGAGCAAGCTCCGCCGCCTTCTTGCGCTGCTCCTCCGCCCAGTCGGGGTACTTCTTGCGCTGGTGTACCTCCATGTCCTGCGAGACAACGACACACCGTACATCGCAACAAAACACAAAAAAGCAAAGGAAAGGGGGGGGGGGGGGGGGGGGGGTGATGAGAGCCAAGCCAAGACACAAGCAACCACCAACCACCACCACCAACACCGCCAACACCAAACACAACACCGCCACCACTACGACCACCACCACCAACACCAATACCCCGGCCACCACCACCACCACCACCAATACCAATATCCCGACCACCACCACTACCAACAGAAGCAACAACACCGTCACGAACGCCACCAAAACGGCCAACACCACCACCAACACCACCCCCACAACCGCCGCTACCACCACCAATCCCACAAACCCCCCCCCACGCCCCGTAACCAAATATTTCGGCGTTTTAATGGCAACTACGGCAAACAGGACCAAAGAGATTAATAACGTCACCCACCCACTTGCCTAAATCATTCACCACCAGTCGATACCTTCAACACTTCCCGGAAGGGGTTGGACGCCATGAATACCGCCACCATCACCACCAACAACACCACCGACACCACAACCACCAGCCCCATCAACACCACCACCACCACCATCACCACTACCCTCACTCCCATTACCCATCAGCCGCCGCCGCCACCACCATGACCACCACCACCACTACCCCCACCGCCGCCGCCACCAACACCATCACGGACACGGACACCGTCAACACTCCATATCACCTCAGGGAGTTCCTCGAAGAGGCTAAGCTTTGTCGACAAAATCCAAAACAATAAAAATGCAACTGTTCATGTCCAAATAAACTCCAGAAAAAATTGGCAAAAACATTTGAAATTCACGGTGCGTGCAAAAACAAAACATGAACATATTATATTTATCAAAATCAACACCAACACAAACGCCAACACCGACAAACACTCCACATCACCTTAAGGAGTTCCTTGAAGAGGCTGAGGGCCATGAAGGTGTCCAGGTGGAAAGCGATGACAGGGCAGAGCCCCTTGTTCTTCATATCCATTACCGCGTCGTATATAGAAACTTCTGGTCCGACCTTCCCTCAAAACGCCGTACAAAATTAACCGCCGCAATGCGACACAACGTCGCGATACGATGCAATGCAATGCGATGATATGCGAACGCGACGTGATGCGACAAAAAACACCAGCAGGGGCAATGGGCGGGGGGAGGGGGGGGGGGGAGTACTCATTTGTTGCTTGCCCAAGTTATTCGACCATTGACCACGCATCCCTCTCGAGACTGAAAAACGCGACAACAAACACCAGCCGGGACGATGGGCGCACGCGCGGGGGGGGGGGGGGGGGGGGGGGGTACTCATTTGTTGCTTGCATTTGTCATTTGATCATTGACCACGCATCCCTCTCGAGATGGAGCACCGTTCCTACTCCTAATAGAGACACCGCCAACATTCGGGCGCTGGGCGCAGGCGGGGGGGGGGGGGGGGGGGGGGGGGGGGGGGCATATTCATTTGTTGCTTGCCTTAGTAATTTGACCAACGACCACGTCTCCCTTTCGATACGAAGCACCGTTCCTACTCCTACTGGAGACACCGCCAACATTTGGGCGCTTGTTACGATTCTTGCATATACTACACAGAAACTTTTTGCTTATCCTATCCCCTCCCTGCTTCGCCGTCTGTGGCCGCCATCTATCTCCTAGGATAGCGATCGTTTTCTCGCTACTCTCTAGTCTACCAAAGTCTTCCATGTCACATCCGTCAAATTTCCTCATCTCCTCTACTAACACATCCCGGGCGATGGGCCGAGGGGGGGGAGGTAAAAGGGATTTCGGGGAGGGGGGCGGGGGGTATTAGTTTCATGCATGGCCGATTTCTTATGACCATAGACCATAGACCTTCAGCTTCGGGGAGGTGGGGGGGGGGGGGGCAAGGAGACTGAAACAGAACGCGTGGTACAAGGCACCAGGTATGGATTTGGTCCAGAATAGCGATGCCAATAAAACACAACACTCAAAACACTAAAAAATCAAATAAATAACAAGAATAACATGATGAAAAATAATGCCTCGTAGCAGCAAGCGGTACGCACCGTTTCGGGGTTGAACCTGGAGATGAGCTTGCCGGTCTCGGTTGGTAAGTCGCTAGAGAGCTTCTCCAGTCTGTTCACATCAGGCGAGACGAGACAAGACAAGACAAAGACGAGACGACATGATACCAGACCAGACCAGACAGAGCCAAGCTAAGCCAAGCCAGACAAGACGAAGACGACATGATACCAGACCAGACCAGCCAAGCCAAGCCAAGTCAGGCCAGGCCAAGCCAAGCCAAGCCAAGCCAAGACGCACAGCGCAGGGGGCGGTCACGGGCGGTCAATCAAGGGGTCAAACAGCGACCTCCTGTAAAAAAACATACTTGGTCACGAGCCTGTCGTGATGTTGACCGCAACACGTGCAAAGACTCCCAACAAGAGAAACAAATAGAGGCTAACACGGGAGAGCATACATAGTATTCAGAACCAGCGACAAATCCACAATTCCTACCTGGTATAATATTGCGTCCCTCTTCTGGCAAACATCAATAAATTACAAATAGGTACATTTAAAACCCGACGGACACTGAAATCTAGGTACTGCGGCGCTTTTATCGATTTCGCGATACTTGATTGAGCACGTTCAATGTGCTATCTAAAATTGAAGATGGTGTGTTTTCCATGTGCATCGGGGGTCTAAAACTCGAGACGGGACGAACCAACGATACTTTAGTCCCGCCCCACCCATCCGAGAACTACAGCAGCGTTACTACGGAACCAGCTGCCAGGAGATTGGTTGAGACGAGGCACACACGCGGCATGGGCTTAAGAACGTTGCCTGCAACAACAACTGGCCACCACAGCATAAAACGGGCGGAAGCCTCGATGGGTCGTGTTTTAGGGTTACAGCTTTGGATGGTTACGGATGGGGCAAGATCGGGGATAGACGCACGATCTAAAAGCGATACCCTGGTACATAGGAACGAACGCAGACAAGAGGGTGTTGACATGACAGGAAGAGCAACTCACTGCTCTGTTCTCCAACTTCTGCCGCTGTGCTGTGCCCCCAATGCCCCTGAAATATACTTTAAGACGCATCTTGCCCGGGGCTCGAGAGCAGGGGCGCTGGTCTGTGAAAAAGGGCTATAACCCAGTCACCCCGGCAGCTATTCATGCGGCCGCGTTGGAGGCCAAGGGCATCACACGTGCAGCGGTTTTGTGTGTCCTGTTAGGGCAGACAGTAGTGTGCCGTGTGTGCTGGCATATGCGGCTACAGGTGGGTCTCTCTTCCAAAAACGGAACACAAATATCGCGCTATATATGGTGGGATTTCCCACTATACATGGCGCGATATTTTCGCTTGTGCGGACCACGTATCGCGAAAAAGCCCCAACAACCCACGGTCATCTAAAGTTCGAGACGCACATAATTCGGCTCTGAACGTCCCATATCTCGATATTTCCAAGCTTTAATAAATGTGTCTACTAGCTGTAGTACCATATCTTCCCCGATTTTTACCATCAAGATTGCATAACCACGTATTGGTAGAGCTGTGAGTCGGCAGGATTTCACGACTACTGACTAATCGGTTGGTGCCGTTAGCCGACTAACTGATTTGGCAACTCGGCGGATGAAGCCAGCTGATGGCCAGCTGAATTGTCGACTCAAGTCAGGCGAGCAAAGAGAGCCAAATTAGCTGCAAATTAGCTCTCCCCTCGGCCGCGGGGGGGGGGGAGGCGCCCAAAGACGAAAAAAATGCGTCCCACATTGAACAATCCCTTCTACAAGCATAGAAACCAAATAAGTCGGATAGTCCACACCTTCGGGAAAGGACTAACTATTGGTCCGACTAGTAGTTAGTTGATGACTTAAGTCGTGCCGACTCACAGCTCTATCTACTAGGGGTAATGATTTCTATACAAGTTCCCCCAAACATAGTAGATAAACGGGTAAACAAGGTGGTCGCTACGGTCGCTACGGTCGCTACGAGTACGGTCGCTGGGGTCTCTAGTCGCCAGGTCGCTAGCTGAGCTCTTGGCTAGCTCCGTTCGGGCTGCTCGACACCAGCAGCTTTCAAGCTCGCTCAACAACTTTTTTTTTTTTGTCCATGAGACAAGTTTTCGTATATAATATACATATATACCTTACAAGAGCTCCGCATGGATTCGGCAATCGGGTAATCGCCAGCATCCGTGCTTCGGATATGTAGGCTAAAACAATCCCTGTATATTTTTTCTTGCCTCATGTTTTGATATCTGCTTACACTCTTCAGCATCAAACATACGTTAAACGTGGAATTTAGTAGCTGGAAAGTTTCGCATGCCAAGGGTTGCAGTAGGATGAAGACATGGCCATATAGTACAGGATAAAGACAACGCCAAGTGCCAAAAAGCATGCTACGTTAGAATAAAGCAACACCACAGAATCACAGCATCAATAAAGTAACACCACAGAATCACAGCATCATCTACCACAGTAGGACCACAACGACCAAACAAGCAAGTTTTACAAAAAAATCAACTTCCACAGGAGAGATGCAGCAAAACAGCACACACAGATTGCAACCACAAAGTCCCAGCCTCTCGCAAGCTCGAGGTCTGGCCGGGACAGCGCTTCAACGTAGTAGTGGCCAACCTGTTGTGTCCCTAGGTACCGTAGAGCCCTGCGGTAGGCTCGGCTAGGTCATTCGCGGAGTACATCGCTCGGTACGACCAGAGACAAAAAAAAAAAATTCCGCTTTTTTTTTCAAGGCCGCGGGGGATCTTAACCCCTTTAGCGCGCCAACACCCCTCCCTACAATAGTTCCAAGTAATTTCCCCCCAAAAACGGCTTTTCGGTTGTAAAGGCGTTAAACCACCCCCCATCCCCGGGTTTCCGGTTCACTTTAATCTCTAGATATTTTCTTAGTGCAGTCAAATACGCCGCATATTTAACACGCTGCATTCTGACCTTCAGCCACCGGGTGCCTCAGCAGAATAGTGTTACGTGCCCGCAGCAGATCGTAATTACACTCAGATTGGCCGTACGCGCTTTTTTCAACCGAGGTCTACACCTCGGTTTGGGGTGTCGCAGTGGTCGACCAATCGTCGAAATTCAGAAGACACAGAACGAGACGAAAAAAACAACCCCCAACTGAGCGTTTGCGCATCACTCGCGGACACCCACATCTCCCCACAAGAAGCACAGTAGTCCGCGAAAATGATACACACTCACCACTAGGCGAGTGAGGGCGTCGGGTGCAGCAGGCAGTAGTCATGGGCAAGCCAGAAATGACTCATGACGTGATTTCGTGAAGTCAACTTTTGCAAGCCACTTATCACCATAAAAATCGAGAATTTGCTCCAAAAAACCCACGATTCGGTACGTTTGAGAGTTATGAATAGTGTGTCCTACGATGGCTACAGCGCGTACAAGTCAAAGTTGTCAGCCAGTATCACCAAAAAAATCGAGAATTTGCCCCAAAACCCACGATTCGGTACGTTTGAGAGCTACGAATAGTTTGGCCTACGATGGCTACAGCGCGTACAAAGAAACGGGCTTGCTTTCACCCGAAGTTAGCTGGGGGGACTTTGCGAATCTCTCTCGGAACACTACTATGCGCACGTACGCACCCAAAAAAAAGCGCGGAAGGGGAAAGTTCGTCGCCGTTTGAGGTAGTCCAAGTAATGGGCTATCAATGGAAAAAACGGGCAAAAAAGGGCGAAATTAACTCTGAATTCCTCACAAAGTCATGAGGTTTTTCGATCCGAGAAAAAAGCGGGTCTGGCTTTGTAAACTCCCAACTTTATTTCCAAGTCGTTTGTATTTTTTTTTTGCGAAAACGCCTATTATCAAATCCTCGCGTCTATTGACGAAAATAGTCCTTAGAGGATCGCCCGCCGCCTGAAGCCCAGCTCGGGATTGTCTCCGTTACAAGCCACTAATTGGCAACGAGTGCTTTTCGCTTGTTTTTCTTATCCAAGTCGTCAAGAGCAGTTAGCTGGCCCGGCAGGCAGGCAGGCGGCCCCTGATTGACGACTAGGCATCAGCAATCAGCTCGTCAGCTGTCGCCAAGTGCGCTCGCTGACCGCCGACTAGTCATCAGCAGTCAGCTCGACAGCTGTCGCCGAGCTTGCAGATCGCCGACTAGGAGCCCAGGGTCTCGTCGGGAGAGTACTTGGGCGGGGCAGTGCCCGCCTGGCCTGTCTACAGAGAACTGTGGCAGGCGCTGTGTCCCGCGATATCTCGGTGTTCTCATGTGAGTTGTACGTGGTTTATTGCACCAGGCGTTTAATTGCACGCGCGCGCGCAAGGTTTTCAGATTTGCACGTAAACTCACAACTGCCCCTGCCGACCGCGAGAGGAGACCGAGAGCCCCCCAAAGGGTTGGGTTGGGGTTGGGGTTGGGGTTATGGTTAGGGTCAGGTCTGGGGTTGGGTTGGTCTGGGCAGGGCAACCGTCGTTTCGTGCGGACCTGCACATAGGGAGCCGCCATACATAAATCGCTCGTCTTAAAATTTACGTGCAAAATCTAAAAAACCTTTTGCACGCACGTGCAACTTCGCGGGGCCCCGGTTTATTGCCTAATTTAATGTTGAATACAGCAATGGAGAAAAAAAAAAATCCCGAGTCTCATCTATACATATTCCAAGTCACTTCCAAGCCAAGACCCCCACTAAAAAAATCCTTGTTTTCACCATGTACCCTCTGGTATTATATGAAACGAAATCAATGAAAAGATAGAAATAAAATAGAAACGGACCACGGGTTTAAAAAACAACAAAATACACCCAACGGTGCAAAATATAAAACATCAACTTTGAAAAATATTTGAAAAGTTGGATTCGGTTCGGATGTTGGAGGGACGGCTTCAAGAGAAAGACCACATATTCGGAATAATAATGATGGATTTGTGGTTTGTGGATAACTTTGTACTGGATACTGTCGTTGTTGTTGTTGTTGTTGTTGTTGTGGTCACAGAAAGGTGCTGGAGCCCTAGGAAGATCCGAAAAACCAAGGATACTAAATGACACCAGGTTAATATTATAAAAATGAAAAATACACTATTAATACTTTAGCTGTGAGATACACCAAAAAACGGTTTCTTGATCAAAACTCAGCTTTCTTTGCAAGCTGCGTGTATGGTACTTCGACCCGGCCGCGCGTATTACGGGGTGTGTGTATATACCCTCGTGAAGGATACAGGTCGGCGACTCCCCTGCGAACGCCAGGGTCAACAGGACTATCACGTTCAGCCTTGTCCTGCGCACGGAAACTGTATAACCCCCGTGAGGGGCACAAAACCAGACATTTGTAGAATGCAGTATGCACGAAACAATGAGTGTTACAGCAGTGCGAGTTAGCTCTTGCAGTGGGCTACTTCGGTCTACCGGGTTTGTACGCAAGTTCCTGCGTACTCCCTGTCTACGCGGCAGGCCAGCGGAGGTCCAGCCCAGGCCTGATGCTCGGGTTTTTTGGCTGTCGACTCATGATGGAACATGCGGCGGACGTCGATCGCTACTGCTCCGAAGTGATCTCTCTTCTGCTCTTCATGTATACATGTGGGATTGTGAAACCTCGAAACCGCGCATGGAATTGCGGAAAGCGGAATTTTTCGGGATACTGTACGGAATCAAATGTGGAACGCGGTGGCCATCGCGGAATCATGAAAACACCTCGTAACAGAACACTGCCATGTGTGCTCTTCACATTCAACTGAAATTTCCACCCATCTACATCCAGCCCAACCAGTGCCCGTGTGCCCATGCCTTCAAGACAGAGACGAGCTATCATATGTGGCCACGAACTATCTCACCTTCTTGGCCAAACCTTATACTCGTAGGGTTCGGCCGAAGAAGGCGGGTAAGTCCACGGTGTTGGCTTAACCGAAGGGGCGAGGTTAACACCAAGTCTGCGTTTTGCAGATGGACAAAAACTGGGGCACAAACAAAATTGCATCGAGCTTGAGCTTTTTTACCCGGATCTCCAGGAGGATAAAAAAACAAGAAAACAAGAAAACAAAAAAAAACTGCGAGACAGAGGTACGGACTGCACATGCAGCCAAGGATGATTTGGCCATGCAAAACCCACCGCAATAAGCACGAGGACGCTATCAACTACTACTGTAAATGCTACTGATGTGCATACGACTGAAAACGGGCATATTGGCATGAAAAACGTCCGAAGATGTGCAGTGGGATCTTAAACGGAGCAGTAAAGAAAAACGGAAGTGTCGAATATCAAAACGCATTCAGAAAAGAAGGAACGCGGAAGACATGGCATCGTGTGGCATCACTTGGTGGAATTTTGATTGTGGAACAAGTCGTTCAATTATTGTGAAATGCCAAAAAACATACCAGGTACCAGAGTGCCAAGATACCGGAATATTTATTTTGTGGAGGAATCGTTGAGTTCTTGCACTGCAAATGCGGAACAGCAGCAAGCTGAATTGTGGAAATGTGCTATATCAAATCATGGAACCGTGCAGCAGCAGATGATGAAATTGATGAGACGACCGGTTCTAGCTGCAGGTCGCAAGTCACTCCACCAAAACCAACCAGCGATAATATACCAACCGCTATATTCCGGTACAAGGTATACAAAAATAATATTAGAGTAACCGCACATAAAGACAATCGATATCATCCATGTCCTCCTACTACTCTCGTACCGTTCTCCTTCGGCCTGCCCCGTCCTTGGGGTGGGCCGAGGAAGCCCGCGAGGACCTGCAGCGGTCTAGCGGCAGTCACACGGGCATCGAGCCTCGGGCTGGGTAGAGAGGGAACCTTGCGCGGTCTGGCTAGTGAACTGCTCACTCTAAGGACCGCGTGGGGTGGTGGTGATGGGTTTTCTTTTTAACCCCGACGCCGAGGAGTTCATCCCCGGGGCAGGACGGGTACATCACCACAGCAGAGAGCGCAGCGTGGGCAGCTTGGGGAGTGGAGAGGCTGGCCACCGCGTGGGTACGCATGCACGACAGGAAGGATGGGAGTGTCGGCGTTGGCTGGGACGGCTGCACCCAGCCAGCGGAAACCAAGGCGCGAACCGGGCTACGAAACGGAGAGCCACAATCATCACATTAATAGAGAGAAAAAAGAAACAACAGAAACAGAAACGGAGGAGGGGACGAGCCTCTCGTCGGCTGGCTGAGAAAGCAGCACGCGAGACTCGTAAGAGACGGAAGGCGGCACTTGTGGCGGTAGCGACCTACAACGTGCGTACCCTGGCCGTAAAGGGGAAGAACGGGTATGGGCATGACGAGCGTGTACTGGCGAAAGGCCAGCAACTCGGCTGTGACTTCATTGGCCTGCAGGAAACTCGACGGCCCGGCAACACGAGATTTAGTGCAGCTGGATACCAAGTTTTTTGCTCAGGTATTTCGGTTTAATGAGAAGAACACAAAGGGGGGAGGGGGGGAAAACAGGAGGAGTAGAAGGAAAGCCGTCCAAGGGAATGGGGGCAGGGGGGGCAACAGGAGGAATAGAAGGGAGACCGCGGTGGACGAAGGCAGGAAGGAGATGGCAGACAGGGTAGCAAGGTACCAGGCCGACTAGTAGGTACATAGCACTTTTCGTCTTTTTCTGGGGTATTTTTTTCCCCTTTGTTCCCTCCTTGCGTGTCCAGGTTTGGCTCGTGTTTGGATTATCTTATTTTGGTTTTACTTTACTTTATTTTATTTCATTTTATTACCTGGTATGTTTCTTTTCCGAGCTTTGGCTCTCCTTTCCGGTTGGGTTGTTTCTTCGATTTCCCCTTCATTTTGTTTGTTTCATTTTTGTTTTATTTTTATCTTTGTTTTTATTTGTTTTCTTATTTTGTTTTTGTTTTTTGTTTTTGTTTTTGTTTTTGTTTATTTCGTATTTCTCTCTTCCAATGTATTTCTGTTGCTGACGTATGTATGTTGTGCCTGTCGTACCCAGTACTAGGGCATGACATTGCGTTGTCGAATGCATTACGATGCATTATCTCTGTGTCGTAGCTTGTGACCACAGAGCTGATCTTTCTAGGGTGAAGAATCAGTACGGACACTGGGTGTGCTGGATGTCGACGAGTAGAAGAACGGTTTAATGTGAAGAACACACACACACATGTCCCATCATACATACCACTTTTATCCATGGCAGGCATTCCCAGGAAAAAAATAAAAAAGGGAAACAAAGCGGCTGGCGGGTCCACAACACGTTCAGCACAATTATACATTGGTTTTAAGTATACTAAATTCCACAGATGTCTGGTTCTGTCCCCCTCAATGCGGGCCATACAGTTTCCGTGCGCTGAACAAGGCTGGACGTGTTAGTCCTGTTGACCCTGGCATTAGCAGGGGAGTTACCGACCTGTATCCTTCACGAGGGTATACACACCCCGTGACACGCGCGATCGAAGTATCACACGGAGCTTGCAAAGCCGAGTTGCTATGATGAAAAATCCTGAGGTTTGCTCCATCTCACAGCTGAATGACGTGAGATTTTTTCATTTTTTAAATATTATACTTCAAACCTTGTAATAAATTCCGAGTGAGAGAACTCTCAAAACGTCAATTCTTATGCGGTGGGATTAAAAATATATCGGAAAAAGGCGGTTTCCGATCGAGCCTTTGGGTAAACGGGATAATTACGGAATGTGGACCCCCTTCGCAGTCGGAGTCGGATAGAATATACAGTTTTAAATTGTACTTTTGCTGGAAGCGTTTGGTGTGAGGGAGTAGCTAGGGTAGCCGAAAGCCACCTGGAAGCGGATTAATTCGTGCCTTTTTCCTCGAGCAACACGTACGAATGACGCGCGCAGTGAGTCTTCGTCCAAGCGGGGTCGTGGCGTTGGAGTTCGACAGCCGCCTGAGCTGCGGCAAAAAAGCGCTGCTGTTGTCAGCAAAATGTCATCGATATCGCGCGCTGATGCCGCCATCGGATGATGGTACACGATGCAGGCGGGCGGAGATACGTGGATGTGCCACGTTGATTCGCGGCGAGAAACCGCAGCAAGAAGAGATAGCAGCAAAGCCAAGGTCGGCGCTGTTATAACTAGAACGCTGTGTGGTGTGGGCGTGTCGGCGTGTGTGTTGATCCAAATCCAAAAATATACCTCAGCTTTCTAGAGATCAAGAGTTTCGTGTCGAAACTCATCAGAATTTGCAAGCGTTTCGGTGGGGCGATGCGAACGGTGAAAAAAAACAAACGATCCTGACGAATTCCACTGAAATGGGATCTCGATTTAATGACAAAAAGTACATCATTTTCTCGATCGTCTGACCCCACTGAAAAAGACCGACTAAAAAGTTGGAAAAAAAAAAGAGTTCCTTGACAATGTAATAGTATAGAACAGGAGCATTTCGTTGCGTCTCGGATCGGACATCGTCCACATCGTCCTATTCGATACACTTTTACAGTCGCTCAGCCATTGGCCTAAAAAAAATGCAGTCAAGCCAGGGACCGGAAAAAAAAAGCCGTAGACAAGAAAGAGCCCATGGGAGACACTCCAGGTAAGTCACTATATACCGGTTACAGTGTAGTCATCGCTTTCGACGTGGCCATTCGGTGGAAACCCTCTACCGGTTTTAGTGTAGTACCAGCGTACGATGTGGCCGTTCAATGGAAACCCTCGAGCATGGTGGGTCAGGTCGACGTAGAAGAATCATGGGGCCAAGTGTGGCCTGCCTGCGGCTACTTCAATACCAACGGTGAAGGGCTCAGGCCCCTGCAGAATCTGCGTGCCAAGCGTGAGCAGGGTCGCACGCAGCCAGTGCAAACCTGTCAAAACTCTTCGAATACCCTGGCGCATTTTGGAAGGGTCAGGTTCGAGTGGGGGACGAGGTCCGATAGGTAGGATCAGGCCGCCAAGCGGGACCGTGGTCGGGAGCACTGTCGACCCGTGAACTTCGAGGGTCGGTTTGGAGCAGAGGGCTCAGGTCCGGGTGGGATTAGACCGTCGGAGTGGAGCCAAGAGTGCCAAAGCGGAAGCAGGGTCGAAAAAACTAAGGTTGTGTTCTGTAGGGTACGTACGAACCGTACCCGGGGTATTTACCCCGGTATTAATTACCCTACAAAAATAACTTCTGTAAGTTCTGTAGGGCATTCATGCCCGTACCCGGAACTTCTGGAAGTTCTGTACAACATTCATACCTGTACCCGGAACATCTGTGAGTTCTGTAAGACCCGTGCCACAATACCCGGGGTACGGGTACAACACGTTTTGTACTCGCCCGGAATTTCTGTGAGTTCTGTATGCCTGTGCCACAGTACCCGACACTTCTGGTTCCAAGTTCTGTAAAACTTCCATACCCGTACCCGAAACTTCTGGAAGCTCTGTAAGACCCCCATACCCTTACCCGGAATCCACAAACCCTACAGGACTTAAGCGTGGAAAAAAGAGGATGTCGGCGCGTGAAGCTCTCCGGATACCGAGGATCGGTATTTGTGGGGCTCATGTCCGGGTGGATGGGATGAAGAGAGCCATGCCACGGTAGGAGCTGCACCTTGTTGGGCCAAACGTTTCTGGCCGATTGAGCTGCTCAAGTGTGCAGCTAAACGGTCAGTATTGATAAAACAAAACGAGTACTGTATTCAAGTTTTAAGGCTAGCGCATGGAAAATGTTCAACCTTGGTAGGGTTGCGATAACGAATGTGATTCAAGTCATGTACGTTCCGGGCGAGATATTGACAGATATTCTCATGATGGGACAGATATCCTCATGATGGGAGCTCAGAAAAATTCTCAAAATCTGCTTGCATCCCTACCGTTGGATGACTCATGAGAGTGCCAAGCGGGAGCGAAGGGTCGGAAGCAGTGTCGACCTGTCAAATTATTGGAACAATAAATTATCCGCGCACCAAAAGGTCAGTTTTTGGAGGGCTCAGGTCCGAGCGGGGATAACGTCGGCGTGGTATAAAAAAGGAGCCAAGCGAGGAAGGACCATGGATCCGAAACAGAGCCGACCTGCGAACTTCTCCAAATACCGGGGACCAATTTGGAGGGCTCACAACGTTCGGGTGGGGATGCGGGTGCCAAGCGAGAGCAGGGTCGGAAAATTCGCGCCAACCTGTCCAGATTATCCGCATACCTAACAGTCAGTCAGGAATGCTCAAGGACGGGTGCGATCAACCAGTTTGCCGGGCGGGAGCAAGGTTGCAAAACAATTTCGACCTGTCAAAAGTTCTCCGAATAATGACGCTCAGATTGGAGGGCTCAGGTATTGAGTGGGACCAGATTGTCATGGGGTGAGGGGCCAAGCCGGGAGGGAGCTGGGGTGAAAATAATGTTTCGACCTCTCAAATTATCCGAACACACGTAATCAATTTGGAGGTCTCAGGCCCGGGTGTGGGTCTATCAGTATGCCACGCGGGGGACCGTCAAATTCTCCGAATTTTCAGGGTCATATTGGAGGGCTCAGGCCCGGGTGCCGGGCGGGAGCGGGGTGGGAGCAGGGTCGGCAACAGCGTGGACCTGTGTAATAATATCACAAACTCTTGTTTCTGCTGCCGATAGTGCAGGCACCTGTCCTAGCAGTAGGCCACAACGACACGTCTGGATCATCATCTAGGATAAAGAATGCAAATCGGGGAATATTCTAACGTACCAGGTATGAGGCTTAACTTGGTGCACCAATTTTCAACAACAACAACAACAACAGAAAAAGTCAGTTTTTTTTTTCCGGACAATGTTTCATGGGTTCCATGGGTAGGGTTGGGGTCGGGGTTAAGATTTTAGCGGTCTAAAGCAGTGCTTCGCGCAGTTGTTCGTTTTTTTCCTTCTCGTAATACTGGAAGCACACGTGGGCTAATCCAACTTCCCAAACTTCCGTGCGTTGTCCTAGACAGCATACCAGAGCCGCGGTAAAGGTGGCTCTGTCCAAGCCAGGGCAGGCGGGGAGCAAAACGCACTTGAGAATATTGCTCGAGTTTTTGTCTCACATTTGCGTGTTTTTTTTTTTTTTTTTCGTTTCCCCTCTGGTTCCGCCCCCGCCATGCTCCTTCCACTTTTTTTTTTCAATCTTGTTCGGTTTTAGTTTGTGTTGTGCTCTTTCGTACATCCAGTAAGACAGGCATTTCATTTGCTAACCTCCATCAATTTGCATACTGCTGTCTTGTGCGTACGTACCGGCAAAAACGTTTTGTAGCCACATACACGGGTGCTTTTGTTACCTCATAACATAACTCTCAATAGCACGTCAGGTAAGCAAGAGCACGGACATTCCATGCCCTGGGTGCCTTTGTGTAGAAATAATCATTTCATGCGAAGGCAACCCACAGGCAAAGAACACATACTCAAACAACTCTTGAGACCCAAGTACAGCGACCAAGAAAAGAGCATTTCTGATACCCTAGTTCAGCGATAAAAAATATGAGACGTGTGCGCGCATACTTATCATATGAACAGCGTGAATGTGCAGTCCATATGCATGCTACCCGCTCGTCGTCTCTACGACTCCTGACTTTGGAGTCCGACAATGAAAGCACCGTTACCTTAACCCCTTTAGCACCGTACTCCCGACATGGGGACAATAGGCTCTAAAGGTTTTTTTTCTCCTTAACGCCTACACAACTGGAAACCCTTTTGGGGATGATTAAGTTGAAATTAGTATAGGGAGGGGTTTTGGGCTCTGAAGGGTTTTCCTCCTTAACGCCTTCACTACTGGAAACCCTTTGGGGGATAAATTAACTTGAAGTTAGTATGGGGTTTGGAGCTCTAAAGGGTTTTTCCCTCCTCAACGCCTTCACTACTGGAAACCCCTTTGGGAATAAATTGACTTCAAGTTGGTATAGGGAGGGGTTTTGGGGCTCGAAAGGGGTTAACCTAACAGAAAGCGTCATGTCCGATGGGTTTGATGCTGAAATCGCGGTTGTAAACCATCAGGGTCTTGCCCGGCCTATGAACTCCCCAAAGAAGCAGCAACTCTGTAACTTCAAGCTTCGCAGCAGGAAATACCGCTAAGAATAATCACATCGTCCCGCAACAGCCTAACACGTACCTGGTATTTTATATACCTGGCAAATGTCCGTTTTCACAATTTTCGCACAATTTTTACCTACCCAATAGTGCTCCTTCTGACGTGCAGCGTAGAGAAAGTATGTGCCACACGCGCACAGCACATGATGCTCAAAAATATGCCACACCCGGGGACAGATGGCCGATCCCTCCTTGATGGTCTAGATCTTTCATGGAAGACCTGTATGATCTATAGCTCATTTTGTCGGGTGGGAGCCGTACGATCTGCATGATCTAGCGCATGCTTCCTGGGTTGATCTGTACTCCACAGATCCAGATCCAGCACAAATATGATAACGGAAGATACGGGATGTGGTCTAGCTCATGCTACTATGGCGGGAGCCGTAGGATCTGCATGATCCAGAACATGTTCCTGGGTTGGATCTGTACTCTACAGATCCAGATCCAGCACAATATCTTGTAACAGCAGGTACGGGCTGTGCTGTAGATTACCTACACGATCTAGATCATGATCTGTCCGAGGTGTGATTTTTTTTTCTCCGACACGCTCTCCCCAGACGGGCGACAATCCCGAAAAAAACATCACAGTTGTTTTAGCCGCTGAAGCCAACTCCAAAAGGATAAATACGAGTATCATACGCAAGACAAGTTATACATACCACAGATGATAACGTGGTATTTCTTACTCTACTTTCGACCTGTCTACTGCAAACTATAATCGAGTCGAAAAAAGGATCGCCGAGACACACCGTCGCGTTCCTTACCCCTTGAAGCCTTTACAGCTGGGAACAAACTACTTGGAACTAGTACAGGGAGGGGTTTTGGGGCTCTAAAGGGGTTAACGAGAACCTCCTCGTTCATCCTTCGCTAGCTGCAGCGAGGTCCATAACGCTGTGGTACTCGTATCGTACCATGTTCGATGCGAGTCGACGAGGGAAAGAAATGCTGAATTATTCTCGAGATAAAAACGAAGGCACGTACCGTAGTGGGGAGTGGGGGGGGGAGGAGGGCCCGCTATGTGACCCGGGATCTGAGTTATTACTGGGAGCGAACGCGAGAGTAATGCGAGGATAATACATTGGTTGGAAAAATAAGCAAAAGGTACCAGCTATAAATTACAACAGATATATATATATATATACATATATACACCAAGTGCTATTTGGGGTAATTACTGCGTCCATTCTACTGCAGCAATTTTCACAGTTTCGTAAAAATTGCACTTGTCCCTTCTCACCGCAGCACCACAGGAGGGGGGGGGGGGCAGCAAGGCGGTGTTGCGCGATTTAAAATATGACCGCCTTATCGGGGGAAGCCGCACTATTCAGTCCAGGTTAAGAGCGCAATTCCTCAGTCGCGCCAAGCGATTTCAAATATGACCGCCTTATATCGGGGTACCGGCTTACTCAGACCGCCTTATTGGGGGGACCCCTACTTGCATTCCGACGCACCGACGCCTTCCCTACCTCTTGACGAGAACCTCCTCGTAGTCCTTCGCTTGCTGAAGCGTGATTCGGTTGGTCTTGTACTTGCTGAAGAAGCTGGCCGGCTCGAGGTCCTGAACCGCCTTTTCGGGGTAGAACTCCAAAAACGCCTCCCTGAAGGTCAGTACGCACACGCATGTACGACATTTATTTTAAATATTACTTCGTTTGCCTTCCGACAACGTGCAGCGCAAAACGCCTTTCGATAAATCAATACCTCGTACAGATCGCGATCTAGATCATCTACAATAGATCCTATAGCTGCCGTTGTGACATCTTCTGCAGGATCTGTACATTTAGAGTACAGACCTATAACCCAGAAAACAACATGTGCTGGGTCACGCAAATCGTACAGATCCCACCAGATAACATGAACTAGACCATACAGATCTTCCCCGGAATATCTATATCAAGTGGGGACAGATCATCTGCCCGACGTGCGCAATACACACAACGAACGGTGTACTCGTGTCCTCTTTCACGGGTCATGATCCGACCCGCGGGCGGGGTCAGGAGGTGTTCAAACACTCGCGGGTCCAGCCGGGTCGAACCAGGAGGTGATCGAAATGTCATGGGTCAGCTCGGGTTGGGCCAGAGGAGGTTTGACCTCGTATCACAGGTCGGGTCAGGTCACCCTGTTACGACCCGGCCCGCGAGAAAGTGACCGTGCCCGCGAAAAGCCCTGCAACACACCCGAGTACCATACAGAGGTACTAGACGCACGCTACGATAGAGGTTGCACTTTTCGCCCGAAACGTTTGCCGAGTGACGAGACGTTTGCTGCTTAAACCCCGAATGGTGGGAAATAAGCCAATTTTATTCTTGCAATGGTTCTCGTCGTGTACCTACGTAGAGGCCACGGGATTATTTTTCATTTGATAGCAGTTGTATTTTTCTCCGATAGAACCCGGTTTTGGTTGGAGAGGTCTTCAGAAGCGCCCAAATTGAGCGGTAGTATCAGAAAAAAAGTGGTGCCCCTCTATTCTACCTGGTAGCGCGCAATTACATAAAACAATCACCATTTCGTACCCACCCAAGCCACGGCAAGGGATAGGGTGGTGGTGGTGGGGGGGGGTTGCTCCGATTACCAGGTCAACGCACAAGCACTACTACTGTAGACTAATCTATACCATGTCCGGATACACAAGAAAATATTTTAGTTCGATGTTTAATGTCCAAACGCTTCTTGTATTTTCGGACGGCCTGGTCCCTGGTAGGACTCGTTTGGGCTGGTTGGTGCTGCTCGCGACACCCCCGGTGTTCCAACCCAACCAAATCGCGGAAGGGAAAAGCTTGCCACACCCCCGGGATTTCGACAACATCCGGAAGGGGAAGCTTGCAGCCGAAACTGCAAAGTCGTCTTAGCTATGCTGTTAACAGTCGGTGTTACCTTTGCCGTACTCGGGCAGTTGCTAAACGATTTTCCTTTTCACTAAGTTTTCAAGAGCGTTTTCCCCCGTTTCAAATTGCGACCCCGGGATTTGAGAGCCAGCCATAGTCGCGAAGGGGAACGTTGTACAAGTGGTAAAGTATAGTCACAGCTTGAAATGGGTCATACTGTAAATGGCGCCTGTGATTGTGAGAAGCGTAAATAGAATACAGCAGTACGTATTAGCGTGACTTCGCCAGTAGGGCATAGGAGTGCCTGGAGCAATGCGACCGCTTTATTGAGAGAAGTCGCCTTATTCAATCCAGGTTATGAGCGCAATTCCTCAGTCGTGCCAGGCGATTTTGACCGCCCTATTTATTTATTCATTTTGTTCTTCACACACACATCTACTTTCCAGCTTCTGGACTAGCCGTGGTCACAGGTGTCGTGCCATCTCCCCCCCGGTTCTTGCCTTCAACTTTTTATCGCGCATAGTGTTCAGCAATCCCACTGCTCGTCGAATTTCCATCGAGTGTAGTATATCGGGATGCCGCCTGACTCGGGCCCCTTAAAGGGGGACCCCTACCGATGTGGCTGTTATGAGCCCAAGTTTAGGCCCAAGTTAAGAATTTCCCTTTTACCTGGTCAGTCAAGAAAAAAAAAACGCGGCGGTCTCTATATACAAACCACACCGCCGACCTACTCTGTAGTGTACGGACGGCTTCCACGACAGAGGCAGCACTTAAAGGCAACAAACTATATTTTTTTCAATTTCGGGACATGTTAACCCAATTTCGCTGCAATTTCACTTTCGTTTTTGCGTACATGTATGTTTTTAGTACCTCATGAGAATTTTTCATGGGGTTATTCATTTTCGTTTTCTTTCAAAATAAGGTTCTCGGTAGGGGTGTTTTTGCTTCTCAAATGATGGAAGAGCTGCCGAAATAAAGTGGCAACCTTCTTCCGTAGCACGCGTGTCATGTTTGCCTTCCTGAAGACGCATGCCATCATTTACAGAGGTGCACCAAAATTGTCTGAGCCCCCCCACTCAAAGAGGTAGGTCTCTCTAGCTTTTTACCCAAAAAACCTGGCCTTCGGGAAAAATGAAAGCGCAGCAAAATGGGCAAATTCCCAGTTGGGCCTTTTTTTTTTGGTGCATCCCATTTGGTATTCTCGCACTACTCTCACGCTCCCTCCAAGTGCAGTAACTCATACCCGGGGTCACATATAGCGGGCCCTCCTCCCCGTCCCCACCACGATACATTTTCGAGAGGCTCCTCACTGAGAGGAGTGCAGAAGATTCTATCAACACTAATTTCCTGGGCTCTCCTACCACGAGGAGCTAGCTCAATATCAACATCTCACACCCAAACCACGACTGACTTCGAACACATTCCTTCGCGAAAGCCCGACCCAACATTTCTACGCGCCAGCCCTACAACAAGCACGAAGTATACTAAAAAATCACCATCATACTGTAGCCGATAGTAGAACGTTTCGCCCCAAAAGTGTAAACACCTACGAGTACCGTACAGCAGTACCGTCGGATGACTCAGGGCATCTCTGCTCCATGTCCCACCCAAAGAGGAGCTCTACACCATTAATAGAATAATAACGACGCGCGCTACGATCGAGGTGCACCACTTTTTTTCTAATACTACCCCTCAATTTGGGAGCTTAAGACACGTCCGTCCTAACCCAAAAAACCCTGGTTTGAACAAAAACAAAACTGCACTACGTAGTACTACCGGATAAAAAAATTCCCATGGCGCCTGCCTAGCTACAAGACTAGAATCATGCGAAAAGTAAAAACGGCTGACTTATATTTCCGACGATTTGGGGTCAAGGAGCTCTCGTCATCCGAAAAACATTTCGAACGCGAAAAAGCGCTACCTCTATATGTCGTAGCATGATTCCACCCAGAACACTGATTGTGAGAAAATTCAAGTGCAGTGAAACCCGATGAATAATCTGACGGCCTAGGAGGAATTCCACCAAGAATACGGCAAAACAAGAACGACACCTGCGACGGTTTACATGATATGGGTTAACGCGTTCATTACTGGATACCCTCTTTTTTTTACAAGTTTACTTGGAAGTCAGTATAGGGAGGGATTTGGGGGCTCTGAAGCCTCGCCATCCCACAAAATATTTTACCAAAAAACAAGGTGCTGTAAATAAGAACCTCCATCGTGGCAGGCGTCAAATGGAAAACCCAAACGACACAGGGTAGTTTTGATGGTCAAGAAACGCTTGGTCAAAAAGAGGTACACTACAGTTGGTACCCGTATCGTAGAACCTGCAGGAAGTGCACTTCCTCAGTTGAGCAGTCAGAAAGGTTTTCGCCAACAAGAGGTACTGTACCCCCTATCATAGTAGAACCTGTAGGAAGTGTATTTCCTGGGTCGAGTACCCCAGTCAGTCGGAAGCGTTTAGGTAAAATAAAGGTACTGTTGTACCCCTATCGTAGAACGTGCAGAAAGTGTATATCCTCAGTTGATCAGCCGGAATCAATCTGGCCAAAAAGAGGTACTGTACACTGTACCCCTATTGGAAAACCTGTAGGAAGTGTGTTTCCTCAGTTAAGCAACTCAGAAAAAGTTTTGGCCAAAAAGAGGTACTGTACCCCCTATCATAGAACGTGCAGCAAGCGTATTTCGGTCAAAAATAGGTACTGTATCCCTATCGTAAAACCTGTAGGAAGTGTACTTGCTCTGGTGAGCACCCCCGTCAGTCGTAAGCGTGTTGGCCAAAAAGAGGTACTGTACCCTATCGGACAACGTGTTGCAAGTGTATTTCCTCAGTTGAGCAATCAGAACGTTTTGGTCAAAAAGAGGTACTGCACACTGCATTCTTATCGTAGAACCTGCAGGAAGCGTTCTGCCTCAGTTGAGCAGTCCGAAACGTTTTCGCCACAAAGAGGTACTGCCGTATCTCTATCGCAGAACGTTTATGAGGAGCAAGTGCATTTTCACTCACCAAAGCTTGTAGGTGTCGTGCGGGGTGAAAGAAAGCGAAACCTCGGCGGTTTTGCCGCTCTGTTTCCCCACCCCAGTGTAAAAAGAAACATAGAAATAATGTACACATCCAAATAATTCACGAAAAACGCGCCAAAAAAGTGAAAGCACGCAAGCGAGCAAGCAAGCAAGCAAAAAGGACAGATACAGCGAGACGTAGACAAACATACATACAGACAGACAGACAGACAGACAGACAGACAGACAGACAAACAGACAAACAGACAGACAGACAGACAGACAGACAGACCGACAGACCGACAGACAGACAGACAGACAGACAGACAGACAGACAGACAGACAGACAGACAGACAGACAGACAGACAGACAGACAGACAGACAGACAGACAGACAGACAGACAGACAGACAGACAGACAGACAGACAGACAGACAGACAGACAGACAGGCAGGCAGGCAGGCAGGCAGGCAGGCAGGCAGACAGACAGGCAGGCAGGCAGGCAGGCAGGCAGACAGACAGACAGACAGACAGACAGACAGACAGACAGACAGACAGAGACAGACAGACAGACAGACAGAGACAGACAGACAGACAGACAGAGACAGACAGACAGACAGACAGAGACAGACAGACAGACAGACAGATAGACGGGACAGGCAGGGGCGAAGAAAGGAAGGAGTGACAAAAGTCAGCACAAGTTCAACCCGGTCGGCGTGCTAGGGAAACCGTCCTGTCTACCAAACTTCACAACATCGCAACAGCGCCTCTTCTTGTATGACACCTAGTCATAGAGAAAGGTCTACCATAGACCAAGCTATAGAATCATATGGGGCTGGTCGGTGTTACTAGCCGGATTACTTGCGCGATGGCTAATTATTTTCACATTACAAACAAGCTTCAAGAGTTTTCGCCCCCCCTTTTTAACTTCCGGCACCCCCGGGAGTTCTTCACCCCTTTAGAGCCCCCGAACCCCTCCCTATACTAAATCCAAGTAATGTTGTCCCCAAAACGGGTTTCCAGTTGCAAAGGGGTTAAGCCAACCGCAACATTCTGAAGGGGAAGCTTGCACTGGCAACTGTCAATGATGGTGCATACACGACACAACGTACATGACCCAGATATACACGCGTCATTTCCTAACCCGTAGCCGCAGTATTTTCTTAATACAGCTAGGCATACCAAAAATCAGGGGTACGTGACAACACAAAACCTTCGAAACCTCGCCCACATGCGTGAGACTTGGACGGGCGGGGGTAATCACATCATGCATCGCCGTAGTCGTAAAGACCATAAGACAGGCGGGGTCTCTGATTTGCTAGTAATAGAACCAAGCAAATCAACTACGAAAACGTGCCGTTGCATAATAGATACCACCAGAATGATACTGATGTCCGTCACGAGCCAGCCGTATTCTACTTACTCGTTCTGTCGCGTGAAAAAAAAGAGAAAAGATAAGTAACTCAAAAGCCGAGGGAGGCGGTAAGACAGAGGGGATTGCGGGCGGGCGGGGGGGGGGGGGGGCGGGGGGTTAACCCTTTAGAACGGCAACCACGTCAAACTACTGGGATTTTTCATAAGGTAATTTTTGCAGTGAAAGAAAGACAGTGCCTGAACCCACCTTTTGGGTATAAATTAGTAGACTATTATTAATAGTTCGATTTCGCACGTACAAAAGGACGTATTTTTAGCAGCGGTAATACGGTCATAAATTAACAAGATATGGAAACTCGCCTGCAGCAACGCCACCGACATAGCCGAGCAAGGGTGGAGGTTGACGAACGTCGAGCCTATCCACACGTACCGCTGGAGGTTGATGAACCTGCGCCAAGGCGAAGATAAGAGGGGGGGGGGGGGGGGGGGGGGGGGTTGCTAATAACCCCCTACACGAAAGGCCGCCTCGTAGCTCGACTACACGACCAACACCGCACACCGCCACCACACCAAGAAGCGCCGGCATTCGCGACTGTTGCCGGGGGTAAAAACATGCAAGTGGAGCCGACGCAGGACGACACACGACACAACCCGCAAAGTATTGTAGCCTAACACATAACAACGCATCTTACAACACACCAACACATGACAAAGAGACAAAAAATAGCAACACATCGAATCGAATCCCACATGACTTACCACACACATTCCAACCCAACCCAAGCTAACCCGTTTCAACTCAACCCAACCCAACCTAACCTAACTCAACCCAGTGCATAATAATTCATCATACAACACACCACGACACATGTTACAGCTCAATCAAACGCAACCCAACCCAAGCTATCACAACACACGGCTCAATACATCCAACACTACAAGTCAGACACGTCACACACGGCACAAGACGGGCATCCAAACAAAGAAACAAATGGAGGCCTAAGGGTGTCTCAATCACCTGCCGCTGTGCTCCTCAAGATAGATCTCTCCCGAGGGAGGCACCATGCCCCTCCGGCCCTCGCCCGCACCGGGGGGGGCCTCAATCACCTCCAGGTCGCGGACCTGCTCCCCTTGGACCTCCGTCCACCAGTCCTTTAGCTGCGAGGAGGCAACATCGGCATCATCGTCATCGTCATGATAATGATCATCAGTATCATCATCACCATCATCACCATCATCATCCGTATCATCATCACTATCATCATCATCACCATCACCACTGTCATGACCGTTATCGCCATCATGACGACCATATGATAATCGTCACGACCATATGATAATCGTCACGACCATATGATAATCATCACGACCATATGATAATCATTATGACATGATAATCATCACGACGATCGTTATCGTTATCGTCACGACCAACATTTCGTCGTCATCATCGGTACCGTCATTATCGTTATCATCATCGTTATCGTTGTCATCAGAATACTGATCATGGCCACAATGATGAATACCATCATAACCTGCCCTACCCTACTATATACCCTACCCTATACCGTACCCTGACCTCGCGTCTCACCTGCTGCGCGGTATCGAAGGTGGCGGGAAGGGTGATAATTACTGCCCTACCCTACCCTACCCTACCGTACTCTCATCTTGTTCCTCGCCTGCTGCGCGTTACAGACGGTGGCAGAAAGGGTGAGGAAGCTGCACTTTACCCCCCAACCCCCCCCTCTCCTACCTTACTCTCTTTCCCCCTCCCCTCCCCTCCCCTTCCCTCCCCTCCCCTCCCCTCCCCTTCCCTTCCCTCCCCTTCCCTCCCCTCCCCTCCCCTCCTCACCCCTACCCAGCCCTACCCTACCCAGCCCTACCCTGATCCCGCTTCCCACCTGCTGTGCGTTACCGATCGTAGCAGAAAGGGCGAGGAAGTTGCAGTTCACGGCGCGAATGAGCCGTTGCAAAGCGTCCCCCTCCTCGCTATCCAGGGAGTGCACCTTCGGTGTGTGTACGAGGATGTATACAGGCGTGTGTCAAAAGGCGCGGGGGGCGGGGGGAGGGGGGGTGAGAGAAGGACAAAAGTATAAACAACAAAAGGTGAGAGAAGGACAAAAGTATAAACAACAAACCTTATAGAGAAAAACAGAGGAGGGAAACAACAAAAAAAGAGCTTAACAAACCGTATAATAAATGTTATTAAATATCCCTACAGATTGCTTCCCCCCCCCCCGCCGCCCCCCGTGATTTCTCCTCCCCCTTCCCCCCCCTCCGGTCCCCCTCCTCCTTACCTCATCGTATACAGCGTAATCGAAGTCGAATCCGCCCTTCATCTGCGTGTAGTCCAGCTTACCCGTCACCTCCTCCCCTACGGGACCCCTGAGCTTGGTTAGGGCGGTCTCAAGGGCCATGGGGGTACCGACGATAGTCCTCAGCTCGACGTCCGGTCGGTAGTAGATCTGATCCATACAGATTGCCACCTAGCAAAAAAAACAGATTTTGGGTGCATGTTTGTTTTCGTAATCGTGGGAAGGGGGAGGGAGGGAGGGAGCGAAGGAGGAGGGAGGGGAGGGGGGAGAGGGAGGGGGCGGGGGGCATGACAGTGGAGGGAGAGCGTGGGGAAGGAGAAGAGCAGGGGGAGGAGGGGGAAGGATGGGGGGGGAGGAGGAGGGTAAGGGAGGGAGGATGGGGGGAGGGAGGAGGAGGGGGGTGAGGAGGGATGACGCGGTGGTGGTAGAGGTCGAAAACGATCGCTGCGTTTGAGCGAGCGCCCTCTTTGTCTCTCTCTCTTTACCCCCCGCTCCCCCTCTCTTTCCATTTTTTACATTTTTGTCTCTTGTCTAATACCTCTTTTACTCCTTGCCCCCAGCTACAGGTAATGTTCTTAGTTGGTCTGCTCCCACCTGTCCTCGGAGGAGTTTGTTGAACAGGGCCGCCACCTGCCATACCAGCGGCTCCGTGGGCACTACGAACAGGATCTTGCCTGATGCACCCGCCGCCACCGTAACGTACCTGGTGGACAAAAACAAGTTCGACGACAATACAACGCATCAACAACACTATCAACAAAAACAATGTACGCAAGCAAAACAACAAAAACGATACCAACACCAACACGAACCAGCAGCAACAACAACAACAACAACAAACAAAAAACAACAAACAACAACAACAGCAACAACAACAACAACAACAACAACAACAACAACAACAACAACAACAACAACAACAACAAAATCACCACCACCACCACCAACATACGCAAAAACGAGAAATTACGTGGAAATGATGGTCTTCCCCGAAGACGTCGGAGCGCAAACTATGGCCGAGTGCTTCTTGTCCACCTCCCGCAACACGCGCTTCTGCCACTCGTCCAGCTTCCAACCGCTCGTGAAACGCGACAAGGGCGGAAGGCTAGCACAGCACAATTTACAAAAGGCAAGGGAAGAGAAGAGGAGGACATGGAAGGGGCATCATGGTGGAAGGGGAGGAGGAATTGAGAACACCGTTGGAACAAGACGCTGTGAGAGCAAGCCAACGTTTGACAAATATGCCGTGAGAGAGAGACCATTTGAATATGAACAAGGGAAAGGAGTAACTAAACTATTCGCGTACCACCATACGCTACTCGAAGAAATATATTAAAAAAAAACGGGGCAATTCGTCATAAGAGACCTTGAGAGACGAACTGAAACACGTACGATACTTGTTTAGAACAAAAAAAACGTGAGAGGTGAGGAAGGGGGGCCATCGATTGGCAGTCACAAAAATCGCACGCACCTCTCTCTCTATATGTGTACATACATAGATTATAATAAATGATATATATATATATAATCTCGCCGACCGACAACCGATCGACCATCTATCTGTCAAGGATGGATCGTTTCCCCAGAAACCGGCAACCCGCCAACCATTGCTACCACCACCGGCCCACCGGCCAATCGACTAACGACCAACCAACCCTCTCCCCGGGGGAGTCGCTACCCATGGTTGCCGCCGCCTTACCGATCGACCATCTACCAACCCAAAGCTCTCTCCCGGGGAAACGTCAACCATAGTTGCTGCCACCGATCGACTGACCGACCGACCAACCGAACGATCACCGCCGGCCGACCATTTATTAATCAAAGTTCCACTCCGGGGATTCGTCAACCATAGTCGCCACCGAACAACCAACCGACCGACCGGCCTGCCAATCGAACCACCCATCAATCGACAAACAGACCGACTAATCGACCGATAATCAGACTGATCGATCCACCGACCCTCCCGCGTCTTACCGGTCGTGCATTTCGACGAGCTGATACTCCGTCATGTCGAGGCTGTCCCTCAGCTTGCGGGACGCCTTGAGCGTCTTCTTGAAGTCGTTCACCAGCTGCGCGGGAGCGGAGCGGGCGGCGGCCTTCTTGCCCTTCTTGTCATCCTTGTCCTGACCCCATGCAAAGGCGAAAGAGTTACAGGGGGGTGGGGGCGTACTCATTTTTTGCTTGCCTCAAGTCATTTGACCAATGACCATGCACCCCTTTTGAGACGGAGCACCGAAAGAGTTACGGGGGCGGGGATAAACCGTGGGCGGGAGATTCAACAATCAATCAATCAATCATCAACCATCCATTTAAGCAGGCAAGCAATCAGGCAGGCAAGCAGGCAGGCCGCCTAGTAGGCAGGCAGGTAGGCAAACAAGTACGTAAGCAAGCACGCAAGTACGCGCAGCAAGTACAGCAAGCTCCCTACGACCGCAACCGCCTAAATACCACGCATTACACATCCCAAAACCGCAACATCCACGCCATGAATCATCTAAACAACGCAACGACCATGCAAGCGGCAACCGAAGCGTAACAGCTACTGCAATTCTCGGACCCTCCACCCCCTCCCCTCCCGGCCCCTTTTTACCCATCCCTCTCTACACTCCCTAACTCATCCCTCTCTACACATCGAACCGAAACCGAATCGGACCGAACAGAACCGAACCGAACCGAACCGAACCGAACCGAACCGAACCGAACCGAACCGAATCCAACTGAACCGAACCAAATCGAACCGAACAGAACAGAACCAGCCCGAACCGCACACAATCGACTGAGCCGAACTGATCGAACCCAATCACACCACCCTACACTTTGCCCTTCTTCTTGTCCTTCTCACTATCCTTGCTGCTTTTCTTAGAGGGCTTATGCCCCCTGTCCATACACCTTGACCGAATGGAACCAACCAACCAACCAAGCCAAACCAAGCCAAGCCAACCAAACCCTTGGAGAAGCCAACCCAACCCTTGGAAAAGCCAACCCAAGAAGCAACCCAAGCCTTGGAGAAGCCAAGCCAAGCCAAGCCAAGCCAAGCCAAGCCAAGCCAAGCCAAGCCAAGCCAAACCAACCCACAACGCACCTTCCCCTTCTTCTTATCTTTCTCCTTATCCTTACTGCTCTTCTTAGCGGGTTTCTCCTCCCCCGCCGCCGCGCTCTCCCTTGCCGCCTCCTCCGCCACCGCTTGCAAGAACAGTGGGAATGACTCGATCTCCCAAAGCACATCAAAGGCAGTCTTGGGATCGTTCGCCTTAAGAGCATCCGCCAGGATCTACAAGCCGGAGAGGGGGAGGGAGCGAGAGGGATGGAGGGGTGATGGAAGGGGAGGAGGAGGGGGGGGGGGGGGGGGGAGTAAGGAGGGAGACGGGGGGGGGGGGGGGGGGGGGAGGGGGGGTGGTGCCGGGATGAGCGTGTGCATTCAGCAATATTCGGGGCGTGGGTGATAGAGCACTGACACAGTGCGGAGAAGGGATGGGCGGGGTATGCATTCCATGCATGGCCGTACTCGTATGATCATAGCTATTATACCCTACAATGCCAGAACGGGGCGCGATGATGGAGGGGGGCATTCGGCGGGTACCCGGGTAGCGACGCAGCAAGGACCGCCGACCGAAAAGCGACTGCCAGCTACCTGGTATACCACTAGCGATCACGCATCAGCAGCATATTATGCTACCGTAGGGTACACAGCGACGAAAACGGCCAATCAACAAGCGAGTGTCATACCCGCCCGCACAGCCGTGGGTACAGTCGCGGGTAAGGTGGGTCGTCCGTGCGATGACGCCGTGGGTATTTGGCTTACATGCCTCTGGGTGGGGGTGGTTGGGTAGGTGGGTGGGTGGGAGGGTGGGTGGGTCGGGGGAGTCAGCCACAGCGACTCACCTCCAACATCTGGTTGAGCCGGCCAAGTTTGGTCTCGAGCTTCATGCTGTAGAGCATGCTCCTCTCTCGCATCTTGAGGACGTTCCCCAGCTTCTCCAGGTCTCTTTCAATCGTTTCCTGCGCTCCGAGGGTGCAAAAAAAGCACCAAGCACAAAACATCAACAAAAAAGGTCAAAAACAAGCCAAGACGAGACGGAGATGGGAAAGGTGTGTGTGGGGGGGGGGGGGGGGTGGGGGGGGGGGTGAAGGAGGGATCCCTTTCTTGTTTTGCATGCCTAGCTTCCAAAAACCAGATTTCAATAACGAAATAACAGCTATTATTAGTATCTACCCCTCCAGGACGAACATGAAGAATCAACACCGACACTGGGCATGCCGAATGTCGATGGGTGGAAACAAACGCCAATTGTGTGAAGAACACAACACACAACGCAAAAAACACATTGGCAAATCTACACAAACAAAATGGGATTTCACCCAACGCCCGACGGTCAACGGAGGCACGCGGTTTAGGTGGTCTGCATCATGGATGGCGTTTTGGTTCCGATGAGTGGAGGGGGTAGCACGGCAAGTATCATGTGCAAGCGAGTCGAGGGGCTACTCAATATCAGCTTCGTACAGATACTCAACACCAAAACTATGCACAAAGGTACGTGCGGCATTTTTAGTGCAGCAGAATGCGGTGCGATCACTTCGTATACTGAGGCCGTGCAGCAATGCGCAGCTGACTAGACGGAATCTAACACGTACGATCCCTTTGTGGTAATTTTGAGGCGGGGAAAAATTCAAACGCATCTGGCCATTATGGAACCAGCCACACGAAGCACCGCATGCTGCCAGGTTGTACGCAGGGGACGATGACTTTCTTGCCAGATTCCGATGCTACAAGTGAGTCTGGGACGAGCGCGCAGCTTGCACCATCGTACAATACGTTGCGTGTTCACAGTGCGTAATATGACAAAAAAACGCGATTATCTCTCGTCTTAAGCCATAAAAGCGCGCACCCGCTCTTGACAGCTTCGGTCGTAAGAAATTGACGCTCTTTTTCTCACGAAGAATGAGAACATTGACGGAAAGAAACGGAGCTCTGGATCGGGTGCCATGCTCAATCCTCTGACAAAAGCCAATTATAGCCTATATGCTCAAGGGTGGCCACCAAAAAAAAAGAAATTGAGCTTCCACGCCAAATTGACGTCTCTTACTGGCGGGCGTCATCTGTGTACCGCAATCAAGCCCTACGAGGTATTAACCAGGGCTTGTCACGAGATGAGTCGTTTCTCAGGGGTCGGATCGGGCGACCCGACATGATCCGACCCGTGACATTGAAAAAAATGATGACCCGACTTGACCCGACCCGACCCGACCCGACCCGACCCGACCCGTGAGGTTTGGAGACCCCCTTCCCCGACCCGATTCCATCAGCGAGATTTTTGGCGACCTTCCGACACCACCTGATCCGTGAAAAAGCCTACGAGGTATAATGTTAAACTAGTATACCTTTTGGGACTTCGGAGGGGAAGCGCGTCGAAAAAAGTGACCAACACGGCATCAGGCTTTAGGATGACAGCCCGGGCTACTGGTGCGGGGGATGTGTCCCAGGTGCAACGGTAGAAGATATACGACGCGTGTGCAGCACGAGGGCACTTGGGCTACCGCACCAACGCTCTCCCGAGACCGTAACTTCTCGCCTTGCAGGTCGCTATGCTGGGCAACAAAAGCTTTCACATAGCGGAGGCATCAGATCCCTATGAATGATCTATACGATCTGTGTCTTTCAGGGCAGACAGATCCCTGATCTACACAGATCCGTATCAATGATCGATATGGCCTGTGGCTTTCAGCGCAGACATGATCTATGCGATGATCTGCATGGCCTATAGATCATGTTGCCGGGTGAGAGCCGATTGACCTGAATGATCTAGCACAGGTTTCCTCGCTTGGATCTGAACTATACAGATCCTGCACAGCATGTCAAAACCGCAGATATATAGATAGATGTACACATAGGATCCAGATAATCTAGATTGTGATCTGTCCAACGACGTGCGGACGGTTTAATAACCCCTTGGGGACTTGAGAGGGGAAGCACTGCGAGTATCCAAAGAAAGACGACGAAAACTTTGTCGGCCAAACAAAGCAGGCGGCGAACCCAAACATCCACCGGCAGGAGTTGCACGACACGCACGCTTTACGATACTACAGCGGGGTACCCGATTTAAGAGTGTCCATAGTAAGATAAGACGGGCTGAACTTTCCAGAGCCAATTCTTATACAGTCGGATCCGTCAATCGAAAAGGGCCCTTTTCGCCTGAACATACCAAATCGGGCTTCTTACACAGTCAAAAAAAGAGCTTTTTCGACTCATTTATTTTCGACTGAGCAAAATCCGACTCGCACATCCAGTCGAAAAAGTCGTCAATTCGACCGGACGTGCCAGTCGGACTCCTTCGTGGAAAACGTTTGGGAACCCATGGCAACGCTGATTTACCACAAAAAACACAAGCCCACACACCCATACCAGGTACAACACAGCAGTATCATACAACAGCGCCAACCCCGGCTAGGCTGCTGTCACTGCTGCTGATTCTCGTCGCAAGTCAGCGTCGCGCATTCCTAGCTCCGCTCGCTAGCGGCGTGTAAGCGGTGGCAGCAGCGCGTTGTATCGACGACATTTTGCCAACAACGGCTACGCTCGCTAGAGCTTTGGCGGCTCTCGGCTGACTGCCACGCCACGAACGTACCTTTGGCGGCTTTCGGGTAAGTCCAACGCCACCCATCCTATTGGACGAGGGTTCGTCGCGCGTGAAGCGCGCGTTGCTAGCAGAGAACGCATGAAGCGCAGAGATTCCAACCGACCTTTCACCATCACGCAGCAGTACCCCCTGACTCCAAACCGCCTCCAGAAAGAGCACAAAATCCATATAATCGACTCGGCTGACGATAAAAAGGAGCAGCAGAAGAATCCAGTCGAAAACAAATCCAGTCGGAAGAGGTTCTGTTCGACTCACGGATCCGACCGTATGAGAAAGATCCGACCGCATACGAAAGGCTATTTACCCTGACCTTAATGGCGGTCATTTCTGCACATCTTGGGCAAATTCTTATACAGCAGTAGGATCCGTGAGTCGAAAGGGAATTTTTCCAACTGGACTTGCTTTCGACTGGATTCTTCCCGGCCTCCTTCTTATCGTCAGTCGAGCCGATTTTATAGTTTTCGTGTTTTTTCTGGGGGCGGTTGGTGTGAGGGGGTACTGCTGCATGGCGCTAGTTCCAAGTGACCGCAAATACGTGGGTGCAGTTTTGAGGGGGTTACGATGGGTCAAATCGGCCTTGTCACGCCTTGTGGCGCCTACACAAAAAAAAAAACGTTACGAATGTGACGCCAATGTACTGCATACTATCACAGAGGACACACGTACCTGGTAGTGACTAGGACCCACGATTTTCACAAAAATCGATCTATTACACTGTTTTCGCCAACCATATTCGGTCCTGATAGCTAGATTTCCCCGCACTAACACCCGCAACGACACCAAATATGAGGTAAGAGCGGTAACACTGCTGCCTCATGCCGAGGGGCTCTCACATCGGGTACCCCGCTGTTTTTCACGACATAAAGGAGGACCACAATACGTAATTCAGTTTTAAGTTCTAGTTTTTGGGTCACTATATCTGGACTCCCGAAGGACTTCAGATGGGAAAAGTGCATACCTCGGACAGGTCACATAGATCATATACTTCTTACAGATAGTATGACAGGTCACATAGATCATATACTTCTTACAGATAGTATATCACATATATCACATAGATGACATAGATCATCTAGATCACCTCCAGCTCATCCCATCTCTGCCGATGTGAGATGTTGCACTGGCTCAGCATCTCTACAGCACAAATTTGACCCAGGCAAGGTGTGCTACATCCTACACGACGGTACGGCTCCCACCGGGTAACACGAGCTACATCGTACAGATCTTCCCTGAAAAATCTACATAATCAAGCAGAGATCAGTGATATGTCTGTCAGAGGTGGGAAACGTGACACGCCACGGTAGAGATGGACCATTTTTTTTTTTTCCGAGGTTCCTCGCTTGAGGTGAAATAATTACACCCCATCGCAACACTGATTTTGCGAACCATGAAACATCAAAACCCGATGAGCAATACCATGTCCTACGATGGGTACTACAGGACAAATACACCGCAAATAAAAAACGAAAGGCCAACGATATTCGGGTTGAGGGACCTCGCCAACCAGAAAAATAAAATGGCTTGAAAAAACGATTCATCAGGCGTCAAGTGTTAAAACAAAGTGAAGATGACAGCATCTGCCACGCGAAACAGCCTAGGCCGTCACGTTAAGCGGCGAGTCCGAAGCGCAACGGAAAAAAAAACGCACGACGCGCACGTGGCAAGATTATACCTGTACTGTCAAACAGGCTCTTTCTTATTAACACAGCGGATACTCCGATTTAAGAACACCCCGCGACAAGCCCAAAACAAGCGCTCTCAACTACACATTGCTCTTGTCCGGAGTGTGGGAAGTGTGTTGCTTAATGTCACGGCGGGACATGCCGATCTGATCGTTCGTAAGTCCCGAATTATCTCATTTTGGGCGGTCTTAAATCGGTGCACCCACTGCAGAAAGTTAATAAGACCGAAACTGCCGCCTTTTAGGTCTCGCTGTACGTGGGTCTTCCGAGGGATCCCAGGGTAATACAATCTAGATCGCAGTAGAAGGGAGCACCCGTACACCCGACGCCAAGCACAGGAACAGTGGAAACCCCGATTCAAGAGCACACCCCCGACACGCCGAAGCAGGTGCTCTTAACGATACATTGCTCTTAAAATATAATGGCTTTGTGTACGGCGTGACATGCCGATTTGACCGCTCTTAAGTCCCGAAAGCTCTTATCCTGGGCGCTCTCATAAAGGGGTACCCACTGCTGTACACACAACCGCACAATGGGTCGTAGCACACAGAAGAAACAGAAGAGGCATACATACAGTAAGCAGTCACGGTAGCACAGTCGGAACTAGTCAAACGATATCAGGCTTCGTGCATACCAAAGACGCATCGTATCATACGCGCACCCAGGGCTATACGTGTACTCGTCGTAGGCGTTAGACTTTAGATTACGGTACTGGTGTGCCATTCACCAGTAAATTTTCAAATAACATGAACGTAGCAAGGGCTGCATCAGCCGCACCCGCCTTTTCCATGACTGAAGACGCCGAGCATAGCCGCAAATCATACTCGCACCACATCGCATAATATACTGCCGTAGTATAGCCAGAAACATATACCTGGTATAGGTTAATGGATTTATAAACTCAAGCGCAAACTGTGCACGGCAGGAGGTACGTGTTGTATGGTATAATATGACATCTCCCTAAGATGTACGAGGCACCAAATACGCCGGTATGCAGGTGGTAAATTGCTGTAGGCCCTTAAAAAAGAAACACCTACTTGCCGAGGACCAACGCCCCAGCGGGTAAGGTGGACCGCAACTGGACCAAGCCAGGCGGAAGGCCGTTTTCTCATGCCCGTGGGTTTTACTAGTGAGTGAGCTTGCGCAAGCCCCACACTACCCGGACGGATGACTTTCCGGGTGGCTTATCTCCATCGCCCCTGATATCCAGGGATCAAGTCGGGTCGACATACTCACGCATCCGTGAACCACGGCAGCTTGCACTGCTGGAGCCGCAAAAAAGGGCGACCGGCGGCAGGGACAGCTCGCGCGGTCATTACACGGGAACCGAAGAATACGCCAACTGGCGCTGGATTGCGAGTACAATTGACACACGACATGTGTCAAAATACGTGGAAGTGCGGTGATCTTAAGCTTTGTTTGGCGCTGGATTGCGAGTACAATTGACACACGACATATGTCAAAATACGTGGGAGTGCGGTGATCTTAAGCTTTGTTTTTCCCCATCCGCCAGAGGAAAAAACAAATGACTAAATGAGCAAAACTACTTGAGTTTATGAGGGGCCTCAAGGCCAGGCCTCTTTTACGTGTCCGGTTTCTCATCCACCGAAGGTGTTACAACATGGTCTTCGTACACCTGCACCACTAACATTGGCAAATTTATGAGTATTAACGGCGGATATTCGAACAGGGTGCCCCGTGCTTCGAACGCTCCATGACACGAAGTGTTGATAGCCGTAACACGAACACCGCTACCAGCAGCCGCCAGCGACCAACGTTCTTGAGATATAGAGTACACCAGAATACTCCACGCTTGGACGCGTGCTACGACAGAGGTGCACCACTTTCTTTTTGAGGCTTCCTCAATTTGGGAGTTTTAAGACCTCTCCCAAAAACTGGTTAGCAAAAAAAACAAAACTGCTACCGGATGAAAAATCCCATGGCCTTGGGTACACACCGCGAATAATGCAAAATAAACGGGGCGTATTTTCCGACGATTTTGGGATAAGGAGCCCTGCCATTCAGAAACCATTTCAGACGAAACGTGCTACCTCTATCATCGTAGCACGCATCCTTCATGCTTCTGTTTCACGAGATATTGGAGTAGAGATGCACTCTCGTTGTTGTTCCGAAGCACAACCTCTGACCTCGAGAAGAGAGGAGGGACTTCGATGGCAATTTCCACGGTAATCCTTCCCAAAATACATGGAAACCCCTCCATGGTGTTGCACAATAACCCATGCTTGCCCTGTAGAGGAAAGTATCTATGGCTCTATGGTACTGTCTGCACCGTCACTGACCCGCAACAATGCGGTACACTTCAGTGCGCGTCTTCAGTAATGCACGATGAAAATCGATGGTCACCAGCTCGTCCTACGCTCTATTGTGGGACCGGTCCTTGAATACAACAAAGCCCGCACTACAGCCGGATCGGCCCGCCTCCATGCCATACGTACACCAACTCCGTGCAGGACAGCAGAGGACTTGGTGGTACCAGCACAACGATGACAGTACTTCGTAGTACGACAGCAGTCTTCATTCCTCGGCTGGCTGCAGCCCCACCACACGAGCAAATCGAGCAAGCGCGATGCCAGGGAAACTGTGTGCGACTCAATACGCCACGCACCCCAAAAGGCTGCTTTGTGTGCGTGTGTTGGCCACTGAAACATCCCGAAACGTCGGAAATATCTGTGGTCGACCAATGACTGGGGTTCGTCGATCATAGGTGGAAAACTCCACTGGGTGATACCTTACCACTTACCAGGTACCAGGTATGCGACAAAAAAGCTGGCTGTGGCCGACCCCCGGCCGCCTACTTATACACCCAGGGGCAGTTTGGAGGGCACAGGTCCGGGTGGGGGGTCCGGTCTCGGCACAAACAGGGTGGCAAGCGGGTGCAAACGTGCACATATATAAATGCGTGTGTTGACCAATGAAGCATCCCGAAACAAAAGTATTAATAGTTGCTCGACCAATGGAAGGAAGTTTGTCGAACAAGTGGCAACCTCGACTATTGTCTGACGGCCACAAACGACGGCGGACGATATGGCGGCCTCCTTCACGACTCGACCTAGATGCAGGACGCGGGCAAGCAAAGCCCTTCCTGCCGGTCATCGGTCTGACTGGTTCGAGGCTGGTCTTTCGGTCGCCCGCCCGTTTATTTTTTTGGCGCACAACGTCACCAAAAACACGCTGCTGAGCCGCGCGACTGCCCCCGCCGATCCCGAGCCCCCCAAAAGTTTGACGTTCGAGTTCGAGTTCGACTTCGGGTTAGGGTACGGGGTAGATCTGGGGTAATTTCATGCGTACCCGTTTTCTTAAGGCCATAAACCCATGTCGGGGGGGGGGGGGGGGGGGGTAGGAGGCGGGAAGGATGGCAGGGAGTGAGGAGTAGGGGGGGAAGGAGGGAGGGGGGGGGCATCCATTGCAGTTCGCACTTTGCGAGGGGTAGATTTGGGGTCGGCTTGGTGTGGGCCGACGTGTAACGGGGTAAGGTTTGGGGCCAGGCCAGGCACTGGGTTCGTCTAGGCCGTCACTCTGTTTTCTCGCTTTTGTTCTTGTTGGACCGGGTCCATCTACTAAAGCCAGGTGTACGACGATGTCGTCCTCGGGATCCCGCCAAGCACAGGGCTCTCACGTACGTAGGTGTGGACGTGTACGTGTTGCGCTTGCGCTCGAGCCGGGAGGCCCAACACCAGCAAGAGTGAACTTGGTCACCAAAACGACCGGCAGGAAGTTGGTTGCCTGTGTCCGTTCTGCAATGAGGGGGAGCCCGCCTACGCGTCACTCGTGGTGGAAGAGGAGTGACAACCATAGCCCACCGGATGTGTACCATACGCCTCACCATCAAGGCGAGCTGCCCACGGTGTCTTGGAATTTACATAGTACATAGTAGTCCCATTAGGCTGTTATGCGGTACCTTAGCATCTATCTGCATATTGCTTGCTGTATGCTACAAGGTATATATATTTATGGTGCCCACACGTCCCACGTTAGCGGTATTCGGGGACCAATTTCTTTTTCGCAGGTATCATTTAGTCTAGAAGAATCTTGAGAGTCTCAGACCACACTGAACCAAAGATGTCACGATACGGTCAGTCAAGGGAAAAAATCCAGTGGTCAAGGGTGTAAGCCCGATCCTTCCTCGCTAAAAGCTAGTAGTTCGCCGTCAGTCAACGTAAAATTATTGGAAAATTGCCGTCTGCCAAGGCGTCGAAGTGCCGTCTCCCAACATATTTGCTCTATTAATTTAGACATCTACTGTAAAAAAGTAGACTATTGATACAAGACAACGAACCACATACGACATGCGAGTAGTCGTTATTTGTGAGCACTATTAGACGATTGATCTCGATTCTAGATATGGTGCATGAAACTTGGTTTACCGGGTATGCTCCTGGTACCAGGCAGGTGACATGCTGCCGTTGCTATGTGGCATGCAGCACAGGAAGCACGGGTACCGAGAGGGCCAATGGGATCCTGCAGTCAGACGCCCACTACGAAAGTTGTGTCAAGCAGCGTCAAAGCAACCAGTCCGTGCTCCCAAGACCATACGCCACTATGGACATAAATGTAAGGGCCGTTTAACATCAATGAAGTATGATCAAAAGTCCTTACATTTATGTCAGTATAGGTGCCGGTTCCTCATGGTATGGAGCCTGGCATACACGAGCGCAGAGGGACAAACTACTGCTGGTGGTGATGTTGTTGTGGCTGTTGTTGTTGTCATTAGCGTGGTTGGTACTGGTGTGTTACATACTCGAAGTATACCACGCCCAAGTATCGTCCGACGTACAGCAGCAGTTCGCACAGCAGCGGGGATCTGCCTGAAAGCAGCACAACTACGTACATCACACCGCATGGCTAGTTTCTTCGTTTCTACCCAGGGCAAGCAAGGGCATATTACAATCAGCATAATTCTGGTGTGCTACTGACCTCAGTGCGCTTCCGGGCTTGATCGGCCTGGATCGTCTCCTTCTTGCTGAGCTTGGCTGCCCCGCCGCCTCCCTTCTTCGACCCACCTCCACCACCCTTTCCTCCACCAGACTTGGAAGGCTTGGCGGCAGCGGCCACAGCCTTCTCCTTCACAGCCTCCTCCGCCTCCTCCTCCTTCGCCTGCTCCCAGACAGCACACGGGTCGAACTCAGACGTAGGCCACAGGTTGCGCAGCCACAGCGGCATGATGCAAACCTTCTCGTAGGTGGCCTTGGGCCCGCGACCCATCCTTCGGTACTTGAAGGGCATGCCCTCCCAGCGCACGTCGAACCTCTCGTCCTTCTTGATGTTGCTCTGGACCGCGCGCTGCTCTCCAACACCACCACCCTCGGTGTTGTTGCTGTCCACTTGGGACACCATCTGAGACATGATCTCTGCCGCTGCTGCTGATGCTGCTGTTGTTGCTGCTGTTGAAACCTCAGTGGAGATTCTATGGCTCGCCGCTTCGAGCTTCGAGAAGTCAAGCGCGCAGTCTCAAACTGCGGCTTGCTTCGGCTGTGCTGGCGCCCTACCCTTTGCGCTGGACTTCACTCTTATGGGAAGCAGACTCTGTGGTCTGACACTTCGCAGAAAGAGTGAGAGAACACAGAGAGCCTGGCTTTCCCGTTCTTGTTCGTGCTACCCTCTGGTATTGAGTAAAATGCCAACGCAGTGGAACTCCTTAAAAGCAGGGACAGGGGACAGGTAGGAAATGACATCGCGACTCCTTGTCGCAGCAGTGGTCGATATACTGCTGGGCCCACCGATAGATACACGCTGTCCGTGCGAGAATGCTCCTCGCTCGTGGTAGGTGTCACTGGTGAAGCGAATTTCCCACAAAACTCTAGCGCCTGCTACAGAGAGCCATGGAGCAATCAATGGACAAGGCGCAGATCATTTAATTGGTATTAATAGTCGTCTGTCATGTCGCCGTATCCAATCAATATAATCGTTCTGTATGTATGATGATGTGTACACGTTACATGATGATACTCGTAACGGTGGTAGGTACGTCGTGGATCTTCTTCTGCACCACGTGGATTATGTCCTTGGCAAAAACATACATGCTCGACATTATACAACGTACATCGATACGTAAGAACGTCCATGGGGAAGTAAGTATGCGCTACCAAGTATCATATATTATATGCATGCCTGGTATACTTCCCTCCCCCCCCCCCCCCCTCTTTTGTTCAAACGCCCCACCTACAATCGAAATCGGCCAGAGTAATAAACACTTCCACGCAATAATTAATTGATATCACGTCATCATCTTTCTACCCGCCCATGACGTAGCTTTCATTCATCCGCCCCCCCCCCCCCCCCCCCCCCCAACGCCCCCTCCTTCCCCACCACCCGCACGATCGCCTAGACCTAGCACCACGCGTATAGCAAGCCCCTATAAAAATCCCCCCCCCCCCCCCTCTTGCTCTCCCTTACTCAAACGCCCCACCAAATATCGAAATCCGCCACATTAATGAACACTTCACGCACAGGATATCACCTCATTATCTTTCCAGAGCCATCCATGCCGCTGTGTTGTCCCCCCCCCCCCCGCCTCGAACGCCCCCTTCTTCCCCATCACCCGCACCATCGCCTAGACCTAGCACCACACGTATAACAAACCCCTCACCCAAAGCCCTTCCTCCCCCCCCCCCCCAACCCCCCCCCCCTCCAACGCCCCCTCTTTTCCGACCACCTGCACGATCGCCTAGACCTAGCACTACGCGTATAACAAGCTGCTACATATCTTTGATCTCACAGCCGAAGTGTATTTGAATATTATTTGTGACCTAAATCCTCCTAAAAAATCTCCCCCCCCCCCCCCCCCCCCTTCTTGCTCTCCCTTACTCAAACGCCCCACCAAATATCGAAATCCGCCACATTAATAAACACTTCACGCACAGGATATCACCTCATTATCTTGCGAGAGCCATCCATGCCGCTGTGCCCCCCCCCCCCCCCCGCCTCGAACGCCCCCTTCTTCCCCATCACCCGCACCATCGCCTAGACCTAGCACCACACGTATAACAAACCCCTCGCCTAAAGCCCTTCCCCCCCAAAAAAAAGAGAAGAAAAAAAAAAAAAACGTCAGATTTATCCCCTCGAAAGGATTTATAGCTTACATGCACAAATTGCCCCCTTTCCCCCCCCCCCCCCCCCCCTCCAAACCCGCTCGCTTTTGATCAAAACCAGGCCCCCACGTCCTTCAAAACTCCGCCCCACCCCCCTCACCGGTTATTCGACTTACAAGATTCACTTGATAAAAGGATACATTTCCCTTCACAGCTGTCAGATTTTGTCCCCCTCAGAAACGGGTTTTATAGTTTCCGCGCACAGACTGACTAAAATCATCCTGTTGACCCTGATAGCTACACTGTAGTTGTAAGGGGAGTCGCCGACCTATCTGCTACATCCTTAATGAGGACACACAACTCGTAATGCGCGCGATCGGAGTATCACACACAGCTTGCAAAGATGAGTTTCGACGAAATCTTCGATCTCACAGCTGGAGTGTATTTTCATTTTTTATAATATATATATATTTGCGTAATACGCGCGATCGGAGTATCACACACATACAAGCTTGCAAAGATGAGTTTCGACCAAATCTTCGGTCTCACAGCTGGTAGGAGTTTATTTTTAATTTTATTTGTACCAAATCTTCGATCTCATCACAGCTGGAGTGTATTTTGATTTTATTTACAAAAATAAAAATGCGTTATAAATGAAAATAAAAGCAACATGAGCTTCGACCAAATCTTCGATCTCATCACAGCTGGAGTGTATTTTTATTACTTCGAAGTATTATTTATATAATACTCCGGACTATTATTCTTATTGCGACCAAATCTTCGATCTCACAGCTGGTGGAGTGTATTTTTATTTTTATTTATAAAATATATGTTCGAAACTCTTCGACCTCACAGCTGAAGTGTATTTTTATTTTTATTTATAAAATATGTGTTCGAAACTCATCTTTGTCGAAACTCATCTTTGTCGAAACTCATCTTTGTCGAAACTCATCTTTGTCGAAACTCATCTTTGCAAGCTTTGTGCGAATAAGTAAAAAATAAAAATACACTCCAGCTGTGAGATCAAAGATTTGGTCGAAACTCATATTTGCAAGCTTGTGTGTGATACTCCGATCGCGCGTTTTACAATATAAGAATAAAAATACACCCCAGCTGTGAGATAGAATATTTTGTCGAAACTCATCTCTGCAAGCTGTGTGTGATACTCCGATCGCGCGTATTACGGGTTGTGTGTCCTCATTGAGGATATAGGTCGGCGACTCCCCTTGCAACTACAGTGTAGCTATCAGGGTCAACAGGGTGATGTTAGCCAGTCTGAGCGCGGAAACTATAAAACCCGTTTCTGAGGGGAACAAAATCTGACAGCTGTGGAAGGAAATGCATCAGTTTACATAATATCAAGTGAATCCTGTAAGTCGAATAACTGGTGAGAGGAGGGCGGAGTTTTTAAGGACGTGGGGGCCTGGGTTTGATGAAGAGGGAGCGGGGGGGCAGCTCAATCTGTGCGTGGAAACTATAAATCCTATCCTGTAAGTCGAACAATCAGTGAGGAGAGGGCGGAGCGTTCGAGGGGGTGGGGGTGGGGGCGAAAGGGTTTTATATTATATGCGACCTAAACCTCTTGAAAACCCTTCCTCCCCCCCCCCTCCCCCGAACCCCCCCCCCCCCGCCCCCTTCTTTTTTCTTTTTTGTTTTCCTTTTCCCGCTCCCTTTTGCTCAAACGCCCCACCTAACATCGAAATCTGCCAAAATAATAAACACTTCCGAGCACTTGATATCACCTCATTATCTTTCTAGAGCCATCCATGCCGCTGCTGCAATCCACCCCCCCCCCAACGCCCCCTCCTTCCCCACCACCCGCACCATCGCCTAGACCTAGCACCACGCGTATAGCAAACCCCTACGTCTATGCGACCTAAAGATGTTGTTTCAAAAACCTTTTCGCCCCCCCCCCTCCCCCCCTCCCCCCCCCCCCCCCCCACCCCCTCGAACGCTCCGTCCTCTCCTCACTGGTTGTACGACTTACAGGATACACATGATAAACTGGTGCATTCTTTCCAAAACCGTCAAATTTATCCCCTTAAAGGAATTCTAGTTTCCACGCACAGATTGAGCTGCCCCGCCCGTCCCGCCCCCCCGCCCGTCCCACCCCTCCGCCCCCCCCGCTCCCTCTTCATCAAACCCAGGCCCCCACGTCCTTCAAAACTCCGCCGTCCCCTCACGAGTTATTCGACTTACAGGATTCACTTGATAAACTGATGCATTTCCTTCCACAGCTGTCAGATTTTGTCCACCTCAGAAACGGGTTTTATAGTTTCCGCGCACAGACTGTCTAACATCACCCTGTTGACCCTGACAGCTACACTGTAGTTGCAAGGGGAGTCGCCGACCTATATCCTGAATGACGACACACAACCCGTAATACGCGCGATCGGAGTATCACACACAAGCTTGCAAAGATGAGTTTGGACCAAATCTTCAATCTTACAGCTGGAGTGTATTTTCATATTTAATAATATATATATATAGATATCATAGGTTGCGCGGGCATTTTTATTTGCTGAAGTGTCCGTTAGTGTGGAATCCAGGATCCAGGTACAATAACACATCAAGCGTTCCTTCCAAGCACTGACGGTTTGCACTTCTCCCCCTCGTGCTCAATGGCGGTGTCATTGCATGACCACATCACCTCTCGCTGCTTGTTGTATTTTGCAAAATATGTATATCTGTCTAATATTTAGCAACCTCAGAGCCCTGTGATGGAGTGCCCTCCGTAGAAGGATGGTGTATAGGTTCGACGTTAAACCATGTCATGTGGTTGAGGTGAAACCACGTGATATTAGATGTCACTCACATCAAGATCCTCATAGGTGGGCGGTAATGTAGGTGATGATAATGGGACAAGCAGGACGCCCCTGATCTCACTAGCCTGCTCTACCCTGCTCTACCCTGCTCTACCCTGCCCAACTCTGCCCTACTCTGTCTTGTCTTGCTTTGTCTGTCTTTTAGAGTTCAATGTAGAGGAAATAATGTATAAGCTTTGAGTCTATCCAGCGGGCCATAAGGAGAGACCAACCAAAGACACCGGAACCCATGAAGAGCACGCTTCCCAACACCGACCAACCACGCATCCCCCACTCGGAGTACCACTACATTTGGCATCGTCGGCAGGACGTGTTGACCTTGGGCTTGCGCGACCTCCTTTCCGGTGCTCTTCTCTCTCCAAGCCAAGCTCTTTTGGCCTTTCATAGCTTTGTATTTTCATTTCATTTCCGTTTTTTTTTAGGCAGTTTTTGTTTGGTTTCGGCTTTTTACCTTTTAACATACTTTCTTTCTCCCAGTAGCGAGCATGGTTATCCTTTTGTCTTTTATCCGTAAACCACGGCCCCCTTCGGGCCTCTGATTTGTGACCGATGAACATGAGGAGAGACCAAACAAGGGCACCGGAACCCATGAGGAGCACGCTGCCCAACACCGACCAACCACGCATCGCTCACTCGGAGTACCACTACTGCCCCACACCGGCACCGTAAAATCATGACCAACCAAAGACACCGGAACCCATGAGGAGCACGCTTTCCAACACCGACCAACCACGCATCCCCCACTCGGAGTACCACTACTGCCCCACACCGGCACGGTAAAACCATGTCAATCGATAGGCGTAGCCATCAAAACACGGACGATTTGCAATTTTCCCCCTCGTACTCAATGGTGGTGACATTGCATGACCACATTTACCTCGCTCGTTGTTGATATAATTATATAATTAGCGACCTCAGAGCCCCACATCGGCACGGTAAAATCATGGTAACAACATGACTACACGTACCGATTGAAATGTTCTATCTTGCGATCCATGTACAATAACACACCACGAAGCTATAGCACATTGTATACCGCACCTATTAATAACATCAAATCTGCTAAAATAATAAACAATACCAGGCAGGTGATATAAACTGATGCATTGCTTCTACAACCGTCAGATTTGTCCCCTTGAAGGATTTATAGTTTTTGCGCACATATTAGGTCGTCCCGCCCGCCCCCGCCACCCCCCGATCCCTCTGGTTCAAATGCCCCACCTAAAATCAAATTCTGCAACAGTAAGAAACACTACTAGGCAGCTGATATCACCTCATTATCCTTCTAGCCATCCATGCCGTAGCTCCAATTCACCCCCCCCCCCCCGCTACCCCCCGCCCCCCTTTTATTCCCCCTCCCCTCCGCTCTCTCTTGTTCAAACACCCCACCTAAAATCAAAATATGCCAGAGCAATAAACACTACCAGGCAGTTGATATCACCTCATTATATTTCTGGCCATCCATGCCGTAGCTCCAATTCATATCCCCCCCCCCAAACGCCCCCTGCTTCCCCACCACCCGAACCATCGCCTAGACCTAGCACCACGTGTGCAGCAAGTCCCTGCATCTATATGCGACCTAATGCTGTTGGAAATCCCCTCCCCTCCCCCGCCCGCCCCTCCCCCGAACCCCCCCCCTCCCAACCCTTCGAACACTCCGCCCTCTCCTCACTGGTTGTACGACTTACAGGATATACATGATAAACTGATGCATTTCCTTCCACAGCTGTCAGATTTTGTCCCCCTCAAAAACAGATTTTACAGTTTCCACGCGCAGACTGACTAACATCACCCTGTTGACCCTGATACAAGCTACGCTGTAGTTCCAAGGAGAGTCGCCGACCTACATCCTTAATGAGGACGCACGCCCATTAATCCGCGCGATCGGAGTATCACGCACAGCTTGCAAAGATGAGTTTCGACAAAATATTCGATCTCACAGTTGGAGTGTATTTTTACTTTGACAATAATAGGAGCTGATCCACCAGAAGCACACAAGCCCCAAGGGCGCAGGGTTCAGCACTATCCAGAAGAAGTTGTGTGCCCAGATTTCTTTGGCGAAGCAAGAGATGGGCTGGCTGAGTTGCTGCAGTAGAGTTGCGCAAGCATAAAGTATCTTCGCCTCGACTACCCCGTTAGGGATAGGGATGACTTGGCGTACCGGGTGCGTTGCAAGTCGAAAACGGGGAACACAGAGGAGTGCCAACGATAACCGGAATGTACGAGATACTGCTGCTTTTGCTGTGGATGTATGCTCTCTGCCGCGTGTACTCTTGCTGGTGGGCACGGGCGCCTACGAAATGTGCTCGACAACGCGGACTGCGAACGTTTCCGCCTATGTACGCCCCTTCCGCTTGGGTGAGTATTGAGTGCCGCGAGGTCCTGCCGTCAGGAATCTCTTCGCCGTCCTCCCCCTCTTCCTCTCTTTCACCACCATTGCAGGATCTGACCTCTCCTAGGTTACTATCGCTATCACTATCTACTCGGGTCCCACCCGAGTCCTTGCTGCCTTTCCCGCCGCCCCCTCCCCCCCCCCCTATTTACCCGCTCCTTGCCCCTTCGCCATTTTTGGGATTTCCCCGTCGAAAAAGTAGCATGCTGCGGGGGGGTAAGATACTTGAAAGTACGAAGCGGCTCAAAAACATATCCTAACATATATATATATATGTCGTCTCGACGAGTACACCACTGTGTACAGAGTACCGTGTCAACATCATAATTCACGTTCGCTGAAAACTTCAAAAGTACGTTACTCACGGCCACCGGGCCCGGCAGCAGGATGACCCAAGGGGGCCGGGGCTTCGACCCACGGGGGCATGGGACATTTCTTACGCTGTGGCAAACGGTCATCTTCGCGGCTTTCTTAGTGTTTAAGGATACCGGCATCACTTCCTTTTTTTACCATATTTCTTGTTGGGTGTCCTGTCTACTCTTATGTATTGCTGCGCCCGCACTCACTGCGCTCCCACGCCCGTGCCTCCCTACATATGACAACCGCCTGGCGCGCAAATACACGAAGTCTACGAGCCTTACTGCGGTGCTTACCATCACAGACCGAGCCCTAGATGGCAAGAGTAGCCAGCACCGTTGTAATGCGTTGTTGGGAGACCGGTTCGTTAATGGACCGGTTGTGGGAATCTGGGCTCGGGGGACCGCCGCATTGGGGCGACCGCATAGATAACGCAACCGTATTGCGGTCACCGGCCACAGGTAGCTGAGGCGCCCAAACAAGTTTACTTCGAAGGCACGAAAACAAAACGCAGAGGAAAAAACAGGTGGTATCATCCCCCCACGGGCGAGACATCTTTCGCCAGTCGGAGCCATAACCATGGCCGGCTCTTGTTGTTTTGGGCCAGGGCTGCCCCCGTCATATGTCGAGCCACCACTGAACTGAAGATCGAGTTCGCTTTGCGTGCCAAAGAAAAAAACGATCTTGGAATGTAAAAGCATGTAAAAAAGTTGGGGACCCGGGACAAAGCCCCCGGGACAAAGACTGGGAGCACGAAACGTCAAATTTCTAACGGACGCGAAATTCATAGTTTATACCGGTGGGTACCGTAAATGCAACGGTATGATACACCCAACTCATTGGTCACGTCGTACGTCCTAGTACAACAGGACAGGGGAAGGGGCGGGGGGGAGGTCGGGAAACACGCGCGCGTGTGCGCAAGCACGCACGCGAGTCGGCAGATAGTTCGCAGCGAGTGCATCGATACTAGATTGGGATGTACCGCCTTCCGTCGTTCGTGCGATGCCCACCGTTGTTGAAAGAAATACAGTATCGGTCTGTGTCTGCGAGCGCGCTTGCAGTGAGGCAAGGACTAGGGAGCGAAGCGACCGTGGCCTTTTTTGTTGCCTTGTACGGCCGAAACAAGACCATTTTCCATGCGTGGTACCTACATTCTTAGGCTCCCCTTAGCTAAAGAACCTGTCTGGTCATCTGTCTGGCCATCTGTCTGCCTCCTGTGCACTGCCCGTCCAACGTGTCGTGTCGCTTACACAGCCTATTTCAACAACGCTAGAGAACTGAAACTGTCCACAAGCCAACCCGGTGTCAACACAAGATGAAAATGAGCTTGCGCTGACTCGTGGGGATTGTTTCGTCGCAAAACAGTCTCGAGGTGACGGCGGTCGCTGCTGAGTTTCGGGTCGCTTTTCTCCTGTGTTGTTGGTGCCCATGCTGGTGTGTTTTCGGTTTTTGGTGCCCTTGCTGCCGTATCTTTTTGAATGCGGCAGGATTCCATTATGTCGTTGCTTCGAACACGGTCTACTGCAAGTTTGCATCGCTTTAGTACTCTGTTACAGCGCATCAGCTTGGGTGCAGCCATCTTGGTGGCTAAGCAGACTCTGCCGGGGGCGGGTTCCAGTCCCATTAACGCTCGGCTCTACCGTCGTCCAAAATATACATGGCACCTAGTGCACAGTAGTTTAGAACTTGGAAGTCTCTCGTAGGCAGGGCTCTGCTCCCCCTCTCTCCGTCCTTACTACCTCTTCGCTCTGCGCTGCGACGTACCTGGTATACCGTGTAGCACGCACAAGATAACACAGAGAAGGGTTTACGCGCTGCTGACTCGACCACAACCAGACACAGGCGGCGCCAAAGGAGCTGAAACTTCGTGGAGGTCAGATAGTAAGGCACCGAAACGCAAGATAACGCAACCCCTGTGACGAGCTTGAGAGTTGATGTTCTCCATAGAGGGGAGAGTGCGAGGGTCAAACGATGCGTCTGCGGGAAATATTTCCGACGACATATTTTCCCACGACCGCTATTTCCGTTGTGTATGTCTCTCTTGAGTTGGAAAAAATCGGTTCTGAAGTTCGTCACAGGCGGATGGGGGGGTGGGGGGGACGGAGTCCTTGCGCATTTTGCGGTATCAGGCTCTTGGTCGGGTTTGTTCTACTGCAAAATTGTACATTTCGCATCGCCAGAGCGGTCTCGACTCCATCCATCACCGCAGCAACCACGATGGACATGAAAGAGCGTGATGGTATCTCGTAGTGACAATCTAATATTGTTCAGGCACATTTAATAGTGTATTCGATCACATTAGCTCGGTCCGCGCTACACGTGTTGTGTCAAAACCGCCTGCGAGAAATCTCGCCAGCCCCCCCCCCGACCCCCAACCCCCCCCCCTCCTGGTCCCCGCCCACCCGCCATTAAATACCATAACCCGTTTATCGTGCAAACTCTTTGAAACGGCGACTTAACACCGTGTATACTTGGTGAAAATTCGTTAAGAACTGTTCTCAACACACAACGCCCCATATAACGTTCGTTTTGCTTTACTGCACGACTGCGTAAACAGCACACGCGAACAAGTCGGCGAAGATCTACTGTAGCTAGCGCAAGCCATGTCGGAAGTCGAGGCCCTCATGGCCGAGGTCCACGTTGTTCCTGTGACGGGCACCGCATGCTCTAGGCCCTCAAGCGCAATGCAGGCCCCGCATGCTGCTAAGCCTCGCAAGTGCAAAATGACCGGTGCAGTAGAGGCTCAGGCTGGGGCTGCCGCGCGCGCGGGATGTTGAAAATTGGGCGCGACCATGGCGGAGACGGAAGCTCTTTTACGCGAATCGGTGTCGGAAGGTCCAAGCTGCAGCACCAGCAGCAGCAACAGCAGCAACAAGGCGAGCGTCGACCCCAGCCCGGGCAACGGCAGCTGCGGCAAGACGTCGCCTCTTCACTGGTGAGTGGTGGCAAGAGGCCTTTGGACACAGTACTTCCTGTGGTGAGCATGGCTGGTCCCGATACAGCTCGCCCGTCCGCGAGCGACGTGACTTAATAGGGCCTCGAGGAGATGGTCGCTGCTGTTTTTCGGCAGCTTGACGTCTTTAAAGCTGGCCTAGCGGCGACCCAGGCGTCGGTCGAATTGCTGGTCGCGCAGTTCCGCGCTATGTTCGAGGTCCACTCGAGGCTAGAGGTTGGCACGCTGAGGGCGGCGCAGAGGAAGGGACGAACTGAGAAAGGCCTCAAGACACTCGTATGCAGGAGGCGAACGCGCTCCTTGCGCGTGGGGTTTAATGCCCCTTCCGATAATTCAGTGCTGAGGCTGCCGCAGCGCGGCGGGAGGAACGCCTTGCGAGGCGTTACGACGGCGTGGGGGTTACTCTCCGTGTTGTGCTCGACGCCGAGTCGAAAGTTGAAGACAGGATAGTCGAGACGGCGGCGAGGCAGGTAGACCGCGGTTGCGGCGATGTTTCGACTTGTGAAGATGAAGTGTTTAGTTCGCAGGGAGCAAGCGAGTTCTTTGCGTCCGGCGTTCGATGCATTGCAGAGGGTATGTGCAGGGGGTGCATGGATATTTGGTAGATCTGAACAAGCACCGACTTCGTTGTGAGAAGCACGTGGAGCGTGTGCCGCGAACATCGTCCGAAGATCTGTCTAGGCCTGAACGCACAAACCGAAAGGCTGATTAAACATACAGAAAATTGTTTATATCTGCAGAGGGCGAAGGACAAGGCTGTCTCGGTGGGAAAGGCTCTGGGCCCCGGTATTCTGACTCTGTTTCGTTACAGTGATACCTCGAGCTCTTGCCCCATTTTTCTCCGCTCGTCACACACGGATAGATACATAAAACGAGCGCTCTATCAATAAACCTTTCTTCTGCTTGATCGCGAAGAGTGAAATATCTGTTTCAGATAAGGGTAATCGAGCGGCTAATCACCCCCTTATGAACTGCACGCTCCGTTACGGGGACAAGCTGGTTGCAATTAGTGTGCGATACTTCTGCAGTAGTCACGGGTTAGCCATGACAACGTGGTGCCTTGTTGCGCCTCACCTAACCGAGTTCAGCTGCACCCCTTTGAAAGACAGTCTCGTTCTGTGTTGTTCCAGTCCAGTAGCTCAGCGGTGCCGACCGAGCTTTTTATTTCCCCTCTTGACCCACCCCCCCCTTCGTTACTTATGGCAGGACGCATCTGAGATAAACGTTCTAGCCCTCTCCGGGCAAAAAAAAACTACATGTACACACTTTCTTTCCTCCTCTCAAGTCTGCTCTGTAATATCAAATATAACAAAAACAAGTTCTGTATCGATGGATATCAACCCTTCTTCACCCCCCCCCCCCCCCCCCCCGACCCTGCTGGGGTTGGCGTCGGTTGGAAACGACGCCGTGAAACACGCCTCTCACTACGTGACCTAGACCTTTCTTGTGTTAATGTTTTGGCGGTAACTGAGCTGGTGGTCGACTCTGACTAGATTGTGCGGAGAGGAGAATCTTAACTCCGCGCAAGAGGGCTGGTATCACGTAGTGTGCATACGGCAAGACAGCCACGAGGCAACATTACAGAGTGTCTCCAGCGGTGTCTCTGGAAGTGACCACACCGGAAAAAATACAGGTATATTCGAAGCTGACATCCGTACACAAGAAAGCACGCACAAGGTGCGGAAGTCCGCCTCACAAGTAGTTCTTAGCAGGACGCAGCTCACCCAACACTTCAAGGCGCTTCGCGCTTGGTACACGCGATGTCTTCCTGGTCCGTCAAAAACCTGCGTGCTTCGTCTCGGCATCGTACGGATGCGAGGCTCTACCGTCTGAAGAATACGGCTACGCATGAAATGAGCCCCCCTCTCCCCGCCCCCCCCCTCCCGCCTCTCTTCCCGACGGAATTAACAGTTTTCGCTCGAGAATAACCACACGCCACCGGTCCTCCGTACTATTGGAGCATGGTAGAATGAGAACGCTGGCCAGCAGCAATTATCCGTCGAGTCTAATATTACCTGCGCGTGGTGTCTGTACGACATGGCGATGTCGTTCATGATACCCCACAGTTGTTCGTCGCGCTCTTCGACTCCGACGCTGCGTTCCAGGTGGCGTGTTCTCTGTCCGGAGGCTCCGCGCCCTCAACCCCGGTGGTGCTAGGGGACGACATGAGGACTCCGGTGTACTCAGAGGTAGACGCCAAGGTTAGTGTTTACGGGAGGGCTTTTATGGTCGTACCGATGGCGTTGCTCGCCCCCTCGGGCAAAGCGCAGAGAAAGGCAGGACCGTGCGTGGTATCAAATACGGCATCTCAAATGGTAGAAGCGATACTCTGTACCGTAAATCGAGAGGCCACATGGCTTGACTCAGGGTGCACATGACAGCACGCTTTCATCACGCAAATGGAAAACGCCTGTGATTGGACTACGAAAACGAGGCAAATACCGGTGTGCACCTCCGCATTGGAACAACAACGTACAACCGTTGGACAAAAAAATAACGTGATTCACGTTGAGAGGGCTGCATGCGTGGGCGCGATGGCAACGCGCGCCTATTCAGTATCACCAATTTACATACGGCCGTGGGCTTGTGCGGGCAAGGATTGCCCACTAGTATTTTGGTGGCGCAAAATATGCTTCGGACCCCCAAGACGAACGTCGCATCGTACTAGGCCTGACCTGGGTCCCTCTAGCACCACTGCGCAATGTCTAAAATATGAGCTAGCGCATTTTGTCTATCTGGATGTCGGGGTTTCCGCAAGCGAGGACGGAACTACAGTGCAGTATAGCCCACCATTGTTTCAATGCCATTGGTGCTTTGGCAATAGTACGCTGTGTATTTCTGGGCCATGGGGACTCTTGATCGAGTTACAAGTTCCGCATTTATCGTATTTCTCGAGTTGCAGTCTTTGGGTGACGCGTAGAGTCATCCCGCGGTAGGCGTGCGGCGGAAAGTTTCCGAAGTCCGAAGTCCTAACGTGGGGAGTTCGATATCTCACCCGAAGCAAACATATATATATATACATAGATATGACTTGGAAGGCATTCCGTCGCGATATCCGACCAACACTTCTATTCGCGACGCAAGCCCTATACACGCGTGCTCCGACGATAGAGGTATACCTTTTTTTGGCTGAAGAAATGGTTCCTGAATGACGGTGCTCCTCAACCCAAAATTGTCGGAAAATGGGCCCATTTTCTTATTGCAGGATTCTCGTCATGATAAGTGTACCTAAGGCCCGTGTGTGTGTGTGTTTTTTTTTTTATCCGGACGGAAACACCATTATTAGTCCATATAATGTATTTTTTTTCTCCACAGAATCAGTTTCTTTGGGGAGAGGTCTCGACCTCCCAAATTGAGGGGAAGTGTTGGGAAAAAAAAGAGGGTGCGCCTCTATCGTAGCACGCGTCGAAAAAATGTATATATTCTAGCGACATTATCATACTACCCGACAATTCCATGCTGGAGGATCCCAACCATTCTAACACCTGCCGTTGGATGACTCTCGAAGCGAGGAGCGTCGGCAAAAATACGGGTGCACATGTACCGCAGCACGCGCGTCCAGCCAAAAAAAGGTGTTGTGCCTCTATCGTAGTGCAGGGACGTCTACCGCGGTACGCGTCCAAGCGACGCTGGGGCCATGTTTCGCCTGCCCCCCCCCCCCCCCCCCCCCCTGTTTTGTTCTTGTATTCTGGCTGTCCTACTTTCTCGGCACACCACACGGGCCACGACAAAAGCCGATCGAACGGGTCTCCGCTACCACCAGCACCCGCCGCTGTGTGGATATGCCTGTGTGACGAGTTGAGAGACGGGGAGTTTTCACCTCTCAACTTCGGGATGTCTTTCACGAAAGTGTCGTACAACTCGAAGCCATCGGCACGCGCGCGTCCATGCACAAGGTAAGCCCGCGGGGGGGATGGGACGTGCCGCAGTCACACCGTTGTGCTCTCGGTGGAAGGGGTCGGGGGTTTCATCTGCGCTCCAGCGTGCGGGCCTTGCCCTCCGCCAGTAGCATCCTGCCACGGTCAAACGGTCTTGCTTGACCTAAGACTGGTCCAGCACGGGACCGATGCGTCCCCAACGATCGAGGGCGAGCGTACATCGACGAAGTAAGCCGGCGGGGAGGGGAGTAGGGCGTGTCGTGATCACAGGACCGTGGTCTTAGCTGCAGGGGTCTATTTCTGTTTATTGCGCTCGAGCGTGTGGGCCTCTGTTTTGCACTCCATCGGTAGCATATTGCCACGGTCAGCGGTCATGGCCGACGTTTGAGGTTTCACTACGCAGGTACGATGCGTCGCCGACGACAACAGGGACGCGTTAATGCACCAAGTATGCCGGCAGGGAGCTGGGGACCTGCAGCAATCACAGCATCGTCTTCTCGGCGGAAGAGGGTCTGGGTTTCCCTTTTGCACTCGAGCGTGTCTGATTCCATTCGTACTCTACCCGTAGAACCTCCTACGTAAACACCTTTTGAGTGTCGCATAATCGGCCTACCCAAGGAACCCTATGCCTCTCCGAACGCGTTTTCCAGTTTGATTATTTGCTCCGACGCGACCAAAATATCCCGGTTCAACCGCGCCAAATGCGGGACGTTTTCTCCGCTCCTTCACGGCCACCCGCGGTGTACAACTGGCTTCCCTGAAATACAGTTGCGTGGTGCTACTGCGGCACAAAATTCACTACGTATAGATTATTCAACCGAACGTGCACGCGCGTATTCTCGAGCGGGTTCAATGGCGACGTTTATTCGTCGCCTCGCGTGCTTGGCTAGGGTTTTGCGGGTCCACCCGTGCTTCACGACGCTTTCGCTTGGACGGTGCCACGCTGTTACACGGCGGATGGATGTCGATCCCGTCAGCCTATGCGCACCCTCGGCTGCGACTGGTGTCCCAGCCCTCGGTGAAGAGAAGAGCGACGACAGGCTAGCGGTGTCGTAGCGTTTGAACGCCTTCGAAGAGGGTAAGGGAACGGAGCCTGCCGGCAAAGAAGATGGAGTAGTGGTCGTCACGCCAGAGATGGCCACGGGGGGGCTCGTGATGTCGACCGCCAGCCACACTGGCGTTGCTATGGCGTTGGAGTCGGTGTTAACTGACACGGCAACTATCAGACCGACGCCAGCCAAAAGGAGAGCAGCGGAGGGGCTGAGGGAATTCAGAAGTGCTCGCAAGATTTTTGCGTTTTTGCAGGGATGATTCTTCGTACCAGGTACGATACTATTACCTGGTATGGAATGCGAAAATTAATGTACGTCTTGAACTCACCTGTTGTATGAATAAATCCCCGCCCCTGAACACCTCACGGTGCTTCGCGCTTGGTGCACGCGATGTCTGCCTGGTCGGTAAAAACCCGACGTGCTCCATCCCGGCAATGTGGGGAGGCGAGGGTCAATGGTCATCTGACTGCGGCTACGCTTTGAACGAGCCCCACCCCTCCCCCCCGGAATCAATCAACGGTCGTATCCTTCGAATGTGGAAAATAATAGATTTTTACACCCCACACCAATGGGTACATGGAGCCATCTCACGGCAGTGATGAACCAGAAAGTTCCCATCACTCCTCACATGAGGAATTCAATAACTCACTCGAAAAATAATCTCGAAAAGGAGAGCTTCTATGCCGCCTTAGTTCTTACAAAAAACATGTACTCGTGAAATTACTGGCACTAACCAGCAGTTCCTCACACGAGGAGCTCAATCGCCCAGGCAGGGACGTTCTGGCCCAACAACTGCAACCTCCAACGCGGAACGACTCTATGTAAGTATTTATTCACTCGCTTTTCTCTCCCGCGAAGTAATGGACAAGGTCCTGGAGGAACGCGGCGCAAGTCAGCAAATCAGCGAAGGCGCTAGGGTTCCTTTGATAACGTGTCCCCCAGCTTCGGCGCGGTGCAGAGCCCTGAGGAGACTTGCCGAAACATTCGGCCAGCGTGGGAAAGTCTGAAGCGCTTTCCGACAGATCAGCGGGGCTGAGGGAATTGCTGGAAAGGTGATGGAGTTAGGCCAGAACGTGAACTGAAAGGTGACACCACCTCCAGTCCCCGAAGGTCCAAAACGCTGTTTATTTTTTTGTCACCCCCTCTCTCCAAACAAGCAATTGATGTCAACGGTTAGTTACCCCCCCCCCCCCCCTAGATGTAGTTGTGTGCCGCCCCCTGTTCCCCAAAAAAGCCCAATTCGTTTTAATTAGTTAGTTGTGTATTGCCCCCTTCAAAGTACATTAGCGTGTTTTGGGGCTGTCCCGCTGAACAAGATCTGCTGTCCCGCTGAACAATATACGTCGCCATCATCACCATCATCACCATCATCATCATCATCGTCGTCGTCATCGCCACAATAACCATCACCGTCATCACCATCATCCTCATCGTCGTCATCGCCACAATCACCATCAATCGCCATCATTGTCATCACCATAATCATCATCATCATCGTCAACATCATCGTCATCGTCATCATCATCATCATCATGACGATCATCATCACCATCATCGTCATCACCATCATCGTCATCACCATCATCACCATCATCATCATCATCATCATCATCATCACCAAAACCATCAACCATCATCAATCAAAGCTACGCTACGCTAGGGGGCTGATTGTTTCAACGTCTAGGGGTCACTCACGCGAGTGACACCCCTGTTCTTCGGCAGTCTTAAGGTTTCGTGCAGTTCTCTTTGCGATATATCTTTCTGCAATGAAATCGTAAGCTACGCCGAGCCAAAAAAAATCACCCAAGAAGTCTTGTGTCCCTGAGGTACAGAGTCAGTCGTGTGAGTGGCTCAAAACCTGCAGCGAAAATTGAGGTTTTCCCTCTAGACTATCGTAGCGTTAGTCCATCATCACCATGGACATTGATTGTCGGGTATGCAGTACTAGTACTGCGTAGTGGGATCAACAACCCCGTGGCATCCCGTTTCCCCATGGTCGCACTGGAAGCTCACGCACAACAGTTATCAACTCGATTCCCCGGCCGATGACAAAATGGCTCCCACCAAAGAGCCCCGGGTCGCCTTTACCTCATGCCTAGTAAACATAACTACACATTACAGCGAAAGTTTCGACCGATTTTTGACATGAAATAATTTAGTGTGGAATACCACACCTCGTGCGAGTGATCTAGGGCGCCACAAGCAACAGGGGCTACGGCGCATGCTTGACTTTGTCGTCGTTCGTCATGGTTCTTTTTCGAACTAACGACAGCCTATACCGGCGACATTCCTCGCTGATTTGCGAATCTCGGGCAAATCAGGTCAGACGCCCTGTAGGCAACAATTCCCGAGGAGAAAGGGATGGAAACCCCCAAGGCCGACTCGATATTTCGACACCGTTCTCATAAACCATCCCATTTTACGAACACAACAACCGCAACACACAGAGCCTCCCGTTGCTCCACTATCAATAGTAAGCTTAACGCACTCGTACACAAAAAACAAGTGCGTACGCCGCACGACCCACCCCTTCCCTCTCATCCCATCCGACTACCGTATCAGCTCGTCGCCCTTCCAAAGAAGCGACTGGCCTTACTGCTAGACGCACACGCGCACAGGAGGGCAGGGGCAGCGTAAAGTCATTTGTAAATGCCCCAGAAAGGGAGGAAGGGGGGGGGGGGGGGGGGCTGAGTAAGGGGAGAAAGCTCTGTATACATGTGCGTACTATACGTGGACGAAGGGGGGCCGGGCCACCGGGCCGGCCGCCACTCGATGAACAAAATCCCTCGTCAGGAAAGGAAACCCTTAACAGAAAATATATCCCAAACAAAAACTGCTGGTATCCAGCAATTCATGAACCAAAACAAAACGAAAAATGACAGGCACCCTAAGCACGAGGGAGAATAGACTAAATTACCCACCAAATCAGCTCATAATAGAACAGCCAGCAAAATTCCACAACAACAACGACCAAACGTGCAGTAAACTCGCCGCCCGCCTCCAACACTCCGTGCTAGTATTTTTTCTGTGCGCGTCAGGTAAAAGTCGTTTCAAACCAGTTCCCAGGGAAACAGGCGTTCGTTACAAGGGCCTACTTGTACCCACCTGTAACGAACAATAGGAACGGTAACAAAACGTGGGGAAACCCGCGAGCCCGAGTAACGCCATAATCAAACGATACGTCGTATCATATACCACGTATAATACATGCGTCATATCATACGATATCCGCCAAACCGAAAACAAAAATGTAAAGGAATTCATTTTTTTTTTAAACTGAAGAACGTCAGCTGTGAGTACGATCGATTGGATGGTTGAAACTCAAGTTCGCAAGCCGCGTGGTACATTAGATCTGTGTTTCATTTAATATATGGTGTTTGTGAATTAAACCTGGTTGTTATTACACATCTTCAAAAAACAATAAAAAATATCTATATCCGGCCGGTGTCATCAGCATCAGACATCAGCAATCCGCATCAAAAATCACCAAAACACTAAAAAACACTTGAAACACAAAACACAAAACGAAACACAAAAATGCAGACCACGTCTCAGCCGGCTTCATCAGCATCGGACATTAGCACAACAAACGCCTCCCCCACTGTCCACGCCAGCGAGCCAACCAGCACGACCAAAAACGCGGCGCCCCCTCTTGGCGACCGTTTCGTTTCCATTCGTAACGCCTGCTGTTCCGCCGCGTTGGCAGGGAGGAGCCTCAGCAGCACAAGTGGAATGGGTGCGATCTGCGTTTTGGCGTTTTTTTTCCCGCGGGCGTGCGAGGATGGATCACCAAAAAAACGGCGGGTGGCGTGGCGTGACGTGGGCGAGGGTGGGGGAGGTCTGATTTTTCTTCAAATTTTTTCGTGCTGGCGTGGCGTAGCGTGGCGGGGGAGGGGGGTGGGGGGGGGGGTCTGACCTTTCTTCATATTTCTCTCTGTACGTATAGTACGATGGCCCCTTCATGAGTGGCGGGTGTCAAAGCATATGCCGCAAAGATTTTCAGGCGACGGCAAACGTCGTGCCTTATTTTTTCCCTTTTCTTAGTGGGCTGCGCCAAGCGAAGGTCGTAGATGGTATCCACGGAAACCGTTGCGTTCATGGCGGCCTTGCATAAAAAAACGCCGTTTTTCGTTCCAGACTCATTGGATCCCTAGAGGCACCTGGTAGGTGTGAAAGGCGTGCTGTCGCTGTGGTGCCTGTCTGCGCTGCTGCTGTTTGGGCCGTTTGCCGGTCAACGGAAGCGCGGGCTTCGTGTTGGGGTGTGATATTGTAACTCTATAATGTATACATTATTTATAAATATAGACACGTCCGACGATCAAGCAGCACCCTTTTGAACTGGACGGGTAAAAATGATCACGGCTTGATCATCGTACCTGGTAGCATTTTTAGTTGTGGACTAGCTAACTTTTCGCGTTTTTTCAACACCCCAGAGAATGGTCTGGGCGAAGAATTGACGGAAACGGACCACCACGCCGTCGTAAAACCTCACCGAGGGTGCTTTGTTTTGGTCGTAGGCGTTGTAATCGCAGGTACGTGTGTCTTCAGCATGCAGCAGTAGGTACCGGTACCGGTTCGTGGGTGTGTTGTGGGTCGGTGGATGGGTGAGAATGGGTGGTTAACACGTTATTGTACTCCGCTGGAGGTGCAACGTACCCATGATTGTGTTTACAAGATAAAAATCGAGTGCGGACCAAACGTCTCTGTTCGCTGGTGTACGTACCAGCTGGTACGTTTTGCTGTACTGCTGTAATGCTGTAGCACACATTGGTTGGAGTGTTTGGTGGTAAGATGGGTTGGTCGGTTGGCGGGCGGTTGGTTTGGTGGGTGGCGGTCGTTTCGCGCGAGGGTGAGTGCGTTCGTGCCTGTGGGACGTGGAGCTGTTATTTTATTTGGTACAGCAGCAATGTTTTGTTCTCTCCGCTATATAACCGGCCTGCTCTGGCGAAGTTGGAGTACGAAACAACGCATCCGGTTGCTGATGTATTGCTGTAGCAATTTGGGTGGGTTGGTTAGTGGGGGAATGGCTTGGTCGGTGGGTGGGTGGGTGTGTCGTGCGGTACGTGGGTGGTGTTTTGTCGGCGAACTGGAAGCGGATGTCGTGTTGGTGCGGTTGTTGTGTTTTGTATTGCTTCCTCTCCTTGCTACCGAACGCCGATGTTGTGCGGAGGGTTTGTGCTGTTCGAGAATCAAGTTGCGCTGAATTCAGCACGTTGAATCTGCATCCACTCTATCAATGAGTATGATGAGATGATAGTCGCTGAACTTGCTGAACCGGTGCGATGGGACTGGGTGTATTCCCGAGGAGAAACTTCCGCCGCGCGCGCCTCGCCCCCTGATTGGCCGAGGAGGGGCGAGGGGGGGTCCCTCGGCCAATGGGGTTGGGGCTCGGAAAACGCAGGGATGGAAGCCATGTATATACACATCTCCTTCCCTCTCGAGCGTGATCGATAGCCATCGCCTCATGTAGACAATATACACGATAGAAAGGTGGCACGCCTTACCTTTGTGTTTCTGCCAGTCATAGGCACGTCGTCCAAAAAGTGATGTTTGCATCGCAACACGCTTTCATCTACCAGCATGTGCCTCCCCCTCTTCGATCAATAACCACCACCGTATGTATCCGGATGTATTGCAGAAAGGCGGCATGCGTTTTTATTTTTTGTGTGTCTTTCTCTCTACCCGCCGAAGGTATCGAATTAAGTTTTACTCACCACGCTGGTGAGAAGGGTCAGCTTCCACAGGCCGGACACCTCATTTTTTCGAAGAGCGTCATTTCCCACGTCCCACAGCTTCCAAGGCGCAACAAAAAAAGCAGTCCGAGCGAAAACCACGGCGCCGATACGGGAGGGGGAGTTGTTGCTATATTATGCCCACGGATCAGACCACTGCACAAGTCCTACGTATCATATTCACGGATCTGCGTCATCAGTGCAAGTTGCCACAGGACTCATCGAAAAGATCTGAACCACCTGTACATATTTCCACCGTAAGATGTCTACAGGGCGTTCTAATGTTATCATGCAGAACAACAGGTAGTTCGAGCAAACGACGGCGACTACATGGGGGGGGGTCGTGTTTTATAAAAAGCACGGGGAAAAAGGGAGGATTACATGAGCGCGCGGGGGGGGGGGGGGAGGAGGGGGGGCTTTACAGGAAGCGGGAGTGCGCGGGGGTGGGGTGGGGAGGCGCTATTATTGAGGGGGCGGCGTACTCATTTGTTGCTTGCCTTAGTCATTTGACCACTGACCACGCATCCCTTTCGAGACGGAGCACCGTTCCTACTCCTAATAGAGACACCTCCAACATTTGGGCGCTCATTACGCTTCATCCACATATTACATAGAAACTGTTTGCTTATCCTATCCCCGTCCTGTTTCGCCGTCTGCGGCCACCATCTATCTCCTAGAATAGCCATCGTTTTCTCGTTGCTCTCTAGTCTACCAAACTCTTCCATGTCACCTTCGTCTCATTTCCTCATCTCCTCCTCTAACACATCCCGTTCCCCCTTGTATATTTCACATTCTCCTACTATGTGAGTCCTACTCTCTATTGTTGTGCCACACGGGCACATATTTATAGCCACGTCCTCCTCCTCCCGACTACTGGTATATCTCTTTCTTCTTTCTGGTAGGTCCATGTCCCCTACACAAAATCGCAGTTTCAGCTTCTTCGCGTAGTCCATTGGGCCGTGCAGATACGTTTTCATTCAAATATCTTCCCTCCACCCCCCGTATATCTATATATCTGTTTCTCCTCTTTCACCTTTTTTCATAGCGCTTGCCTTTCCCTTTCTTCTATTCTTTCTTTTGCTTCTGTCTTGTACCCACCAAACTTTTCTGTAGACAGTACCTCTTCTTGGTCTCCCCCTATATCCTTCCATGTTTTCTTGACTACGTTATCCCATCTTATTCCAGCTCGCCCTTTTGTTATTTTCTCCCTAACGGCATTATCAACTATGGCTGACAACCTCTTTTCTGGCATATTCTTTGCTTTATACTGCCATTTCGAATTTCTCAAGTCTCCGTTTGTTTTAAGTGGGTTGTGTTGGGGGGAGGGGGATTACAGCGTGCGGCGGGGCGGGGCGGGATCGGCGAGAGGGTAAGCGTGAGATTCGAGCATAAGCAGTACGCACACTGATTTATCATTGCGGGACGCGGTCGATCCACAACTTTTTTGGAAGCGGCAAAACGGATACAACCGTTGGGCGACCTAATAAACCAGCGAAAGGGCCATGCGATGCCACACCGTACACACACAGACCACGCCGCGCGGCGTCACGCTTCGGCCGAGCCGGCTGCGTCGAGCGATAATCGAATCGATAGTTTCAGTTTCATTTTACTGATGCCCTTATAGGTTTCTCTCAATCTGTTTTTCTTGGCTAATCGAGGGAACAATGCCACCACCGTACCTTCCAAGCCGTGTATGTACCCTCACGTAGAGATTTCGAAAAAACGAAAACGAAAACGGCGATTTGCGTCGATAGTTCTAGAGAAATAAAAACAACAGAAAACGGGTGTAGCCGAGATTACGAGCAACGAATGCAGAAAATGGGTGATTCTTGAACCGAGACTTCGAGAAAAAAAACAGCAGAAACGGGTGATTTTGATGAGGCCTGCATTAGCACTAATAGTAGAAACCAAACCCACCTTCCCAAGCAGCGTCCCCAAACTGCCCGCGCAAGTGAGAGCGATGTTGCTAAACGTCGTTAAAGCCGCGTAGGTTGCCCCCTCCGACCCATCCGGGCACATCCGCAGGTACTGCCGTTGAGAGGGTTGGTGTCATGGCGATGTTAAGGTTCGGGAGAGGTCAACGTCGGGGTATTTTGCTTCAAACAGATTCTATGTGTGTGTTGAAGCTTGTTGGCTCAGGTTGCACCGCCTGATCTCAGTTTTTCCACCGCATCTATTTCAGTAACTTTTGTGTCTGTCACGTATTTCACGGGATACTTCGCTTCGAACAGATAATCTGTATGTGTTGAAGCTTATTGGCTCGGGTTGCACCGCCTTGTCTCAGGTTCCACCGCATATATTTGAGAGTAACTTACCTATAACATATTTCACGGGATGACTCGCTTCAAACAGATTATCTGTGTGTGTGTAAAAGCTTATTGGCTCAGGTTGCACCCGCATTGCCTCAGGTTCCACCGCATTTTATAAAACTGTTTCAAGGACGTCAGCTGTGAGTTCGACGAGTTTAGGGTCGATACTCATCTTGTCAAGCTGCGTTGTTGGTACTTGTAACATACTATATGGGTGCGCATTTATTTCGTCTGGCTGCTCAGTTGCGGAGACTTCCTTCCTTCCTTCCTTCCTTCCTTCCTTCGTTCCTTCCTCCACAAATGCTACGGTAAAGTTGCACAACTTTTGCCTAACGACTTTACAGCTGGCAACCATTTTCGGGGAAAACATTACTTGAAGTTGCTATAGGGAGGGAATTTTGGGGCTCTTAAGGGGTTAAGGAGCTCCATACCCCACCCAAAGACTGATTTAGGAGAAAAACCTAAAGCGCGACCACAGCCTAGTAGGTTACCAAAATAGTAACGTTGCGAAAAAAGAATGGCATTCTGATTAGTCTGGTTTCGGGAGTCCCGTCATTCATAAAATGTTTTCGCCGAAAAGGGGGTATACCTTAAATACTCTATCGTAGTACGCGCCCCTCACCATCATGCTTGATGCAAACGGCCAACCAACCACGACCAAAACAGGCAACTCACCATGATGCAAACAGGTAGGAACTGGATACCCTGTATGTACTGCGTGATGACGTCATCGCCGAGGGCAAACCTTTCCATACGCGCGAGGCGAAACAGCAAACATCGTGGGATAAGGGAGGTCGACGCCCAGACAAGGAACCGGGGCCAGAGAATGAGATAAATGATCGAATTACGCGAAAGGAGGCCGCAAGTACAGGGGGGGGGGGGGGGGGAGTGGCATGGGATGGGGCGTGGTGGAATAGGATGCGGGGATATTCCTGGATACCAAGTTTTTCCGATGCCAGATGTAGACATGCAAATATCTCTCCGCGTTCTTCATTTTGGCTCGCAAACGGGTACTTACGGAGCGGTCTGTGATTGATCAAAGGTCACAAGGGTCACCCATCCACATCAAAAAAGGTTCCCGTCCCCCTATAACGCCTCATGCTTCTACAGATCACCTTCGGGCACGGAAACCTCTTACCAGAAGTCCGGCAGACCTATCCGCCGGTTTAACCCGAAGATCAGCACCAGCTGCAGGCCGGAGAATACGCTGGTGACCACCACGCTCCATCCGTAGATCAGGCTTTATTGGCAGAAGGGGATCGGGGTGGGGGGGGGAGAGGGGAAAAAGGCGAGGGGGGAAGACCGGAGGCCAAGGGCACACGTACCGACCGCCATCACCGCCAACCCTAGCTGAGGATTTAATAGACAGGGGTTGGGGGAGGGGGGGAGACGGGGGGCTCGAGGGTATATTTAAAGAATAGTCTTGATTTTCTTCTTAGCTCTCACAGGCGAAGTTGCTGGAGGACAAGGGGGGGGGGGGGAGGGGGGTGTACTCAGTTTGTGCATGGCCGTAGTCGTATGACCATAGACCCTCGCGTCCCTACTATGCCTGGATGGAGCACGTCAGGTTTTCGCCAACCAAGCAGGCATTGCTTGCACCAAGCGCGAAGCGCCGTGAGGTGCTCAGCAAGTTCACACGAAGGGTGGGCTGCATCCCCAGTACCGTTTGTAACGCGGGCTTCGGCCCTTTGCACGTATGTACTTCCTTGTCACGGAAGACGATTTTGAATGCGGCGCGGAGGGGGGGCGGGCGGGGGGGGCGGGGAGACAGGTCATCCCTTACGAGTATGATGGTCCTCAACCCTGCAGTGGCCGCGGCTATACTTTTGCGCCGGGCAGGGGGGAAAACAGGAGGTCGAGGGGATATTTGAAGAATGTTTTTGTTTTTTGCATTTTAGCTCCGCAAGCTATACTTGCGGAGGACGGGGTGGGGGTTGGGGGGGGATTGGGGGGGGGGGGGTTGGGTCAATGACATATTTGAAGGATGTTGTTAACATTATAGCGCAAGCTGTATTTGCGGGAGAGGTGGGCCGGGGGGGACGGGGGGTCGAGATTACATTTTAAAGAGTATCACTCCAACCCTAACGTACCGCCAGGAGACGTGGAAGAAGAAGTTCTTGTACGCCGTAATGCCCGCGCATGTCATAACAGACCCCGCCGCCGCCATAAATCCCAGCATATACGGCTTGAACTCGAGAGAAAGCTGGAGGTAACTCTGCCACGCAATGTTCGGAACTGCGTGTTATGTTTAACAGGGGAGGGGGGCAGAGGGAGCGGAGCGGCGGGGGAAAGGGGGCGGGGGGCGGGAGGAGTGGGAGGGGGAGAGGGGAGGAGGTCAAGGGAGGGGGGAGCGGGGAGGTAGAACGAACGGACGGACGGAGACTATTTATGTTTGCATCGCCACATAGTTGCGCGAAAAAAATGTTTCAAGTCGAAGGGCGGGAAGCATGCACTTGTTACTGCTGCGCGCGGGAAAACGAGCACGCGAGCACACCCGAAGCCCAAATCAAGGTGCGACGGTCTCGAAAAGCGTCTGCGGCTGCCGCACGTCAGCACGCTTGACAGAGCGGGGCTGTTCTTAATTCAGAAGGTGGTGGTATTCGGTGTATTGTTTTAAGTCAGCTTTGGCATTACGGACATTACCGTGGAAAAAGAGACACGAGCGTTACTAACAGTTCCGTATTCGAGTGGATTCTTCGCTATTGCGCATCTGCACATTTAGAAACAAACAAAACAATCGTGGAAATACAGAAAGGTTCTCTTCACGCCACCGCACAACCCCGAGGAGACTAGAAGAAGGAAACACAGAAAGAGGAGTGGGAATCAGTAAGTCACGTTTATCATGGCGATTGGGAACATCATTGGGCAAAGGTATGCAAATCCCCCTAAACGTAAGCATAGTGCTTCCATCGCAAGCAGGAGAAAATCATTGGGCAGGACCATGCAAGCACCCAACGCTACGGCCTAACTCCACCAAAAACGTGTTATTTTTTTTCTTCTTTGTCCAATCTGGCTTCTTTTACCGCGCCTTCGCCACGAGAGACAAAACGTCCAGCGTCACACACGTGTTGACTTTCGGCACCCCCTGCGCGACCGAGGCCGGACCAACCTGTTAGTTTGGATCTGCGAGTTGGCTGACTACACTACTGTTATACTAATGTTAATAGTAACTGATACTGAGGATAGGTACGAGAGATACTACTGTAGACGCTTGCGCGCGGCAATATGGCGGAGTTTAGCGGCTTTTTATATCTGGCCGGCGTGTGTGTGGGCTTGAACCGTGTTTTTTTGGGTGAAATGTCATTATCATGTTTAATTTTCAGGTTTAATGTTCATTATGACTATTGATTAGGTTTTACGATTGCTGTACATGTTTAATATTTGCTATAAACAATGACGAATCATGACAGCCTAAAAAAGAGCGGCCAATGTATCACGCAGCTTGCAAAGGTGAGTATCGACCCTAAATTTATCGAACTCACAGCTAACGTTGCTAGAACACTTTCATCAATACTATTATAACGTCAGTTAGTTACTCTCCTACCCGTTGGCTGACTACATCCAATGTATAACTGGCCGTGAAAAAAACATCTCGCAGCCCTACTACTACTGTGTGGCTCGCTTTGTTTTATTTGCTGTGTTGCTGTGACAGACCTTGGAAAATGTTGAAGAGGTATACGAACGCCATGGGTCTCCACACCGCCTGCAACTGAATCGTGTCCCATATATCGCCAATCTGTTTCGTGAGCGCAAGAAAAAAACGTTAGACATACACCGATAACAACATGAACAACAGCGCTCAACAGCAGCGGCAACAGCATGAACAACGACAACAACAGCAGCAACAGCAACTGAAGCAACAACAGCAGCAACAGCAACTGAAGCAACAACAGCAGTAACAACCACAACAACAACACCAACAACAACATCAACAACAACCACAACAACAGCAACAAGAACAGCAGCATCAACAACAACAACAACAACAACAACAACAACAACAACAACAACAACAACAACAACAACAACAACAACAACAGCACGACCACTGACGGCCGTCAAAAACAACAAGCCCCCAAAATCACACGCCGCAAGGGCCAAAACGTGTTAATTTAGAAAGCAAAACACTTTTGGGAACAGGTACGTAGACCCTTTGCCCTTTCCGCGCACGTGGAAGCATACACACTGCTGGCGCAATAACCTTTCCCGCTTTCACCTGTTTCTTAACGCTTTTAGGGGCCTTGTTTGGACGTTCCCATAAAAAGGGCATCGCGGGGCCGAGCACTCCCACCGGCGTCAGGCTCATGATGAAGCAGATCTGGACGCCGAGCAAAAACACAGCTTGGTTTTGTTTTATTACATTAAACTATTTCAAATACCCCCTAGCTGTGAGTTTGACCGGTTTCAGAACAAACTCATAACATAAACTATGAGCTCATTGGGGCTGGTCGGTGTTGCTTGCGCAGTCACAAAGGCGGTGGCCAAATATTTTTTCTGTAGATCTGTCACGAGTTTTTCTCTCCCATTTTTCAACTTGCGTCACCCCCCCCCGCCCCCAGGATTTGGAGCCAACTACAACCCTTAAGGGAATCCCTGTAAAGATGAACCGTTTTAGCCCTTTTTAGCACTGCACTCCCGACATGGGAACAAAACACTTGAAATTAGACTAGAAAAAAAAAATTAGGGGTTGGGGAGGGGTTAAAACATGCCAGCGGTAATACAAATACCAAACGTCAGCTGCATAAAAAAGATCGAGAATTTCGTCGAATCGTCTCGTCTCTTCTTTTGCGAGCTGCGTGTGTTGGAATCTTCGACCGCGCGAGCTACGGGGTTTAGGAATTCGCGAGGGGTATCGGTCAGTGACTCCCCCGGGTGAAACGAAGCAGTACCAGGTGTTTGGTATGTTTGTTTCGGTGATAACTTTTTGCTTTCAAGCTCAACTCAGCTTGCAGGAGGTCTTACGCTCGGCGGTCTTCTGGCTGTGCCGATGGTCGTCACGGGCGCGTCTATCGTATCCCCCCCCCTCCCCCTTCCCCCCCCCGCCGGCAGTTTCCTTCATAGGCATCGCACCTAGGGTTCAGCATTCCCACAACTCGTCATTGAGAGCGAACAGACTAGCACCAACTGGAATAAACTAGTATCTGAAATGCAATCACATGGAGTTCACTCGCTTCAAAGGCGTCCCTGGCCTCCCGCCCACCCCCCCCTCCCCCCCCCAACCCAAACGCCGACCCTTCGGTGACCTTGAGCGGGTCGATTGATCGCTGTCCGCACTAAAGGGCGGCAAAAACCAAAACGGTCTCCCGCGCGCGGCGGCAGAATCAGCAGCAACAGCAGCAGCAGCAGCAGCGGCGGCGGTGGCGGCGGCAACTTCGGCGACGGTACTTCAGAGGTTTTCTTTTATTTGGTCGCCCATCCTACCTGGCGAAAGGAGAGCCCCCATCCCCACGCCTCTCTGTTGTACACCAGCGCACCCCCCAGGCAACCGATGACGCAGCCGACGAACCTGATCGCGTAGCAGGAGGCCTGCATCTGCCCCTTGGACTCCTCCGCCTCGCTCTTGGCGCGCTCCACCACCTGCCGCCAAGCAAAGAGGGTGGGAAGATAAACCCATGAAAAAACAGCATGCTTCTACGGTAAGCGGGTTTGCCTCACTTTTCAAAAGGTTCCTTCTTCACTTCTGCAGCCCCATACAAATATTCACATATTACTCATGGGAAAAAAAAGGAAAAGGAAAAGAAAAAAGCTAACCGAGGTGAACATTATCCACGGGCTAAGACATGTATGCGTGTAAGGTGAAAACATTGCAAAAATCAAACTGTGTTTATTCAACACATTTCCAACTCCTAAAATATTTTTCTAGTCTAACTCCAAGTGTTTTGTCCCTCTATCCGGAGTGCGGTGCCTAAAAGGGCTGAAACTGTTGAAAAAATATTGCGCAGTAGGTGCTCAGTTGAGGGAGTATGGTCGGTCGGAAACAAATTTGGCCGAAAAAGTGTCCCTGACGTCGCACGCGTCAAAAAAGCGGATGAGAAGCCTGAAGGGAAAATCGGCAGTCGCGCGGGCGGAGTCCACGGGGTCGGGAGGGACGCGTGAGCATGGTGCGTTTTGAGCGTTTCAGGTGGTGTGAACGTGTAAGAATACCACCGTGCACCCGCGCAAAAAAATGGCGGGGCACGCTCCGGAGCTTTGGAGTGGGGTCATATAGGCCGGGCGCGCGTCTGTACGCAAAACCAAATAGAATAACCGGCCAAGGTGTTCATCGAAGAGCGGCGGCAAGCCGAAAATTTAAAACGTGGAGGGAATTTATATTCGGTGTGTGTGAGGACTACAACACAACGCAACACCAGCTGCAGTAATGGAAACAGCAGCAGCAGCGGCAGCAGAAGCTGCCGTTTTCCGCGATCAAGGAAGCGGTTTCGCCTCCTTGTCACCGCACAACGCGCAATGCGCCATTGTGCCACGAAAGCACAATGCGACACCCTCGTCGAAGGGCCATTCTATGCGGCAGGGGCCTCGCCCCACACGGTGTAAACAGCAAAAGCAACAGCGGTAGTAACGCACGCAGCAGCAATAGCAGCAGCAGCAGCAGCAGCAGCAGCAGCAGCGCCGTCGACATAGCACAAAGCACAAAAACATGGTGGTACTAAAGGCATGTGCAAAACAAACTGCGAGCACTCTTCGGCGCAAAAAGAGGTGACCAGCTGGTCCCTAACACCTCGTCCATCTTACCAGGGTATCGGACATGACGTCTCCCATGATCTGTCCTGTCGTAGCCAAGAACAGCAACCCCGAGAGCCCTTGAATACTCACCTGCGACTGCAGAGACGGGATGGAGGAGGGGGGGAGGGGGGGAGGGTGTGGAATATGCCATCGTAGTTACCATCGTTATAGCGTTCACCATTTCTAACGTCACGGGACACGAGCAGCAACCGACCCACCCACCCTCATACCCAGGCACCCAAACACTCACCCACTCACCACCCAGGCACCCGTTCATCCACCCACCCAGCCACCGACCCACCCTAGCCCATCCAAACGCGCATCACGTCGCATTTCGTAAGCCTGTGGCTAATAAAAATCGATTTTCAAAAGTTCCCCCCTTCTCCCCCCCTCCAAATGCCCACAAATCGTTTTTTTTTTCGGTTTTCTATAGGAAACCTGTGGGGTGAAAGCGAGGGCCAAGTAGCATAGTGACGACAACAGGTGGCCCGCCACCAGGTAGGGCTTGCGCCTAAGGCCGCCGATGGGACACACGTCCGAGATGAATCCGTAGACCAGCTTGAATGACCACGGCATTGCCATGAGGACGACCAGGGTGTTCTGCTGCGACGGTTGGGCGTTGAGAGTCTGGACCATGTAGATGTTGAGGGGGTTTACGATGAAGCTGGAGGGATTCGAGCGGCGAGGGAGGAGGGGGGGGTAGTCAAGAAAAAACCAGCCAAAAACCAGAGGGAAAAAAACGTATAACGAAAATATGGTTTAGCCAGCGGTGGGCGAACAGGGACACAATGTGAGAGGGCGGGGAGGTGGCAAGGCCGACCAGAGTAGTTGTTCCTTTGAAGTGACGGCGACATAATCGGGTAGCTACTCGTTAGGCAGGTAGAACGGCGTCGGAACTTCTCCCCCGGTTGCGGGACTCGCGTGCTAAAACGAAGCCAGCACGAACCCCGTCGGTATGTACCTCCGCCCGCGACGTCGCCATTATCCAAGAGAACTGTTAAAAGAAACAAAGTGCAAGCCTGACCGAAAAAAAACGCTCCGGAATCTAGAGGGAGCGTGTCGCAATGCTGCTCGCGATCAATTCTACCGCTCCAACTTATGTTCGTTTTGTCCCCCTCCCCCCCCATTATCCCAGCCCTGAAAAAATAAGACGCGTCCAGACTGCGCGCTGCATGCCCCTCAAGTGGCGCGGCGCGAGTGGCTATTTTCGCTTTGACATGGCTGGGGAAGGCACCTTGCGAGAAACCCGATGCAGAAGTAGGACAAGGGTATCGCCATGTGTCGCGGGCTGGCCAGGCGCACCGCATCAAACTCGCCCCCCTCCAACAGCCGCCCGTGGTGGTTTTTGGGGTGGTGCTCGTCGTCCCCACCGGCGACAGGCGCGTATGCATGTCCGCCTTTAAGTTCGCCGCCACCGCCACCGCCACCACCGATTTCGCTATCACTGTCACCGCCACCCCAACCACTGCCGCCGCCGCCGTCGTCCCCACCGCTGCCGCGGCTGCCGCTACCCCTGCCGGCACTGCCGCCGCCGCCGCGATCGCCGCGACCCTCGATGTCCCGGATGTCGAGCGAGGAGTAGTCGCGGGCGGAGCCGTGCAAAGCAGTGGTCACTGGAGCATCCTGGGCGGAAGTACAGCAGCAACAGTCGCAATATGATCGTGCATTATATCGGGAGAATTACACTAGTGCTCTACGAAGTATATGCTGGGATAGTTAATATTTGGTCAATAGACTATCCTATTCGCTGGCATAGCTAAGATTTGGGTCAAGGTTAGGTTTTAGGTTCAGGGTTATTATGTTATGTTGAGGGTCCCTGCTTTCTTCTGTACTTTATCCTTCAAAATAGTAGGACAACTAATGTGAGTGAGTGAGTGGAAAAGACGCTTCACAACGAACAGCGGCAAAGCAGTGCGAGCAACTGCTAGTAGAGTTAACGAAGCTGTGCTACGGAGCGAGGCTCTTCTTCAGTCTCTTCTCGACCGATCAATTGGCTTCGGTTGTACTACATCGTATGATATTGTTGTTTGGCCGTTGTTACTAGCGCGATGATCATGCACATAATAATACAACGGAAGTTACGTAAAACTGTACATATACCGCGAGTGTTGTGCGCCAGTTGGCGGTATAATGCCCCTTAGATTTACAAGACACGAACAAGGAATACTCTCCAGTACCAGGTAAGAAAAGAAGACTGAAACACAAGAAATCCGGGAGCTGTTACGTATAGACTACTTGAAGTTAAACTGGAAGTTAGGGTAGAACGACACTCTCTTATACCAGGTACCAGGTACAAAATAAGGAGTCCTGCCTTGGTCCGTACTCCTGTGTTGATTTAGATGGAAGAGACAACGTCCGTTTCCAAAGGTATCCGCAACGGGTGGGCTTTCGAAACAGCCGTGCTGGCGTCTCTTAGCGTGTATTTCGAATACCACAAAGCACGGACGTCTCGCCAAGGCTGTCTAACACGCAGAACGGCACTGGCCGAGACCAACTCGCGGCACACGCCCCCCTCACGGGTTGCTACTTGCAACGGTCCAGGTATCAAAAGTGAAAGTCTTGACTGGAGCGTGGAGTTGCGGTATACCTGGTACGTTTCGGTTGCAAATCGTTCCAAAGGTATCCGCAACGGGTGAGCTTTCGAAACAGCCGTGTTGGAATCTCTTAGCATGTCTTCCGAATACCATAAAGCACGGGCATCTCGCCAAGGCTGGCCAACACACAGAGCGGCACTGGACGAGACCAACTCGCGGCACACGCCCCCCTCACGGATTTCAACTTGCAACGGTCTAGGTCCCAAAAGCAAACATCTTGACTGGAGTGTGAAGTTGACGTATATATGTTTCGGTTTCAACTCGTCAGCGATTTTTTGAGTCGGCAAAACACACGTCTCAAAAAGGACTCGATCGCTCTCGCCCACCTCTTGCACGGAAGGAAACTCGAAGTCCTTTCTCGAGGCCATATTTGAGCCCTGCTGCCGACCAGGGAGGCAAGAAGAAGGAATCTACTGCTGTGTGGGAGTGCACACGTCGTGAAGCTTACGGCTCCTGCAAGGCATCGGCTGCAAGTACGCATGGAAGAGAAACATTGATGGCCCCTTTCAAATAACGTCTGATTTATGCATATGAAACCCATTTTTCCACGATTTCGGTACGTAGTTTCATTTCGGTTGGCTCGCACACCGCACCACATCACGCAAGCGCGCAACCTCTCTTCTCTGCGATATCATCACCAACGCCACCATGATGGGCACTGCGTCGACCGTAGCAGGCATGGGCATAGCCTTGTACGTCTCTCTGGAAGCCTACAACCAGGGCGGTCTGTTTGCCTGGCATCCCTTCTGCATGTCTCTCGGAGCACTCGGCTTGAGCACTGCGGGAATCCAAGCTGTTCGGTCACGGCGGACTGCGGAGGGACTACAGGCCAAGACACGACGAGTGCAGGTATACCCCATTAATAGCGCAGAAGAGTCTAACGCTCTCTGTGTTCGCACTCACAGCATGTGCTTCGTCAAGTCAGAACTTGCAGCAGTGCTTGTACGCAAAAGTGCAAGTCGTACAGCTGTACTGCTGTAGAGTGCCAGGTGTATCTTTGTTGAACACGTCCACTATTTTCTACTGCAAGTGCTTTCTGGTATTTATCTTGAATCCAAAGCAACGAAAGCGAAGCACAGCCGTACAGCCGTACGTGTCATACGTACAAGCACCAGCAACAGCGGAGCAGCCGTAGCGGCGTAGCGGCAGCAGCGGCATCAGCTCAACATAGCAGCAGCAGCAGCAGCTGGCAGCAGCAACAACAGCAATCAAAGGCGGCAGCAGCCCGCCCTCTCTGCGAGAAGCTCTCATCCAGCAGCGTCGCAGGTCAAGCTGTTTTCTCCTCTTTTTTGTCTTCCCGCGATAACCAACGAAAAGCACCTACAGCACTTGGTGGGGTGGGGAGGAGAGAGGAGCTGGCGAAGTAGGGCAAATACATGCAAAATAACATGGAACACGAAAAAAAACACAGCACGGGATTTTTTTTTGGAGTATACCGGTAGGCTCATTCTCCCCCGATTCCAGCTGTTTTTAGTAAAAAAAGTTGGGTTTTGGAGTTTTGAAGAGATCATGGCTCCTTCTGGATTTTGACGAGAATCAAGAAAACCTACCGCCGAGGGAAATCGGGAAATCTTGTCGCCAATTTATTGTGCCATGTATCATGCGCCATGTGTTATCTGCGATGATTACATATACGTGGGAGGTCGAGTTCATGCGGGGGGGGGGGGGCGAACGAGCAGTGGTGGCTTTCGCTCTCGAGGTCACTCATTCTTTCGACAACAACAGCAAAAATCACGTCGGAAAAACAGAGAAACGCGAATGACACTTACTTGCGGCCCGCCTGAAAGCCACCTGAGACCATGGTTACAAGGAAACGGATACGAGTGACTAACAGGCAGACGGACAGTGTTCCCAACGTTTTTGCAGTCGGAATGCTTTGCTGTGCCCATAGTCTTCCTGGCGAGACCCCCTTTTCGGCGGATCCGGACATATCTTCCAGGGGTCGGACTACTGCTGCTGTGCACCACCATTGCTACGTAGCTACCTGGTAGGAAGTATTTCCTGGCGGGATGAAGGCACGGGTGGTGTAGACACAACCCGGCGATGATCCCAACCCTACTCCTACCGCCCCAACCCGGAGCCAAAACGGCAGAGATACACATTCAGCCGTGTCACCCCCAGTGACGTCAGTCATCAGGGGACGCTCATCGGTATACCAGGTATTTCGTACCAGGCATGGGTTAGGGTTAGGGTTAGGGTTGTCAACAGGGCTAGTTCCATCCATTCATTGTGAAAAACACAAATAGTAACGTATGTGGACGCGCGAAAGCGAGCGATGACACGCGGTCGACTGCGCCGCTTCCTCGTCTACGAACCGGAGAAAAATCCGAGGAAATCCACGACTGACTCCAATTTGCGGCCTACGATTCGTCTCACGTAAAACGTGAACCCTGGAAGACCTTTCCAACACCCATAACGGTTTTAGACTACTACTTGTTGTGAGGACTACGCGTACGCACCTGGTACTATTACCATTATGCCGCTGTGCTGCCGTTCCTTACAGCCAGTTCGGCAGCAAATTTCTTAGAAATTTATATGCGGCGATTTTGCCGATTTTTGATGGCTGGCTGTGGGATCACGTTGCGCCAAAGTGGGCGGCTAGTGAATGAATGAGACAAGCGGCTAATTAACGAATGAGGCAATTACTATATATGATGAGCACGAACAAGCGCGAGGCCGTCTTTTTTGCCGTTGGGTGATTTAGGCTCTTCATCGCGGCGTGCGTATGTACAGGCGGAAAATTACAAATACACACTGCCCATACGTTAAATTACACATACCAGGTATGATTTACTGTGAAGCCAAGTGAATAAAAACGGCAAAAAAACGCGTTTTTTTTGTTTCGTTCTAACGCTCCGCAAGGGTTGGGGCCGGGGTCGGGGTTGGGGAATGTGTTCGGGTTAAGGTTTATAGAGCTAGGCTTGATTGATTGGAGGAAACCGTCACTATTATCTTCTTGTGATCTAAGCCGCATGTGTAAGTTTCAACACAAAGATCTCTTGTGTAATTACCCCTCCAGCGTACAGGTTCCTACGATTTAAGTGATCACCAGTATATTATATTGTGTTCCATCTGTCGTGTCGTGTCGCTTTCATCGTTTCGAGGCTTGCATCATTGATTGCGAGAGCTCTTCGTGACCGATTTCCACAAACAACCCCGGCTACAGAGCTCGGCGAGGTCTGCGCTATCGCGTGGGACTTGTTCCGTAGCAACCCGCCTCGAGTTGGCGACGGTCGCCGTGCTGCTGTGTTTGTGATGGCCATGCTGTACTACTCTGTGCTTTAAATGTGACGGGATTTTTCTTTTTTTTCGTTTTTTAATTAATCCACGCACCGGGCATATGGTCTGCTGTTGTTGCGTATAACAAATACCAGGCTATGACTTCGAGCACACACCGCCTACCAAGTGCAAGGCTCTCGTGCCCCATTAGCCACTTTACTAGCAGTACACCTAGGGTCCGCGTGGAGGGCTCAGCTTCGGGTGACGTCCGGTCGGCGTTGGATCGGGGTACTAAACAGGAGCAGAATGGCCGGCGGCAGATACTACTGTAGAATCACAAAACGAAAACGTGTTGGCGGGACCATCACAAAAAAAGCGTTTTCTGTTGGGAACGTGTGACTCGATTGTCGCCTTAAAATCAGAGGAGCGTCCCCCGTTTGGGAACTCGCCGAATTATGTGTACATGAATTTGCCTTGTCCGACGCGCGGCCGTAACTCCTTTAGAATTGTACCTATGCTTTGAGAATATAGTGCTTGGAATTATATATATATATATATATATTCATGTTCCGGTAGCTACGTGAATGCTATCACCCCAGACGGTCTGAAACGTCTGTATCTACATGTATCCACTACTGCTGCTGTAGCTCGCGTATCGCGTTAATCCTCCTCTCCACCCCCCCCCCCTCTCCACCCATCCTCTTCGTCACACCCATCACTCCACTGCTGCTGCCGTGTTTCACGTCTCTCTCCCCCCACCCTCTCTTAACCTGAATCCCCCCGCAGCTCCACAGCGCTCTCTACAACCTGGCCCTCCTGTCCATGCTTGGCGGGCTGTACGCTATCTACTCCAACAAGGAGCTCATGGGGAAGAACCACTGGACCTCGTGGCACGCCTGGGGTGGGCTGTTCGCGCTAGCCTTGTGGGTGGCTAACGTGGCGCTAGCGGGAAACAACACGGCCGACCTGGGCAGAAAGCGGCTGGTGTTCTTGTGGCAATCTAGAAATCACAGGTACGTGTTGGCGTTGTCATTCGAGGCATCTTGCATCTTGGCAGTACTTCCCAGAGCGATCTTGTTAGATTCCCCCCCCCCCATCCCTTCTATTATATTTGCACATTTTCTTTCTCCTTCTCCATCCTTAGTCGTAACTCAGAGCGGGGTTCACTAAGCAGGCTCTTCTCCCCCATCCCCGCCACCGTGCATGCCTTCGTTTTTATCGCGAGAAGACCTCATGAATCAGCCCTTTTCTTCCCTCGTCGGCTCGCATCGAGATGCGCCTGCCTACCCACGCTGCAAGGCGCTCTCTGCAGTTGGCGCCTTTGATTTTATCCGTTTGCAAATGAACCCAAAGATCCAACCTACGCAGAATTTTAACTCCAGGACCAACTCCAGTAGCATTCGAGGATAACCACTAGACCACCGGGGGGACCGGCGGAGTAGTCCGAACCGAAGTCGTACGACATGAAGGTATACGCCAACAGATAGTACGGACACCGCGAAACGCGCTAGTGCAGTACGATCTACAGTAGCGCGGGGGGGGCGGGGGCGGTTTTCGGCGCGGCTGGTTTTCTTGCGACAAATCTAGAAAAGCCCAGGCATGGCAAGGGCACAGGAAGAGCAATAGGAGGAGTGTTCGTAGTTCATAGTACTGAAAACTGCAAAAGCCGTCACCGCATACAGCAGTACGAAGTGTTAATAGCATCAAGGTCCAGGTATGCTGGCAACACTCCCGGTATATTTCCCGCAGACAGAGCATGATACCCCCCCCGTCCTCACCGCCCCCCGCCCCCCCCTCTCAACATGTCATTCACCTTGGTGCGTCCATCCGTCTGCCCGCAGGTGGCTAGGCGCGGCGGCGTACACTGCAGCCCTCGCGACTGTCTCATCGGGTTTCCACAGCGGTTGGGGGCTACGTTGTCTCGGCGGGCAGCGGGGGGCTTGGGCCCTGACCGCGGCCGTTGCAGCAGTTTTCTTGGGCGTTGTTTCCCAGGGGCTTGGGGCTGCCCCGGTGCGACGCAAAAGGGCGTGATTTTGACGTTTCGCCCAGTTAGTCGAGAAGGTGTTTGTCAGAGGTTTTGCACGATGCCTGTGTTTTTCCGAAGATTTTTGTAATTTTTTTGCGACGAAGAAGCTATTCGTGTAGGAGCGTTTTGCGTAGTCGAATATATATATATATATTGTGTGGGAGATTTGTTTCAGATGCTTCTGTCGGAGATGTTGTGTCTATGCCTTCTCGACGGAGTTTTTGTGTTTTTTGTGGGCGTTTTTTTGTGAGAGCCTTTTTTTTGGCGGTTTATGGGAGATTATTTTTGCGGGAGGGAAGGGGGGGAGCGGAGGAGAGAGGGAGGGTTGTAGGCTTACACCTTCTCCTGTATCTGCCTCCGTCGCTGTATTTGTCTCCCTGTCGGAGAGTTGAGCTGTGTGTGGGGCGTAAGTCTTGCCAGCCCCCCCGTTCGCCACCTATGATGCTTCAGCCGTCCTACGGTTAAGCAGCTTGAGAGAATCCACTAGCGCTACAAACGTCAACCACCACAAATTGGTTTGGTTGAGCATATGTGTATGACACATGTGTATGTTTTGTTTGTTTTGATTGCGCGTGCGTGATCTCGACGGCATTGAGGGGTTCCAATAACGCCGGAAGCGTGGATCACACCAGCCGTTTGATTAAACACGTACCAGGTATGCTTTTTATTATATTTATATAGCATGGTCGTGCTCCCGCGTTGGTGCGGCACCCTCTAGTGCGCCCCCCCCCCTCCCCCCCCCCTCCCGGTTTAGTGCTGTGATGATTACTTTTTTACGCACTCGTTCTAAAGAGTGCCGCTCCGGGCTCCCCTCTGTAGTTCGGGCATTGTCATCTGGCAAGAAAATGCACTAACGAGGAGGAATTTGACTTATGTTTTGTTGTGTGTGCGCGTGTTCGCGACGGCAACGGAGTCAACGCAAAGGAGGTGCGACCTCGCAAAAACTCAAAATCAGGGGGAGGAGGGGGGAGGTAGGAAAGGGGATGGGAGTGGGAAGGGGGGAAGGAGGAAGGAGGGGAGAGGGGGTGGGCAGGGGAAGAAGGGGAGGGTGGAAGGGGGGGGGGGGGGGGGAGGGGGGGGAAGGTAGGAGAATGGGGAGGGGGGAGGCATCACAACGGATCACATGAACGCTTTTGGGACTCCAGATGCGGAAAGGGTGGAAGCAGGATCTTGAAACAACAAACACATGCTGACTGGTACGTTGTCTTGTTTTTTGTTGGTAAACACTAGGTACCAGGTAAGTCGGTTAGTTGGCTCGCTTCACCCGACTATAGAAACTACCCGTCAAGTCCAGCCAACTTACAACCCTACCCTTTTTGGAACTTGAGAGGCGGAAAGGAGGTGGGGCATCATGGCGATTACAACACCGAACACATTTGAGTAATAACCCCGGCGTTGCTGGATCTTGGCGATGATAGATGTGTGAGATTGAACGTAGTGAAATCTGGGGTTTGTGGGGCGGGAATGGGTCTTTATATATTGGGAAGGCATGTGTCCTTAGGGGGTACATGGGGACGGAAGAGTAAGACAGTAAGACACAATTACCGAGGAAGGTAGGAGAGCGAAAGTAATACAGTAGTTACAGGGTGCTACTAAGGTGGGGGTGAAGTTGAAGTGACAGCCTGTGATTGGGAGGGAATAAGAGGATTGGATGTATTATATTAAGAGTGAGTGTGGGAAGAGTAGGAGATTTACAGTAAGTGTGATTGGATGTAGAGCAAAGGGGCAACGTTCAATCTACAATTCCAAAGGTTCATGAAGGTTTTGACATTATTTTCGAGTCGCACGGCGCCCGTGCTTTATCTGATGCGCACGACGTGCGCTTGTTTCACTTTGAGTTCTTGTTTTGAGACTTGCTCCTTCAATCGTACCAGGTATGATGTGTATAAATTTTTTCGACAAATTCACTTTTTTTGCTCCTGGTAAAGATGCGGGTCGAGTTCGTTTTCGCTTGGTATTAGACTGCACCGGGCGCCACGGCTTCGGGCGGGCGACCCTGGCTTTGCGGTCATGGTTGAGGGCGAGCGCGTGCCATGATAACAACAGCAGCAGCAGCAGACTAAATCCGTGCATGGGGGTGTGGCAGATGACGGGTATAGGGCGGGAGGAAGGAGAAAGGGGGCCGGTTTTCGCGTCGCGCGCATGTTGAGGGGTGCGGGTGACTTAAGATAAGATCCTCTCGGGAGCCGTGATAGACCTCGCCGAGCTTCCAGGCACCAAAAACGGAAGTAAAAGGAGACCGTCGCTAAATCATCATATTAGTATCAAACCAACGGTGAAAAAAAAAAATGGAAAAATTATTGTCTAGAGTGGAAAAGACTCCCGTATCCTGCGGTTTTACAATATTATTATAAACACGTCGGCTGCGATACACATGTAGGGTCGATACTCATCTTTGCAAGCTGCGTGATGCACCGGCCGCTCGTTTTTACACATGTATTATCCTTTGAAATATACCTGGTACGTACTTTTTATCCCAAGGTACTAAGTTGTTCTGATTCGTCGTGTTAAATGACAAGGTATCGATACTTATAACGGTAGCTGCTGTACCTACTTTATCCCAAGGTAGGAAGTGGTTATGATTCGTCAGTGGCACCGGCGCACTCCTCGAACGACCTCGAATCGCGTGCGCACACTGCGAGCCAGGGGGCGACGGGCCTCTTCCAGACAAGAGAGATCGGGGCTGCCTGTTCCGTTGGAACTTAGGGTCGTGAAATCATTTTCCTGGAAAAAAAAAATGAATAATAATATTAATAGGAAAACTGCAGACACCAAGCAAAGCGTTTTTTCAAGTAGTGAACATTAGACTATCGCATTATAAATTAGTTACCATACTTTATTACTGTGTTTGTACCGCACCTATGCCCAACTACCGCAGCACCATACTATTAAACTAGTATATGTACGCGTTTTGCTGGCTGCTTGTCAGGACCCCGCGTGGGAGGCACACGGTTCCCAACATATTAAAAAAAAAACACACTGACTTTGCCCCTCTCCCCTTGTCTTTCCCCGTCCCCAATGACCCACATCACCAAAGCCCCCCCCGTTGGAAAACCGATCCACGCCAACCGTCGTATAACAATACGCTTAATCTTGCCCCAAACAGACAGCCGGTATTTTTCCGTTTTTTCGTCTCTCGTTCGAACAAAAAGAATAAAACCCCATAAAACAGTTGAAAAACAACGACATAAAAACAAAAACAAAAAAACACGAAAATACACAACGAGGCGAAAAGAAAACTACATACATGTAACAGCAGTAACACACAAAAAGCAAAACAAAACCAAACGCAAAGGAATTGAAGGACAAGAACAAATGACATCGAAAAGCAAAAAAAAACGAAAGAGAGGACACAAAAAATGAAAACATAAAGCTAAAACACAAAAAAACACAAAAAACACAAAAAACGAAAAGCAACAAGAGACTTTTTTCACTCTTTCCACCTGCGGCACATGAGACAACAGCGACTCATCTCCTGCTAAATAAGGTAGTCGTAGTACCTCCTCCCCGCCACCAATGTCACGGCTGCCTCCTGCACGGGGCAATTCCAGAGCACCACGAAATAAATAAAACGGGGACCACAAGCAAAAAAATTGCGCGAGACCGCGCTTACGAGCACCGCTGTAGTTGCTTCTTGCGATGGCACCCCCAGCGTGAAAACAAGCGCAGCACGATGCATTTGGTATGAGCGAGAGGCGACCGCCGCTGCTGCTGCTACCGCTGTAGTCGCTACAGCAGCTAGCTGCTACAGCCAGAGGCGCTACAGCAGCAGCTGCTACAACCAGAGCCGCTACAGCAGCAGCAGCTACAGCCAGAGCCGCTGCAGCAGCAGCTACAGCTGACACCGCTGCTGCTGATATCGGTGTGGAAGCTAATGAAGATGCTACCGCTGCGGCTGCGATCGGTGTGGCAGCTAAAATGCCACCGCTGCCGCTGTCGCCGCTACAGCGTCTACCGCCGCGGCTTCTACTGTTGCTGTTGCTACGTTACCTCCAGCAAGCGCAGCACAAAACTAAAAAAAAAAACGCACTACAAATAGTTTGCTTGTTCTGTTTCTCATTCTGTCGCCCTCTCCTTCCTCTCTGTCTACCCCCCCCCCCCCCCCGCTATAACTTGCAGTACAAATGAGGGAGGGACAGCAGGGCTGGTCAATTGGCACGGCTGCCAATGCTAATAGAATAAAAGTAATACCAGATACTACTCTAGGTAGTATCAGTAGCACTTCTAAGCTCGTGCAAGACGGAAGCTATCAAGAGGACGAGAGGACGCCGAGGACGCCGCAAAACAAAGCGAAAAAAAAGGGAACATGAAAAACAGATTGGAAAATCAGAAGGGGAGGGCGGGGAGGGGGGGGGGGGGGGGGGGGGGAAGAAGAGGGGGCGCGAAAGCGCGCAGACTGAATAAACAAACGAGAAAAATACAAAAATCGGCAAAACAGGACATTGGCCAGCAGCAGTAGCAGCAGCAGCAACAACTTGTTGCATGGTCGATGCACTCAATTTCGGGGGGTATACCTTGTCTCGTCTGTCCGTCGATCTTGTGTTTTAAAAACAAAACAAAACAAAACAGAAAACAAAGTAAAGCCAATTACAACACTACGCAGCCCTTCCTCTCCCATAACGCCCCTCCCGACCAAAAAATGTCCCCCAACCACAAAAGCCCCCCCCCCCCCCCCCCCCCGCCGCCGCCGCCCGCCCCTCCCCCAATGTACGGAGTATCTAGCAACAGCCTCTGTTGACAATACACAGTAGTAAGCAGCGGCCCCTCTATGGCGCCGGTATGTACCTGCCGGAAATATCGGCACTATAACGGCAACCGGCACTGCTCGCATACTAAGGCAACTGGTTGTTCTCATCTGCGCGCGATTTCACCGGCACTAAAGCGGACAACCGGCACTACTCAACAGGCACTATAGAGGGATCACTGCTGCACCTACCAACTCTATTGCGCCGCCGTGGCGGTATGTAACAGGGTGCGGGCACTGGGGGCTTGGAACATAAGGCAAAGGGTAGGTAGGGGGAAGGGGGGGGGTAGGGAGGGGAGGGAAGGGGAGGGGAGGGGCAAGAGTAAATGACACGTATGTAAAGCCACCCTTTATGTCGGAAAACAAATAAAAATTCAAAATTATAAGCCCCAAGACAGCAACTGAAACGGTGGTGTTGGCAGGGGACGCCTCCCTCTGTCCCCTCCCCCACCACCATCGTCCACCCCCCCTCCCCCCTGCCCTATGCCCCCCCCGCACACGCCCGCCTACTGAATGGAGACCTATGAGGTGGATTAGAGCTACCGCCCCCAGCTACGGCCGACGGTAAACCGCCGTCATCGGCGACCAACCGCTCAGTAACCCTAGAGGACAAGGGCTACGAACGCAAAACAGCCTCGAGTACAACGGTGGAACCACCCCAAAACCTCTCGAGCACGAGCGTTGGGTTTATACGCTGCACCCTTCCAATCATCGAAAGCCGCACGCCGCACGCTGCAAGCCGCACGCCGCAGCCGCCATCGCAGCAGCAGCAGCAGCAGCAGCAGAAAGAACCGCGGAATTGGGGGAACCAGGTAGGTTAGCCCACCCCCGGCCCCCGCTCCCGCTACCGCCTTCACCCTTGCCACTGGACAGGACTAAGAAGTGGGCAACCGCGAAGTAGAGGTAGGTTAGCCCTACCCCGCCCCCCTGTTACCGCCTCCACCCCCGCTCCCGGACTAGAGGACAAGGCCCGTCCCCCCTCTGCGCCGAGTCATCCCTCCCTCGAAGCCACGAAGAAGGCGCGACGGGCTAGGGTTTCAACCGAGCACGGGACGGTCGTTTCGGTCCGCGACCAACATCATGCACACCGGTTTCTCCGCTTCTCCTGGAAACGGTTATCGGCGGCTGACCCAAGCGCTGGATGATTCAGCAGAGGCGGGCGACAGCATAGCATAGCAGCAGCAGCGGCCACCCAGCCAGCCACCCCCCGCTCGCTGTACACCATCACACCTCACCCCCCCCCCCCGCCCCCCCCCCCCCCCCCCCCCTCGTCCGCCGCCACCACCTCTACAAAAAAAAGGCCCGGAAACGAAACGGCACGTACCACACACGACGGCGCGCGATTGCCCGCGTTTGGTGATGCGCCGGAAGTACAGGTGCCATGGTACGGCATGGTACCGACATGAACATAATTCGCGCTCGCAGTTTCTGATATATGGTAGGAATTTGTTTGTAAGGCGTGGTACAAAATACATGTAGGCTCAAGCGCAGCCGCCAACACCACCACCTCCAACGCGTATGAACCCCTTAGGGACTCGTACCAGACTTAGTCCAAATATTTCAAGCCACTTTTTTTCCGACCTATAAGCCAATCCATGTCAACGTGACGTATGTTAAGGTCTAGACTGATACAAGGTGTTTCTGCCATTTCCAACCTCTGTTGTGGGTGGGAAAAAAATATATGCAAAAATGGCATTGAAACCGACCAACATGACAATCAAACCCAAGGCCAGCGAACCAACGAAAAAATTAGGCCAGGAAGAAAAAAAAGTATAAGTCATAGGACAATACCTTTTCTACTAGCCTAATTCATCGTTGCCGTGTCTTTTTCGTGGGTTGGGCTAGCTTGTTTTGGACAGTGACGTTCGGCGGTTTCAACGCCATTCTAGTATACGTTTCCCTACCCGCCCCCCCGCCCAACCAAAGTTGGAATCCCGCCAAAACGACACGCTATGGTAAAAAGGTGTGTACTTTTTTTGGTTTCTGAGGCTCATAACCACTCAAGGGGCTCTTTTGCCTTCCGACGCAAAAACTGTTCTTTTTTTATTAAACTGAAAGGGCAACCCCATCAACAAACCCGATGGCTTAGTTTTTTTCTTCTTTTTTTTCGTGTTCTTTTGCAAAAACTACAGCAGTTACCAATCCGACGGTTTGGGTTTTCTTAAGTGAGCCCCGCCATGCAAGAAAACGCGTATAGCCAAAAAGGGGTATACACCTCTATTGTGGCACACGCCCAAACACGCTACTGTCAGGTGGGCGAAAAAAGGCGAAATCAAGTAGAATCGGACACAATCGAATCAGCCCTGCCGGATTGTCCAAGCGCAAGCGTTTGGATCGATACAGCACAACACGCGTACAGCACAGCAGCATGCTGTTACTCGTACACATTTGCTTGCTGCGCGCTCTTTCTAGACGCTTTCGATTATACGACTAACCGAATTAGACCACGACAAACGGACCCGGCGAAAACGCGACCCACGAACCCAAGAACGACCAACGCGAAACGACCGACCCAGTCTAGAAAAAAAAAATGCCAAACTCTCCCTTCATACGGTGCACCGCCGCCCACCTCCTAGCGACCGACCAAGCAATCGATCGACCGGCCGACTGGAATCGACCGACCGACCGACCGACCGACCGATCGACCAACCGACCGATCGACCTACCGACCGACGAGGAACAACTCTACAACCTGCAAACACACACAAAAGCGAGGGCGGCCACGGAACTTCGGCACAATAAAAACGAACCGTGCAAGAGGAGTTATAATACAGCGCAGCACGCGACGCATTTTTATTCGAAAAAAAAACAAAACATCTGTCACGATGTAAAAGTCAATTACCTTAGGCTTTACTTCCGGAACCATCCGCCACCGCACTCGACCGTACCCAAAACCTTACCCAACCCCACCCTACCCGACACGACGCCAGTCGAGCTAGCGCGCGACCATGATTACAACTCATTTCTCAACACAAAATAAAGGGCAACAACACGGCAGAATCTACGCACCGTGTATAAATTGTCGCCAAAAAGATGTCACCAAACTCACCCCCGTCCTCACACCCATCCAATTAATATCTTCAATCACAACGGAGCCCCCCCCCCCCTCCCCATGTATATTATCCTCAAACACAATGGCCCCCTCCACCCCCCTTCCCTCCCATACCAATATATAATTAAACACAAGAACCCCCCTAACCTCCCCTCGCCCACATAGCCTCCATCCCCACAAAAACGCCTCCCAATGCCTACGGACCCCCCTTCCTGTATACCATTCGCGGCAGTGCAAACGCCTAGCCGCAACAAGTACCCCCCCCCCCCACCCCGCCCGCCAACCCTTCCTTCCAAAACCAGAGAAAAATAATCACTTAACGACCTCCAACGGAGAGCTAATGAGCTTCGAACCGCACACACATCCTAACCCCCCCCACCCCCTTCGCCACCGCCACTTTCTCACCCCTACGCGTCCCTTCCCTTCCCCAAAGCCGTGAGGATGGGGGGTGGGGGATGGGGGGCGGTGGGGGTGGCACGATAGAAGTGTCATCGTAGGGTTAGGCAAAAGCGATGCTTGGCGGAGCGCGCTAACGCAACACGAGAGTTTGGGATCTCCAAATCTCCCCCCCCCCCCCCCCCCCTCTTCCCCCCTCTCCGGCACCGCCACCGCCACCGCTTCCCCCGTGCCCACGCTCCCCTTCCCCTTTCCTGCCCTACGGCGGCGGGGGAGGTGGGGGCAGGGGGGCGGTGGAGGCATGGAGAAAGGACCATGGTAGACAACGGACAAAAGAGGGATGCTCGAGCTTGCACCGACACCAGCACGTGCGCCAGCATCAGCACCAGCACCAAAGCCTGTCGATCTCTCCTTTTGTTTTCCATATTTTCTGTCGCGCGCCTCGTCTCTCTCTTGCTCTAGCTCCTTCTCCCTCTCCGGCTCTTCCTGGATTTATCCCTCTCGCTCTCTGGGCCTCTCTAGCTTCATTTTATTTCCCTCTCCCCCGCCCTCCCTCTCCCTCCCTTCCTCTTTAGCGCATTATCGCGCTCTCCTTCCCGCCCTCCCTCTCATTCTCTGACGCCCCTTTCCCTCCCCTCCACTTCTAGCGCCCTCTCGCTCTCGCCCGCTCCGTCCTTATCTGGCTGTGTTATCTGTCTCTTTCTCCCGCTCCTTTGTGAAGCTGCTGTGCCTATACCTATCTACCTACCGCAAGAGGTCCATTTTGATCGAAAAGTACTCCACGGCAGGCACCTGGAGAACAGACGACAAAAGAGCAAAAAAAGCGCACACAACACGCAGACATGAAAAAAGGCAGGCAGGCAGGCAGGCAGGCAGGCAAGCAGGCAGGCGAGCAGGCGGGCAGGCGCATGCCAGAGGAAGAGGGAAGGGTTTCCACTAGGGCTGTGGCTTGTCTGACTACACAAATAGTACTAACAACATCCCACTAGAAATACAAATGAAAAGTTGCCAACTAATGTAACCACCAGTTGGCTCATTTTTTTTTGTTCCCCAGCTATTAATCTCAATAGTCGCGGGCGGGTGAACTTGCGGAGTTTCTGCGTACGTTTGCACGCGACTGCCGATTTTGTGGCTAGACGAGCGGACTGTGGTATAACCTCCCTGGGGGCGTTCAACGGTAGCCCCTCCAACATTTCTTTAACGAAATCGCCGGTTAACCAACTCCCGGTCGTATCTCCTGAAACACGGTGTCCCTCGACATCCCGACGTCATCGATCGATAGACCTTTGCACACAAGAAAATATGTGGATACTTTTGTTTCAAGAGTATCCTTCCTTGTGTCGAGCAGCCCTGAAACGTTCGTTAGAGAAAATCGCTGGTTTTGGGGGGGGGGGGCTATCGTAGAACCAGTCCTGAGTAGCTTCCCGCCTTTTCGAGAAATTGGTTGACATAACTCTTGAAAAAACATACACCCCAACCCTAACCGTAACCCAATGAAACGCAACAACCAACCAACAAATGTAGGATGAAACTCCCTTCGTCTCCCACACAGATAGTGTGCGTCAGCCATCGTCTCGAAAAAGCGGTAAGCTCTACTGCTGGGGCTTGAGACGGAAAAACTGACGGGAAAAAAAAAACCGACGAGTTTTTCAGCATCCTTTGCGCGAAGCCACCCGGGCTTGCTAGACTTGAGGTGACGGGCGACGTTTTCGGCCCAACCAACTCCAATGCACGGTGCC
>JABAKD010000025.1:19948931-20293931 GCA_012845835.1 Undaria pinnatifida | reverse complement strand
TAAACACTTCACGCACAGGATATCACCTCATTATCTTTCGAGAGCCATCCATGCCGCTGTGTCCCCCCCCCCCCCCCCCCGCCTCGAACGCCCCCTTCTTCCCCATCACCCGCACCTTCGCCTAGACCTAGAACCACACGTATAACAAACCCCTCACCTAAAGCCGTCCCCCCCCCCCCCCACCCCCCCCGCCCCCACCCCCCACCCTCCTCCCCCAACCCATCCCAACCCCACCCCCTCGAACACTCCACCCTCTCTTTACTCACTGATTGTACGAATTACCCCAGGATATACATGATAAACTGATGTATTATTTCCAAAAATGTCACATTTATCCCCTCGAAATAATGTATAGTTTCCAGGCACATATTGAGCTGCCCCCCCCCCCCCCGCCCAACCCCCCCCCCCCCTCCCCCCGCCCCCAATAACATACTGGTGCCAAAACCGTCAGATTTATCCCCTCGAAAGGATTTATAGCTTACATGCACAAATTGCCCCTTCCCCCCCCCCCCCCCCCCGCCCCCCTCCAAACCCGCTCGCTTTTGATCAAAACCAGGCCCCCCTTTCCCTTCACAGCTGTCAGATTTTGTCCCCCTCAGAAACGGGTTCTATAGTTTCCGCGCACAGACTGACTAAAATCATCCTGTTGACCCTGACAGCTACACTGTAGTTGTAAGGGGAGTCGCCGACCTATATCCCTAATGAGGACACACAACTCGTAATGCGCGCGATCGGAGTATCACACACAGCTTGCAAAGATGAGTTTCGACGAAATCTTCGATCTCACAGCTGGAGTATATTTTAATTTTTATAATATATATACAAAAAAAAAGAACCCTTGCCCTCCTCCCCCTTCCGTTCACTCTTCGACTTACGCAAGGTCTCCCGTCGCCGCGGCGCAGTGCAGGGCCGTCCGGTGCTGGGCGTCCGGGTTGGTCCACCGCGGGTTTCCTCCTGAAAACAACAACAACAACAGGAGCAAACAACAGCCAAGCCAAGCCAAGCCCGGCCCAAAGCGACAGACGTGACATGTTTAAGTCAGCATCAAGTGAAAAATAACAACAAACACCAAGAAAAAAAACAGGTACAAAATATATGCAGTATACACGTATTGGCACCAGGTATACAAGATAAAACTGAACAGAACCGCCAAGAAAAAAGCATTACGAAGCAACAACATAATCCGTTGTCACCATCAAGCCCAATAACAACAACGCAAACGAGCAGCACTATAACAAAAAAAAGGAGATCGGCGAAAAAAATAAAAGAAAGACGAATCGATGAATCGGTATAGAATCGATACCAGGCACCCGGTATACCATATCGATAAGTCAATGGATCGACACTTCAGGTACTAGTTGATACGACACACCGCGCCACAGGCGTTCCACGGACAAAAGGGAACACAGCACGGCAAAAAATACGCAAAAAACAGCAGCACAAAAAAATAAACTGAACACAGCGCGACAAAGCGAACAACACAACACAACACAACACAACACAACACCAAAACGCAGACCCACCAAGCGAATCACGCGAGGTTTTGCTAGAGATCTAGTACTCATTCTTTGAGGTCTCGTCCCGGCGCCGGTTTTCACCGCCCCCACCCGTGGCGTCAAGAAAAGGAGTTCACCACCGCCGTCGCCTGCAGGCGTTACGAGGGCGGGGTTAATATGCCCCTCGGGGTATTCTCGAAATAATCAACTCTCGGGATAGTTAGTCCTCGGGATAATCAGTCCTCGGGATAATCAGTCCTCGGGATAATCAACCACCTGGTTAATCCATCCATGGGACAATCAACCATCGGGTTGATCCATCCTCGACTTAATCCATCCTCGAGTTAATCCATCCTCGGGAAAATCAGCCCTCGGGATAATCAACCATCGCGTTAATCCATCCTCGGGACAACTAAACACTGCAGACAAATCACGATCTCAACAGTCTGGAAGTAGATCCCGTATCTGCAATCAAGATATACCGGTACTGTGCTGGATCGGTATCTACATAGTACAGATCCAGCGCAGGAAACATGTGCTAGACCATGCAGATCTTACGGCTCCCACCCGGCAACATGAGCTATAGAGCATACAGATCTTCCATGAAATATTTAGATATCAAGCGGGGATTTGTGCTCTGTCCGAGGTGCGTAACGGCCTGGGTTGGAACAGTCACGTCATCCGGTTAAACCCCCCCGCCCCCCGCCCCCGTGGGACAAGCAACCGTCGGGCTGGCCCACACTCGGGATAGCCAAGCCTTCGTGCCAACCCACCAAACGTGGGTTGGCTGACAGCTCAGGTGAGAGAGCGCCGTCGACCAACTCGTGAAGTACCCTGGTAGACGCGTTTCTACGAACTTCCCATGTGTTTCTGAAGAGAATAAAAACAAAAACAAAAGAAATTGCTGCCTATACATAAAACACAAACCATGCTCCAGCGCTGGAGCACTCCACTCCATCCTGACAAAAAAAACAAACGATATCCATTTCGTTCACTTGCTCGCTACACCAAACACGTTGATACTCCTCCATTAAACATCGTTATAACCCCCCTCCCCCCCTCCCCCCCCGCCCTGAACTCACCGTGCGCTAACGCCTGCACAGCGCCGGCAAGGTCCCCCGTCGCCGCGCACTCCGACAGCCGCAACGACCATCTCTCCGCGCCCCCCCCCCCGCCCCTCCCCGCCCCCACCATCCCCTCCCTCCCTAACCCCGCGTCTCCACTCCCCCCCACCCCCCCCCCGCGCCGCCTCCCCCCAGAGCATCTCTTCCGCTGTCCCCGTCCTCTAAGTTCCCCCCTGCCCAGTCCGCTTCTCGATCGATGGATCCCTCTACGAAGCCCTTCCAGACGTACTTGGCCAGGATGTACCGCCGCTTGTGCTCGTTCGGCGAGTCCGGCGTCGGCTTCACCCAGCCCTCTTGCTCCTAGTTTTGTTCACGACGATAACGCGGTTTGGATACAGGTAATACAAAGTTATAACGCGCAAAAATGATAGGCGTGGGAGGCGTAGACAGAGGCAGAGGGAAGTGTGTGTGTGGGGGGGGGTGGCGCATTACAGTTCACAGAGATATATTTTTTTCTAATCCATATGGGGGTGGGAGGCGGAGACGGAGGCGGAGGGAGGAGGGGAGAGCGTTCGCGGTGGCCATCACAAGCTATCAACATTTTGGCAAAAAAAGCAGTAGTGGGAGATGAAGGCGGAAGGAGGCGGGGGAAGGCTGAAACTTCTACAACTGCCTCAGTAAAAAATCCCTGCTCGTGGGGCCATAAAGTACCGTATTCCTGCGCTCTCATCTCCTTCCCTCCCCCCCCGGGCCCTTCCATCCACTTCCCCCGCTACGATACAGCCTCCGCACTATCGGCTCACCCTTAAAGAGTGCTCCCAGATGCTGTTCGATCGTATGTTCCCGATCTGCCTGAGGACGCTAAGGTCCACCTCGTCTAAGGCGTCGAGGCCTAGGGACCGAACTTTCGATACGTGCGTGCCGAGAGATCGGTGGATGCCTGCCGGATGCCGCAAACAAGGATAAGAACAAGAACAAGAACAATCAGAGCAAGAACGAGGATAACATTACGAGTTGGGAAAAAAAAACAATACAACGTAGCGGGAGGGTGGGGTGGGGGTGAGGGTGGAAGTGCCGTTCGCTACACCTGGTTCCCAAAGGAATACCACCAAGAATTATACTACCAATGTTGCTACTACGATTGATATTACTATTGCTACTACTATCGATACTATTGTTGCTACTACTATTGCTACTGCTATTGCTACTACTATTGCTACAACTACTGCTACTGCTAGCAATACTACTACAAGGCTTGCCAAAAACATAAAAGACTTACCGCTGCACTTGATGCACATGAGCACGCCAAGGTTGAGCGAAACCCAATCCGGATTTGGCATCCCACAATCCGCGCATTCGGGATTCGCCTGGGGGACCAATGGGTGTAGATAAGATGGCGGTAGGAGGCGGGGGGGGGGGGAGGTGAAGACAAGGTGGAGGTAAAACGGGAGGGGGCGGGGGGGGGGGGGTGAAGTCAAGGCGCTGCGCGCTGACGCACTGTACCCCACCAGGCCCATCCCTGCCACCCGCGTTGCGCAAATCGAACAGTTTTTCCTCATCCGGGAGCCGCTTCCTCTGTCCCTCCGCCCCCCCCCCTTCCTCCCCCCCTCCGTCTGACGGGTACCGCCGCAAGCGTCCCCGCTTCCCGGCAAGCAATACCCCACCAAAGCCATGTTGCCCAACAAACAAAACGACAAACAACAAACAACAATCGCCACCACCGCCAGCTTCAGCACTACTAGCAGTAGCGTTCGAGAACACCGACGCCACCACCAGCATAGTAGGTAACACCAACGCTACCGACACCTTCACAACAAACACGCCCGCACAAAAACACGCACACAAAAACAAAACAAAACATTACACAATCACATAACAACAACACCAACAACGCCAACACCACCACCACCAACAACAACAACAGCAACAGCAACAACAACAACAACCACAACAACAGCAACAGCAACAACAACCACAACAACAACAACAGCAGCAACAACAACAACAACAACAACAACAACAACAACAACAACAACAACAACAACAACAACAACAACAACAACAACAACAACAGCAGCAACGACAAGGTTTTTCACGGGTCGCATCGCTTCTCGCGGGTCGGGTCGGGTCGGGTCGGGTCGGGTCGGGTCGGGTCGGGTCGGGTCGGGTCGGGTCGGGTCGGGTCGGGTCGGGTCGGGTCGGGTCGGGTCGGGTCGGGTCGGGTCGGGTCGGGTCGGGTCGGGTCGGGTCGGGCCGGGTCGGGTCGGGTCTGATCCGACCCGACCCGACCCGACCCGAGAGATTTCCAACACCTCCCGACTCAGCCCGCGAGGTATTAACCCCTCCTGATCCGATCCACGGGCCGGGTCATGACCCGAGAAAAGCCCTTGATAAAAAGCACCCAACATCGCAGCCACCACTACAACCACCCTCATCAAACCATCAAGATTACCAAACCACAAGCCACCAACCCTCCTCCCCCTCAGCGAACCCCCGCCGCCCCCCCCCCTCAACCTGATACCCGACGACCCACTCACCCTCATCACCTCCGCCACCAGAGGGTTTCCATTTCCAACCCCATTCCCAACACCGCCACCCCCACCGCCGCCCATGTTGTTGCCGTTAGACCGGCTGCCCTCAAGGCTTCCCCCATTGCTGACTCGATTCATGATGTCCTCGTCCGACGTGTCATCGTTGTCCAGCCCACCGCCGCCGCCTCCCCCCCACCCGCCCCCCTCCTCGCTGGTTGCCGATATCGGCGCGCTACCTGTCAACTGTTCGCATAAATATAGATATAAAACGGGGAAGGGGTGGGTGGGTGGGGTGGGGGTGAGGGGGTTGTATGGGGAGGGGGGGGGGGGTTCATGTATCGCTCGTGGTTGTCTGTATTGTCTTGTTCAAAGTCTCGAGTTATCCGCCTACATCTTTTAATACCAGGTATTGGTTATAGTAATCAGTATTCCCACCCTCTCTTGCTCTTACCCCCCCCCCCCCCCCCGCCCATCTCTCCCCTTCCCTTCCCCTACCTCCCTTCATGTGTCTCAAGAAGCTCTACAACAGTAGTATCTTCCCTCTGCTGCATTGCTCCTGTCTCCCACCTTCCCTTTCTCCCTCTCCACCCCTCGTATCATATGGTTCTATCGCCTCCCTTTCTCCGCCTCGCTCTATTTGGCTCTCTCCCTTCGTCTCCAACCTCCCCCTCCTCTCCCCTCCCCCCCCCTGTCTCAAAGACATCTCTCTCTATTCCTGCAAACCTCTCCCCCTCCCCCCCTCCCACCCTCCCACCCGCCTCCATATACTCTTACCTCCTTCCTCTTTTCGTCTCCTCTCCCCCCTTCATATCCTCTCTCTGCCCTCGTGCGTTTCTCCCTCTCTCTTATTCTCTACTCTACCCATCTGCCAACATATTTATGTCTGTCTGGCTGCCTTGTCTTCTACCCGTCTATCTATATCTCCCAAATATAATTTGTCTGCCTGGTTGCCTGCTCTGCCTGCCTGCCTACCTACCTTGTCCATCTGCCTGCTTGTGTATTATATCTGTCTGTCTGTGTGCCTATCTACGATATCTGTCTGTCCGTTCGTCCTTTCATCTGTCTGCCTGCCTGTCTGTTTTAATCTCTCTCACCCTCTCTCGCTCACCTGCGATTCTATTGTTTTTCGGATGCAGAGAACCCACGACTTGAGCTCGTCGGGCCCCTCGGCCTGGAGCATGTAGTTCCGTCGGTTCGCCGAGAAAATCTCAAAGCAGTACAGGGCATCCGCCGAGTGCACCTCCTGCAAGACATAAACAAAAACGCGCATGAAAACACACACAACAAAAACAACCAAACAAAAAAATAGGACACGGCACAAGAGAAAAGAACAACGCAAGACAAAACACGCGAGAGAGCAAACCGACGAAAAAAAACAAGACAAAGCACACGGGCAAAGCGCAAGACAAAAAACCGCCATGGAGGCCGGCGAATACGGAGCTGCGCCGGTGGTGTGGTAGTTGACTTGCGTGTGTACGGACACAGGAACGGGGCTGTGAAGGTCACCTCTGGGGTTTCCTTTGAGCCCCCCGTCTTCGAGCGAGCGACGCAAATGATTAATAGACACAATTCGTCAAGGCGGTCATGGCGCTCAAACCGCGCGAAGACGTACATAGCACGGAGGCAGGATGCGGGATGCAGGATGGGAAGGGTGTGTGCAAACTTTCTTTCAAATAAAAACGATGAACAAACATAAAAGAGAGCATGAACGTGAATGGAGAATCGGACAAAAAGACAGGCGGGAATAGAGATACGCTGTTTTACCAGTAACGTTCACGGCTTGCACGGAGACGACACCTGTCGCCAGATATCGCGTTCATTGTACGTAACAGGTACTGGTATGCGCGTAGCTCTATAGCCCGATTCCAGCTATAGCCCTACTTCAACCAACTAACCAATCAAGCACAAACCGGCCGACCGGCCCAACAACCAACTAACAAATCAACCGACCGATCAACCGAAAAGCCAATAGCAAACCAACCGACCGATCAACCGAATAACCAACACACGATAACGAACCAACGAGAACAACCAACCAACCAACCAACCAACCAACCAACCAACCAACCAACCAACCGAATAACAAGCAACCCACCAACCAGGCAAATAACCGACTGACACATTAACCAACGACCCAACCAACTGGCCGAATAACCAACACACGCACAAACCAACGAACCAACCAAATAAACCAACCAACCACCCGATCAAAAATAATCAACTGACAAAACTATTCAACGAGCCAACCAACCCGCAGAATGACCAACGCACGAACTAACGAAAACATCTGCAACGAAACAACCACCCAATCAAACAACCGAACGAGCCAACCAATCAACTAAACAATCAACTAGCCACTTAATCAACCAAGTAACCGAATAACCGACAAATCAACCAACGCGCCAAAAAAACCAACCAACCAACCAACCAACTAGCCAAATAACCAACCAATGAGCCAATCAACGACGCGAATAACCACCGAGCCAGCTAACCAACCAACCATGTGACAGACCGACCGACCAACCAACCATATGACAGACCGACCGACCAACCAACCATGTGACAGACCGACCGACCACCCAACCAAATCACCCGACCGACCGACCGACCTTGACAGTGCACAGCTTGACGTCGCAGATGAGCATCTTCTGCCTGCTGGCGTCGTCCTTGAGGTAGTACAGCTTAGAACCATCCAAAACGAACCACCGACGGTTCCAGTGCTGCACGTATTTCAGAAAAAAAAAAAAGGAATCCAAAACCAACAACGAGGTCGACAAAAATCGTCGAATACGGACGGATCGAAGAAAAGGCGACAAAAAAAAGACAAACTATAAAATAAACAAATGCAAAAACAGACAATAGCACTTATACAACTGGTACATGTATTACATAGTAGTTCATAAAACTATTTAAAACACACCAGGTATACGTCAGCTGTAAGTTCGATAAATTTAGGGTCGATTATCATATTTCACAAGCTGCGTGATGCACCGGCCGTTCGTTTATACAGATATAATATTTAACATATTGGTACGTGCAATAAAAAAAAAGAAGCAAGACCAGGACAACACAGACAACCAACCCTCACCCCCCCCCCCCGAGCACAGCTACAACTAAAAGGAGACAATTTCATGCGGGAAAATAAAAGGGTGAACCACACAAAAAGAGGCGAAAAAAAGGCGAAAAAAAGACGAAAAACATATAAAAAAAACGTTACAATGCTGAAACTAGCATCGAGCGACTAGTTTGTAGTATAACTAGTGTAGTAATATAGCATTTCAGCAATAAGTTGGTGCAAAAATCTCCCACACCACCACAAACACGAAAAAAACGTGACAACACTTAAATTACTGTAGTATGGAGTGAGTCTGACTGATCGGAGAAAAAAAAAAAACTCCCACAGACTCGCGTAAAAAAGCTGGTGATGTTCCAACAGCAGGGGCATTATCATGAAAACGGTATAATATCAGCCGTCGAACAGTAGGGATACTGAAATGAAAAAGGTATATTCATACCAGCCGCCCACGGATACTGCAAGTCTATAAAAAAACTGAGGTTATATTTTCGGATCAACCGCAACAGAAACGATATCACATCTTGGTACATAGTCGGTGGGTAGGGTCACGACCAACTCGTGGTGAGGATAAAATACACTAAAATCTATCAGTACCTGATACTATATATTATACACTGGTATTTGCCATTATTGATTTACCCAAAATACACCTGAAAAACGTTCAAAAATAGATCAGGCTAACAACAGCGCAGCAGGCCACACTTCACAGCAATGCACCACCATGCACCGCACGGCCCTCTGCACCAAAAAAAAATGTTTCACAAAAAACTATGAAGGCTAAGAAAACCACCACACTTGACACTCCAGTGCACCCCACCGCACTGCACCGCCATGCGCGGCACGGCCATGCACGAAAGACCATCCGCCACCCACCGTTGGCTGTCGCGGAGCGGGGGAAAGGGGAGCGAGGCGGAGGTTCGGACGCGGTTGGGGACGGCGGTGCACTTTAGCAGGGTGCGGTCTTTTGTCTGTTTCTGATAATAATGTAGTTTCTCACCATTGTCGCACCACACCACACCACACCACACCACAACACAACACAAACACAACACAACACACACAACACAAACACAACACAACACAACACAACACAACACAACACGACACAACACAACACAACACAACACAACACAACACAACACAACACAACACAACACAACACAACACAACACAACACAACACAACACAACACAACACAACACAACACAACACAACACAACACAACACAACACAACACAACACAACAAAACACAACACAACACAACACAACACAACACAACGCACCACATCACAATACAGCACACCACACCCCACCGCAAGACACAACACACCCCAACGCAAAACACAACACACCCCAACGCAAAACGCAACACACCCCAACGCAAAACGTAACACACCCCGACGCAATACAACACAAAAAAACACCACACCCATCACCCCACCGCAAAAAAGATCAAACAACGACTACAAAACCATTCCAGGTACACCTCACAGCAACAACAAGGCACGGACAACGAACCCGGCACATAACCCCCAAACCCCCGACCTAACCAACCAAAAAGTTCGACATGCACAAAAAACGTGGTCAGGGCGTCCGTTGCCTTGCTGAGAATTAAGCACATGCCCCAACAACCCACCTGCAGCATCTTGGAAGAGCTCTTCTTGAAGAGGTAACCCTCCTTCACGCAGCCCGGAGTCGACAGCTTTGCGTACACGTCCTCCATCTTCTTCATCTGTCATATCCCACCGGATATTTCAGCACACGGGAAATAGCAGCAGCATCATGAGCATCACACCCAAGAGTCAACGTCTAAAAAAGATGCTATGTTGGGGACTTCCGCGGCATGTAGAAGTGACGTGCTAACAGCATCCACCCCTCAACAAGCAGCCCGGGCGGCTGGGGCATATTTATATACCTGGTATACATAAGGGATCGTGGTATGAGCTGCAGTGGACAGGGGCTGAACGACACCCGCCCAGCGTTGGTGATATTGCTCATGTTATAAAGTACTGCGGCACGCTTGCCCAGAAATTGCTTGCTAAAATCACACCTTATGTTTCTTTGTCTGGCCGCCGTACTCGGGTCCCAAGAAGGGTACCCAAACACAGAAATAGAAAAATACTGACTATAATACTATAAACGTAAAAAATAACGGAACCATCTTAGATTCCAAGAATACGAGATGAGGGGGAGGGGGGGGGTGTAACGAGTATACCTCCCGCCCCTCACCCCCCCCCTCCTCCCTCCCATTCCCCGCCTCCCTCTTCTCGCCTGGTCGAAGCAGAGATGCCTAGCCTCAGCCGTAGCCGCCGCCTGCCGCACCGCCGCCGTCAGCTTGCCCCCCTCCAACCCCTTCAGCGACACTCGGTGCACCAGGGGCGGGCGCGACAGCGTCTTGGGGGACGACGTCGAGGTCCCCCCCATCCCCCCCCCTGTAGAAACGCCGCTCAGACCTGCGGCCTTCCTCGTCACTTCTACTGTCTCCTGTTCTCATTTTCATGCCGGCGTCAATGCATGGAACGCGGGGGGGGCGCGGGGAAGTCAGGGTCAGATATATGGTCTCCTGTTTTTCATGCACAGCACCTGGTATGCATGCAAGGCCCATGCACGAAAGTGCAAAGACGCCAACTTGTTACAGAAAGGAACGAAATCGTGCTTGTTTTTTTAGGTGCCACGAGCACTGATTTGTTTGCGGTCGTTAGGAAATATGAGGCAACTTAACACGACCGCTTCTATCTATTGCCAGAAAAATATATTCCACAAATCGTCACAGCTGTGAGTTCGATCAACTCCAATGGTCGATACCAATCTTTTTGCAAACTGCGTGATACCCGACCGCGCGTTTTTACAGACAGATGTATTAATTGATCCCAGGGCCAGCAGGGCAATTTCATCAAACGCAATTTAGCTCCAGGACAATTCTGCGCACTGATCCAATATAACCCGTATGGAGGGGGGACAAAACCTGAAACTAACATACCCACCTGGTATTTCGTTCTTATCCTAGTAATAAACCAGTAGAGAAATGTGTACAGATGTAAATTACGAAAAAAAATTCTCCCCCTTGTATATGGTGTTCGTCGGTCGATGTTTTTTTTTGTAGCACTTTCGGCTGTGGGGCAAGCAAGGGGGCCGTGGGTACATGACGACGCATGTCTGGATCCCAGCCGAGCTCCGTGGCCGGTGCTCTGAGCATTCAACGTCGCTGAACTGGCTCTTTGTGTCAAGGGGTTGCGCTCCCCTTCGCTGAGACGAGCAGGCGCATGGAAACCCCACAATCTTCGGATATTCTTGAATAGCCCGCTCCCCTCTTTTTGTTCCGCTCTCCCGCACGCTGTACAATATCATCAGTCACACTGTTTTCGTCTTATCTGCTGTCTGCTACGCAGCAGCAGCACTCTTTAGTGACAGCCATGGACCGTGGGTCTGTGTGTGTATGTACGTGTGCTTCTGAACGCGGAGTGTGTGCTGTCATAGGCACACAAGACGATAACGAAGGGCGGCGATTTTCTTATTTACAAGGCAAAAGCAGCCGGTCAGCATCGCAGCCACAAAATCGTCACACAGCAATACAGCAGTAGCGATACAACGACAGCCGTGCTCCAAGCTCTCGACTTTGAGCCTGTAGCCACGGTGTACGTGTGTCTGGCTGGTGCACAGCAGCAGGAGAGGTCGAACCACGACAGTTTTAACACACCCGATGCAACAGCCAGACACACATCGTCGGACCTCATAAACGACATACGAAGCACACAGCGGCAAAAGCAGTACTGTGTAGCTCATACCTGAGCATCTCATCGGAACGTGTTCCCCCTTTTTCTATTTGCGACGCCCTCGGAATATCAAAGAAACCTCATCCCAAAGGGGGAACTTGTAACCATATTCTACATGCGTACAACAAATTATTTACAACAGCAATATTAATGGTAGCAAAATACAGGCACATCACCGCAGGCAGGTACGCAATATCCAAAACTGCAAAACGAAGAGCGGCAATAACGTCAGCACTAACTGCACGTATCAACTGCACGTAAACATCACAAGCCGGAAAAAAACACCCCGCATCGCGCGATAACGTCATCTTGCAAAGGTGACGTGTTAACAGGCACACCTCGTTTTTCTCGCAGTGACATCTGACAAAAGCAACACAGCAGTGATACCATTACGCAACACATGTTTTTTGCAAAAAACACTTCAAAATGTGTTCAAAGGTGGAGCGACCATGTATTAATACCATGAATACATGGATACCTCGTTTCTCTCGCAGTGAAATCTGATAGCAACAACACAGCAGTAACGCCAATACGAAACACGTATATTTATAAAACGACAAGGTTCCCCTTCGGGAAGGGGTTTTCTTTACATCCCGGGGGGAGCGCAAGTCGAAAACGGGGAACCCAGACGTTCCAATGACACGTACAGGTATGAGCTACAACCTTATGTTTTTGCTGCTGCTGTATACTTCGTACACCTGGTACGAGGTCCGATGAGGTGTGTTCGGCTGTTGCATTGGGCGTGTAAATATTGTCGTGGTTCGTTGTCGTGGTTCGACCTCTCCTGTTGCTGTGCACCAGCCACACACATATACACCGTGACTACTGGCGCGTAATCCGATGCGAGTCGACGGGGGAATAAAGGGCCGAAGCCTTCTCGCGAAAAATATGAAGGCATGTGCCATAGTGGGAAGGGGGGAGAAGAGCCTGCTTATAAGTGACCCTGGGTCTAAGTTACGTCTACGGAGGGAGATAGAGAAAGAAAGAAGTACGAAGAAAATAGACGTGACGAGCAAAAAAAAAAAGAAAAGGCACAAAGGTGCGAGCGTGGAGCACGGCTGCCGTTGTATCACCGCTGCTGTCCTGCTGTGTACCGTTTTTTTTGTGGCTGCGAGGCTGAGCGGCTGCCTTTGAAAAAAAAACGCTCTTCTTGATCGTCTCGTGTGTGTATGACAGCACGCACTCCACACGTACAGAAGCACACATAACACACAGAAGCACCGTCCGTGGCTGTCGTTGCGTAGCAGACAGCAGAGAGGGCAACCAAACAATTGGACTCGTCGTGTTGTACAGCGGGCGGGAGAGGGCAGCAGTACGATATTTGCTCTGTGGCTCTTGCCCGGTGCGACTACAGTATCTCTCACGTGCGAGCACTACAAGAACTCAGCTAGGTGTCAAAAAGCTAGTTGCAAAAGGTATGACGCTCGACGGATACGGCTGATGTGTGCTGCTGCTGCCGATGCTGAGGAGGTGCTCGGTGCGCTGATGCGGCTGCTGCTGCCGGGTCTGCACAGCGAGACGGGCGGCAGTATGGCCCTTGCTCTGGAGATCTTGCCCGTGCGAGCTATTAACCCTTTTAGCACCGCACTCCCGATATGGGGACAAAACAAATGGAAATATAATAGGATAGTTTAGCAGTTGGAAAAAGGTAAAAAAAAATGCAAAAATATGAAGAACAAAACAATGTACCAGATAAAGAAATGTGGGGTTTTCCAAGGCACTCACTCGCCTCAGTGAGGCGGAAAGCAAACCCTTGCCAAAAGAGCCAGCTCAGCGACTCTGAATGCTCAGAGCACGCGACACGGAGCTCAGCCGGGATCAGGCACGCGTCGCAATCTACCGAGGGGCGCCTCGCTTGTCCCGCAGCCGAAAGCGCGAGGAAAAAAACTCGGCCGGCGGAGAACAGCATGCTCTCCACCTTTTCTTTTTATATTTTCAGACGTACTTCAAATTGTTTATGTCACTTCACCTCGGTCCCAGAAAGGGCTGCATCAACTTTTTTCGTAGCGCAAGCGAGTCGAATGGGGCGGAGGGGGGGGACTGACATTGGACAGGGCGATCGCCGAGTCGAGGTTAGCCTTTTGCACATCCCAAGGTCCCTGCGACGACGCCAAGGACGCGCGCACGCGCTCCGTCTGGTCCTCCAGGGCGTTCTGCCGCGTTGGAAGAGAGCAGAAGAAACAGGGAGTCATGCACGCACGAAGCAATGGGGAGGGGGGAGGGAGGGAGGGAGGGAGGGAGGGAGGGAGGGAGGGAGGGAGGGGGGGAGGGCGAGACGGACGGAGAGGCATTCATGCAAACATCGACAAAGCAAGAGCGACATACGCGAAACGGCAGAGGGAGAGGCATAAGCAGGGACAGAGGCAGAGACATCTAGAGCACTCAATTATCCCAACCTTATCCCCCCCCCTGGTCCACCTCCTTATATAGAAAACTACCCCTTCCCCGCCCCCCCACCCCCCGCACCCCTTCCTCATGTTCTCTTCGTTTGCACCCCCAACCCCACCCCTTCCACCGTCTCCCCCCACCCCCCGCGCCCCTTCCTCATGTTCTCTTCGTTTGCACCTCCAACCCCCCCCCCTCCACCGTCTCCCCCCCCCCTCTTCTCCCTACTGCCTTGTTTTCTCATGTTTGTTGCACACCAGGAGCGCACCTCGTAAGGCGCGTATGTCTCGCCCACGGACGTCGATTCCCGGAAGTGCGACCCCATTTCCCTAATATTTCCACCTCCCCCCTTTCCTCTATTCATCTTCCGCCCCCCCTCTGCAACCCCATTCCCTATCCCCTGCGTGAGGCCTCCTTCTCTCTTACTTTATTACACGCGACACAAAAATATCTCTCTTGTTTTAATACACGCGACACGAAAATCTCACCTTGTAAGGCGCGTACGTCTCGACCAGCGACGTCGATTCTCGGAAGTATGATCCGATCACGTTCACAGAGGACAGCACGCAGTCAGCCACCTTGAGGTACTTATTGCTTTCCGCCGCGCTCAGCGCTCGGACCACGCCAAACCGCGCCTGTTTTCAATGTGGTGTTGGTGGTGTTGGTGTTGGTGTTGGTGGTGTTGGTGTTGGTGTTGGTGGCGTTGGTGTTGGTGTTGGTGTTGGTGTTGGTATTGGTGTTGGTGTTGGTGGTTTTGGTGTCGGTGGTGTTGGTGTTAGTGGTTGAGGTGTGTTGTTGCCCGTGGTGGTGGTGTTGTGTTGTTGGGGTTGGGCGTGGTCGCGGTTGTGTCCGGAGACAAAAAATAGTGGTGTTGGCGTTAATGTTGGTGCGGGTGTTGGCGTTGGTGGAGTTGGTAAAGTTGGTGGTGTTAGTGGCGGTAATGGCGGAGTTGGTGTTGGCGTAGGTGGTGTTTGTGGTGGTGTCGGTGGTGTTGGCGCCGTCGGTGATGGTGGTGGTGGTGTTGGTGGTGTTGTGTTGGTGTTGGCGTCGGTGTTAGCGGTGGTAGTTGTTGTTGGCAGATAAAACGGGGGGGCGGTGCAGATAGGGGGGCGGTTGGTGGTGTCGGTGTCGGTGTTTGCGGTTGGGTTGTGTTTGGGTTGTTGGTCGTGGCGGTGGTTGTTGGGAGAAAAAAAAAAGGTGTTGGTGTTGGTGTTAGTTGCTAGGAAAAAGGGGGGCAGTTTTGGTGTTGGTGGGGTTGGTGGTGTTGGTGTTGGTGTTGGTGGTGTTGGGGTTGCTGTTGGTTGTGGTGTTGGGGTTGCTGTTGGTGGTAGTGTTGGCGGTGGTGAAGGTGTTGGTGTTGTTTTTGTGGGTGGTGGCGCTGGTGTCGGTGTCAGTGTTATTAATAGTGGCATTGAAGGCGTTGGTGGTGGTGTTGATGTTAGTGTTGGTATCGTTGGCGTTGGTATCGTTGGCGTTGGCGTCAGTGTTGGTGGTGTTGGAATAGGTATATGTGCCCGTGTAATGTTCGCGGCGGTGTCGGTGGTGGGGGTGGTGATCATGTTGGTCTAGTGGTTGTTGGGATATAAAAAGAGGGATGGGGTGGTGTTGACATTGGTGGTGGTGATGTTGGTATCGGGTGATGTCGTCAGTTTTGGTGTTGGCAGCGTTGGCGGCGGTGGAGGTTGTTGTTGGTTTGGTGGCGGCGGTGATGTTGATGTCGGCGTTGGTGGCGTTGGTTGTCCTGGTGTTGTTTATGGTGATGGCTGTGATGTTGCCGGTCGTGTTGTGTTAGTATTGTTGGTGTTGTAGGTTGTGCTGTGTTGGTGTTATCGGTAGAATTGGAGTTTTTGGGGGTATTGGTGATTGGTTGTGCTGTTGATGTTGGTGGCGCTGTGTTGGTGTTATTGGTTGGATTGGTGGTTTGGGTTGTAAAGTTAGTTGGTTGCCTTGTTGTTGGTGGGGTTGTTTGTTGTTGCTGTTGTGGTTACTGCGGTTGTCGTTGTAGTTCGTGGTGGTTCGTGTTGGCGTTAATGCTATCGTTGGTGTTGGTGTTGGGTTATCGGCGTTGCGTTATTGGCGTTAAGCGTTCGGAATATTGGCGTAAATGATGTTGGTGATGGAATATCGGTGTTGACGTTGATGTTGGCGTTGCGATGCTGATGTCGATGTCGGTGTGTTGACCCCGTCGCTGTTGGTGTTGGTGTGGATGTTGATTTTTCGATGTCGATGCTGATTGCTGATTTTGTTATGTTGACGCAGACTGATGATGTTTTCGATGTTGATTGCAGATTGCTGATAATTTGGTGTTGATGCTGAAATCTGACGCTTTGATGTCGACGCTGATTGTTGATGAAGTTACCAATGTTGCTGTGTTGTCGTTTTCGGAGGCACAAGAGGAAGCAAGCAAGTCAGCAGTGAGAACGAAAGCCGCGAACAAACCCGCCCCCCCCCCCCCCCCCCCCCCCCCCCGACGCCATCAACAGCGCCAACACACAGCCTTCAACCACTGTAGGCCGTGTCTCTCGAGCGACACCCTCTCGTGCGATCAAAGAGAGCACTCCCACGCCGCATCGTACCTTCTGCGCGTCGTGGTGGGCCTTCGCCAGCTCCGCGGCGCGCTGGTCGATCAACTCATCGGTGAGGTTTTTTGCCTTTACCGGCCCGTGCAGGTACTTCTCGAGCGACTGTTGTCGTTTCGGCACGCCCCGTTAAGGCCCAGTCCATGCGACAAAATAAAACAAACATGAAATTGGAAACGAAAACCAAAGGAAGCACGAAAACGCGAGCAAAACAGTGCCGACCATTAAAATCGATCGAACTTACAGCTGACGTATATTGTTTTATATTACATACAACATAGGTTGGGTATTGGCGTGCTGCAAACGGCAACGACAACTGTGACGCTACCCATGCCAAAAAAAAGTCAAGGGCTAAAACGAACAAAAATACGCGGCGAAAACAAAAGATAGTATAACAATTGCAGGATTTATTAAAGACATCGACAACCACAACATCTTTGGAAAGACAAAAGAAAGCAAAAGGAGATGACAGGATAAAAAACGAACAGACGATACGTGCACAGAAAATAATAAAACTAGGAGGGGATAAAAAATCAAGCAAAAGAAGCTCTCACAGAGAAGCACCATTCCCATCAGAGGATCGACAAATAAATGTAGCTGGAGCGACAAAAAGAGAAAACAGGCGACGCGTACAACGGACAAAGCAAAAAGAGGCAACAGACAAAACAAAAACATGCCTCTCTCACCGCAACGTACAACTCCTCTGTGGCCTCCCAGGCCTTCTTGTTCTCCGCCAGCTTGGTGTGCTCCGTTCGGGTGTAGTGCTCCATCGGTTCAACGAAGCTCTTCTGGAGTCCGCTCATGAACATATTCTGAGCCAACGCCTGCTCCCGAAGGAGCCGCCCAAACTGTACCTATTACAACAATCCACGCAAAAAAAAAACGAGCAAAATAAAAAATACGAAAACTTGAGTTTTCGATTGTGGAAAACTACGGTATAATATATAATACGCGCTACTGATATCGTTCCTTCCCGTGTCTCGTCCCGCAAAACCCAAAACAAGCCAAGGACCAGCCCCCCGCGCCAGCGGCCTAAATCCACTACTTCGTGTTACGTACCCCTCCGATCCTGATACCAACGCTAGAAAACAAAAGACCACCCAAGCCGACACCAATACACATCGCGCCAGCGCCCTACGTCGTGATACATACCCCTCCGATCCTGATCCCAATGCTAAATAACAAAAGACCACCCAAGCCGACACCAACATGCATCTTCCCCTTCCCTTCTCGTTCTTCTCGCCCCCCCTACCTCCCTCCCCCTCCAACACCTCTGCCTCCATCTTCCCCCCTCCCCACACACCAGCCACCGCACTCACCAGAACCGGTGCTAGGCTTCCTAAAAGCTGCTCCCGGTCTCCATCCGGTCCCGCCCCCCGGCCCATCGTGGTCGCTGCCGACGCCGCCGACCCCCCCCCACCGCCACCACCGCCTATCCCGTTATCACCACCCGCGCCCCATAAGCCGCTCTCCCATCGTGGTTCGTCGGAGCTCGTCTCCGCCCGGGGCGGAGCGTCCACTCTTTCAGCGCACCTAAGGGGGGGCGGGGTGGGGGCGGGCAGTCAACGAGGTCAAACCTCGGTCTCACTCTTTGCTGCCCTCGCATGAGGTAGTTGATAAGATTTTTGGAGGCCTTAGCCATGCTCCCCCCCTCCCCCCCCACCCCAAGCGCCTCCGCATGAACGCCTTCACACCGCCACTCAAGCGCAAAATTGCTGTCGAGATCGGTCGCTTCGGGGCGCGTCAAGGTCTTAAGTTTATAGCATTTCGTTAAGAAGGGGCCGGCAAGGCAATGGGGGTCAAACCTTGGGTCTCCTAGCATTCTTTGCTCACATGAGGTAGTTGGCGAGGTCTTCTGAGGCTTTGGCCATGGCAAGGCCAGCCTTCCGGTAGTTGAGGGTCTCCCTCAACGTGTTGTTCAGGTACACAGTTACCAGCCGGAGCCGCTCGTGGGCCGCGTTCACCGAGTCCAGCACGTCCGGTCGGTTCGCCACGAAAGGGATCTGGTTGTTAGCCCACCCCCACCGTTTGGTTGTTCATGTTCGGTTCGGTTCGGTTCGTTTGTTGTTTTGTTTCGTTTTGTTTGGTTTTGTTTGGGGTGGGTGGGGTGGTAACGGGGCAAGGGAGCGAGCGATGGGGGGAGGGGGAGGGAGGGAGGGAGGGGGGAGATGCCACGTGAAAAACAAGTCGCGAATGAGGAAAGCTACGGCAGGGAGGCGTTTTATTTAGTAAGAATAGTACGCGAAGTACAAATAAAATGTTGCTTCGAAGTGTGATGGGACCTGGGACCTTGTAAACATACTTTATCTTCGCATTTTCCCCATTTTTTTAAAGGGTATACTACCATCTATGTGTTGTTTGCGGGAGGTGAATACGAAGTATCATCATTCCAGGTCCCAGCTGAGCTCAAGTTGGTTCACTAGCTCAGCTCAGCTCAGCCCAGCTCAGCAGCGCCGCGTCGTGCGGTGCCGTGCCGTGCCGTGCGGTGCGGTACTGTGCGGTGCTGTGCGGTGCTGTGCCGTGTTGCGGGCTATGCTGTACAAACTCTTTCGTACATGCCACGCATCATCCAAAGTATCATACCAGGTACCCGTACACCAGTTTTGTACGTACTACGTTGTTGGATAACAACAAAATGAACTCCCAGCTCAGCTATAGCTCAGCACTGCAGCGCAGCGCCGTGCGATGCCGTGCGGCACCGTGTCGTGCCCTGCGGTGCGGTGCGGTGCCATGCTGGGAGTTGCTGCACTGCGTTTTCTTTCTTTGTGCTTTCTTTCGTACATACCAGTAGCAAGTATTATGCGAAGCACCAGGTACCAGGCATGTAACGGTATGTACGTGTGTCCTCGTCTTCTTGCTTTATTCATTGGTTGTCCTTTCTCCGTCCTATTCCTGTTTTTTATATTTCGCAATTACACCCATTCTGCCGATCAGAACGTGACATCGCCAGCAAGCACAGAACACAGCACATCGCAATCAGCTCCGCACAAAGTAGCTGTTGGTATCATCAAATCGCCACTTGCAACAAAAAAATAATGGCCTCTTCTTCCTGCCGCCTTCACACTTCGTTGTGGTCTTCATTGCGCGAGCGTAGCGGGCGGCTGACGCCGCCCGCGGAGCGGAGCCCCTGTGCACCCTACAAATCATGCCGTTGGGATATTGCTTCGCGCAAGCAGTACAACACCGGAAACACAAAAACAAGCCTAAAAACCTCTAAAAACCGTAATACGTTTGGTACTTTTTCTGGAATGTTTTCGGGAGGGTTGAGACCGCTATAGCGACCTGCAGGCATCAGTATACAGCAAACACACCCTGCCCTCACAAATACGAGTTTGAGCCTGGGATGGGGATGGGGTGTTTGCGATCCGAGGCCCAACACCAGCAGCCGAGAGCTGCGCGGGCATAGGTCCCCTTCACCCCTCACTTTGTGCTCAACGTCTTTAGAACTAACTGCATGCACGTTCTTTTTTTACAAACTGCTTAGAATTAGTGCGGGATACGGGATATATTTTAGCAGCATGAGGGTAAGTAACCCGTTTGGAAAAGTGGTTTTTGGTTAATCGCGTCGGTGGCAATACCACGTGGATACAGCACGGGATGGTGCTGGTCAGACCGGTAGAACACGCCAACAGACAGTGCGCTGTTGCTAGTAGCTGGCGAGCAGCCGTTGGGCCAGACATTCGTGATTTCTCAAACCTTATCCTATCCTACACTAATTCCATGTAGTTTGTCGCCAAAAACGTGGGATGCAGTTCTAAATGGGTTAAAAGGATCATCCTTTCGGTCCAAGTTCTTGGCCTGGTCGGGCAGCCTAGCCCGTCTTGGGCCGGGCCACACCTCGTTCACAAAAGCAAGACAAGCAGATTTGCTGCTCGTTAGAGGTGGAGGTAGGTTATCGTACGAGCATTTTCGCGTGCATCCGCGCACCTGGTCGTGCAATCGCTCATTTCTCGCGAGGCACGGCCAGATGAGGACGCACGCGAAAACGCTCCAAGACAATATATCCCTTCAACGTGCAGCAAATCTGTGTTGCTTGTGTACGTGAACGAGGTGTGACAGATCAAGATCTAGATTAATCTATCATATATATCATATAGTGCATCTACTTATAGATCATCCAGATCCTATAGATGTCGTTATAATGCGATGTGCAGGTCCGTGAAGAACAGGTCCAACGCAGGAAACATGCGCTAGGTCATGCATATCATTCGGCCCGCACCCATCAACATCATCTAGGCCATACAGATCATAGCCACCAGGGATTTGTCTGGTCTGAGAGGCATAGACCATGAATGGGGATCTGATTCTAGTGGTAGATACTATATCTGTCGATATGATATCTTGCGCATGATCTGTATAGCACATAGCCAAACCAGGAAACAAGCGCAAACTCATGCAAATCGTACGGCTCGCACCCGGCAACATGATCTATAGGCCATGCACATCATATAGAGCAGGGATACGTCTGCCTTGAAGGACGTAGATCATATGCATCATCCATAGGGGTCTGTGTAGATCAGGGATCTGTCTGCCCTGAAAGACACAGATCGTACGGATCTTTGGTAGGCATCCTATCTGTCCGGGGCGTAAAAACTGTTTCAACTTTGGAACTTGTACCCACCTATTCGGGGCAAATCTACTTCGAATTAGTATGCATCGGATCATGCTTTCGGCCGTTCTGAAAAGGGCCAGGGACGGTGGGATCACCGGCCGCGGGGAGGTGAGGCCACAACTTTCTCATATTGCAACAAACTACGGTTGCAATATTAGAACCCGGTTTTACGGGATTTTGCCTGATACAGGCAAAGGCCACCTCCATGTAAGTCTATCTACTAAGCAGGCTCCACGACGTTCACTCACTCGTGTCCTCAGAGAAGCGCTTCGTACTATTCCACGGCCACGGAAAAACTGAACGATGTGCGTGGATGGTGCAAGTTGACCATCTCCTTTTTCCTACGCACACGCCTCCAAAGACATGTGCAGCCCTTTTATCCTACATCCACATTCCATATTATGGACCCTAGGCCTTCGCTAGGCTGCCAGGGCAACACCATAACACCGGTGCAAGGCATGATCTCAGACACCCCTAGCCCCTGTTCCAATTAAGAGGCGGCATGGCAAAGAACCTGGCTCACGAGCGAGGCCCTCTCATATTGTGGCCCCTCTTCCATTTGAAACGTGAAATTTTCTAGGCGCACCTTTCGTCCAAGCTATTGACAGTCGAATATGTCTGTCGTGGGCAGGGTCACATCTCGCAACACCCCCTTCCCAACTCAAAGCGTTACTGCTCGTACATATGCAGGTTCTCGTAGAACGTTCTCGAGCGCATCCGCGCCTGGTCTTGCAATCGCCCCTTCTCGCGATGCAAGGCCAGGTGCCGTTGTACACGAGGACCAATACGAAAACCTCCATATCTCTTACGAGCAGCAATTCTGCGTTGCTTCTGGGCGCAAGGTGTGTGGCGTGGTCCACGACAGGCCGCCTATCAGACCAAAAAAAACTCGACGAAAACCAAGAAACAAGGTTTGGGACGTTGGGGGTCATTAGGTCTCCTTGACATTCTAAAATGTCAAAATGTAAAAGAGTGTCCCTTAGCTCCTTTACACTCGGAAATGTGAAAAAAAAAAAAAAAATCGTGGTCCATCGTTCGGTCAAGTCATCGGCGGTGGGCTGACTGTCGTGGGTCGGGCCACATCTCCCAACACACCCCCAACTCAAAGCATGGTTGTTCGTACATACAGAGGCAGTTTATCGTACTGTAGAGCGTTCTCGACCGCACCCGCGCCTGGTTGTGCAACCGTTCCATCTCGCGACGAACGGCCAGGCGCGGATGCACTCGAAAACGCTCTACGAGAACTGCACCCATACGTACGAGCAGCACTTCTGCGGTTCCTGTGTGTGAACGAGGTGTGGTCCGGCCGGCGACAGGCCGCCCACCAGACCAAGAACTAGGACGATGTATTTTTTTCATGCGCAGAAATTTAGGCAACGGGCTAAAGGTAACCTACAAAAGGAAGGGGAAAGGGGTAAACGATCCCTCCCACACAGGATTCGCTCGCTGGAGGTCGCTGGAGGTCGGCATCATGTGTTGAGAGGCAGTTAGACGCCTGCAAGCCCAACCAAGCATGACAAGAACCACAGACACTTCACATCGGCATGTCCGCGAGTCCGCTCATTACGCGCTTTTGTCGAGGTTGAAGTCCGAAAAAAATGCCGACGACACATCGCTCAGAGCCACGTCTCGAGCCCGTTCCGAGCTAGCCTCGACCAGGAGAACCACGCTAGCCCCTCCACACAGATCTCAGATGATCTCCCGACCAACGAATACGCTGTTCGTGATGGCTTCTAGGAGGTGCAGGGGGCGTTGGATCTGCAAGGGAGGCCGCTGACAGAAATATTTGCATGGTGATATGACACCGGTAGAAAGCGTGATACTGATATTGGGCTGCTTTTACACGGGGCCCTTGGTGCCGATACTCTGCTGCGTGCCTGTGACATGCCACTAACGGTCCCCCACTAAAGGTCCAAAATGAAATGGTTCTCCTGCTAGTGCTTGGCCATGTCGTCCAAATTCTGGGTTACAACGCCTTCAGAGTCCCGAAATCCCTCCCCAGACAAATTTCAAGCAAGCTTGAAAAAAAAAGGGTTCCAGTAGTAAAAGCGTTGAACCCGTGTCAGCGGCGAGATAAATGACCATTTTGCCAACTTCGACCATGTTTGCCGACAGGCTCTGGAGGAGTTTATCATGTGAAAGAGGCCTTTTTCGACACGCTAAACGTGTCGGCTCGAAAATGCTCATACAGTACATAGTGGCGAAGAAAGATGGCCCGTGACCCACCTCTTCTTTCTAAAAGTGGCGAGAGGGAGATGGCCTGAGCCATAGCATGGGAACGTCCCTTGCCGTAGGGCGCATTTGGGCAAGTTTCGCACAGCACTGGAACCGTTTTAGCATGTTTAGCATCGCACTCCCGACACGGGGACAAAACACTTGGAAAAAAGGGTTAACAAACGCGCGCTACGATAGACGGTGCACCACTTTTTTTTCTGACGTTTCCTCAACTTGGGAGCTTAAGACATGTCCTCCTTAACCCAAAAACTGATTTCCAGAAAAAAAAAAAAACTGCGATGATCCCGGATGAAAAATCCCACATGGCCTCGGGGTACACGACGAGAATCGTGCAACAAAAAAATTACCTATTTCCGACGATTTTGGGATAAGGAGCCCTGCCATTCAGAAACCATTTCACACGAAAAGTGATACTACCTCTACCGTGGCTTTGGTCAAACCCACTTCTTCTTCATTATACTGAAAAAAGTACTGCGTGCGCCTCGCAGTTCAGAGACAAGCGTGTGTTCTTCACGTTAAAGTGACCTTTCCACACCCATCACTTACACCCAGCACAACCAACGTCCGTGCCGATGCCTCCTGTTAACAGAGAGACGAGCCGCAGCAGGTGTGGGCGGGCTCCAACCACATCACAATATCAGTGAATACGCGCGATCGGAGGATCACAACACAGCTTGCAAATATGAGTTTCGACAAAATCTTCGATCTAACAGCTGGAGTGTATTTTTATTTTTATAATAATAATATACTCGTACGTGAAGCTGAGGGCGCTGCTGTGGAAATGGGTACCCGGCACATACCATACCAGATACCCACTACAACAGTAGCAGTACACCAGTATACCAAGCACTGAACGAGAGGAGAGATGATTATAATCGGGCTCGAGCCGTGTCCCAACTAACCCCAAAGGCAATTTCGGCACTTCTGTATCCCCGCAAGGGAATGCCTCCAGGCCTCGGCGAACTGTGACAAAAAACCGTTCAAAATTATGCGAACAAATTCCGAAAAACATTTCATTCTAAAAGTTCTTAAAAGGCTGCTTCAAGTAAAAAACAACCAAATTTATTCCCAGGCGAATGCCCACGCCGTTTTTTCGATTCAGACCGTGAAAGTTTGCACGTCTTCCATGTGTCATTACGAAGACCTCACCTGTCGGGTTTTGTAGTCTTAATTGTTTTTGTCTGATTTTTCGTCAGTTGAGATTGTTTGGAAATGTGGCCCACCTTAGGCCAAAATGTTTCGGGAAAAAACAGAAGGAAGAAAAACATTCCGGAGACCAGGCCTCGAGATGGGCATGTAGAACACGTGCGCAAATTTTTAGGGTCTACCTCTCAAAAACGGCGGGGTCATTTGGTCTTTTGTGCGTAAAAATGAGTAAGATACGTCATTTCCCTCAAATTACTTGGTTTTAGGGCGGTTCTTATCGGAATGTGAATTTCCTAAATTTCCCCTTTTTTTGCCAGGATTGCCATGGAAAACGTCTGCAGTATTACCGAGCGCGGGGTTGTTGGTTGTTTTGTCTTTTTTTTCCTGATTTTTGAAAGCCGAGCCATAAAGCAAGACCGCCGCCACCCACACCAGCAGTCACGCGCGTCGTCACACAGCAAGCACGAGCGAACATCCCGGAAGATCGTATTTAATAGAGGAAAGCACCCAGGCCAAGCAGATTCGTGCAATCCGGCGACAGCAGCCCCTGGTGCCAGGAATATGCCGAGCACGACGAGGACACCAGCGATAGCCTTCTTCATGTTTCTGCGCCTCGTGCTTGGATGATTGGGAAGGAACAAACGTTTTTCGTCCGACTCGAGGATGAGTCCTCCGGAGGCCCAGGCCGCTTCCTTCCATCGGCCATAATGTTGGACCACCCTGGTCAACATTCAAAGCTACCCGATGGTCCCAGCGTTGAGCCACGGCGCTTGTCGGAGCACTCACTGCCTTCGAAATATGGAAATCGACGACAGGATTTCTTAATTTGTGATTGTTAACTTTTCCATATTTTTGGGGGCTGAAGAAGTTTACAAATTATTACAGAACGCCTCCGAATTTAAAGACACACTTCACAAATATGGAAATTTAGGATATTTAGGAAATTTAAGACAAAAAACGGTCCCCGATAAGAACGGCTGTTAGCGAAGGATCCAGTTTTCTCGCAAGGTTCTGTTTAATGTTGAACACGCAGGCAGGTCACATCTTCGATTTTTTGCGCGAAAATTTCGACAGAGATGCCTTGGGAGTACGACCTCCAGCCGGTTCGTGCCAAATGCGGAGCGATATATTTTCTCGCCTCCGCTTGCAAAAAGCCTGAATATTATTGATGAACTGTCAATTGGTCGATACGAGTTTTGCTCCTAGAGACAGCCCGTGGCCGTTAAAAGAACTGGCCATGTCAGTCTTTTCCATTGCGTATGGGGTCAGTATGGTACCAAATATTCACCCTTTGGATACTGCGAGCGGCATTCGCCGGGGAGAGAATTTGTTATTTTTTACGTGAACCAGCCTGTATGGCGAAGATGTTGGGTTGACGGCACTCTTGCGCCTTGACGGACAGCCGTCAAGTCCGTCAAGTAACTCCACACACTAAAACTAGTATGATATATCCAAACACGGCTTGACGGGTCAAAACTACTACTGTAGACCGTCAACCGACATCTTCGTCCGACATCTTTGAGCAATAGCAGGGTCATGTGACCGCGCTTATCAAGTGTTTGGTCGTCGTACCCGGGTCTCACTACCCATTCTGCATTAAGAATAGCCAGTGAGGACCCTGGCAGTGTGCTGGACCAGGTATGTATATGACGTCGTTCGTGTATCAGCAAAACAAGTCTTGGGGATGTCAGGGGGTATGATAGAAGTCAAAACGCGCTGCGTTCGATATATAAAATGAACGGAAAATTCCCACAATATACTATTTATTAACAACTACAAGGTTCTGCGCTGAAGCGCAACGCAAGGTCAACGCGCTTCCCATGACCACTGGACAATGCGAGAGTCGGTCTACGCGAATTAGTTGTTTGGTCGTGATATTAGCCCTCAATGAATACCTCGTACCTGGTACCTACGCAACAGGGCGGACGGCGGACGCAGGAATGCAAAACTAAACAGAACGCAACCTCAAAACTTGTTCTACAGCAGCGTGATTGAAGTGTTTTTCATCCGACCTACAGATAGTATCGGCCCGCCCATAGACTTTTACCAAAGTTAGCCTTGGGAGTTTGAAAAAAATGAAATTGAGTAGCCCAGGCAAAGTGCCGGCATGTGCCAGCCGGAAATACCGGAGCTATCGTATATCACGGCAAGTAGCACTACCGCTGCTGTGCTACTTCATGTATTGCCGCTACTGGTTGTTCCTAGCTGGCCACGCGATTATACAGGCGCAATATCAGGCAACCGGTGCGGCTCAACTGGCATCATCGAGGGACCAACATTACTACAAATTCCCAGCATCCGTTGTATCGCACATACTATGCGCTGGTTGCAACTACTCGTACTGCGCGCGTGTTCCGACGGGCAGATGCTGTTGCTGTCGGTAGTGCTTGCTCTCTGGTGTGGTGCTCGTCGTACCACTGAAAACAGTCGAAACTGTTTACATTGTAAAACGAAACACGTCAAAGTCGATCTGTAATCCCAAGCCACATGCGATTGCAACAATACCGCCAGCGACCAACGCCCCAACGGGGGAGGGTGGACCGTAAATGGGCCAAATACGGCGGAAAGCTGTTTTCTCATGGCCAGGGGTGTTGCTTGTGGGTGAGAGTGCGAATGTCCCACGCTACCCGGATGAACGACTTTCCGGGTGGCTATCTTCACCGCACCTGATTTTTTTTTTTTTTTCTTATTTTATCCTCCGGCGGATTGGGACAAATAAAGCTTTAGCTCACCACACTTCCGCGTATTTTCATACGCGTCGTGTGTCGATTTAACTCAGTTGCTTTCGCAGCCCAACGCTAGCTGGCGCACCCTTCGAGTCCCATTGTAGGTATAGCGTAATCTGTCCCTATCAGTGGTCTTCGTTACTGATCCTCACGGATCACGTCGGGGCTCGACATACTCAGGCATCCGTATACCACGGCAGCGTTCGTGGCTGTGGGTACTAACGGTGACCGACGGTAAGGACAGCTCGCGCTGTCATTGCCACGGCAACCGAAGAATACACCAGCTACGACGTAGCGCTGGATTGCGAATGCAATTGAGTTAAATTGATACACGACATGCACGAAAGATGCACATGTATTAGTTGTTTTTTTCCTCCTCGGATTTGGATTTGTACATCGGTTGGGTTTCCTGGGTGGCATGCGGTGTAGTCGGTTTCAGATGCGAGTCTTCAAACATATGTATCGGTATGGGCCTGGCACGTGGGTAGGCTGACTTCCGGTGTGACGTGTTACTAATTTTTGGCGGAAGCATGAATTGCTTCAGCTATAATATGATATACTTTAAAATATATATATATATATACGTGGTTATACGACTTGAAGGATACACTTGATAAACTGATGCATTACCTTCCACAGCTGTCAAATTTTATCCCACTCGAAAACGGGTTTTATAGTCTCCGCGCAGACTGATTAACATCACCCTGGTGACCCTGGTACAAGCTACACTGTAGTTCCGAGGGGAGTCGCCGACCTATATCTTTAATGAGGACACACACCCAATACGCGCGATCAGAGTATCACACACAGCTTGCAAAGACGAGTTTCGACAAAATCTTCGATCTCACAGCTGGAGTGTAAATTTATTTTTATAATATCCATGTACTTGTTTGCTTCGTTTTTTCCCTGGGGTATTCTCCCTCTCCAGAGTGACTGGAGCCTGTCCTGTGACCACGGACTTGATTATGCGAGTTCATGTGAGAACAACAACCATACTCATTTTTTTTAGTTGCTCATCCCATTTATCATGTTTGCACATCGTTCTCCTTCCCCCTCCCCCAGAGACGGGGTCATCAATCAGGCTCCCCTCCCCAATGCTCACTACGGCGGTACCCGCCTTCATTTTTACCTCGAGAAGCTTTCACCCCTTTTCGGGGTGTCCTACACTACTGACGTCACTGGGATGAAATGGTTGAAAAAACACAATCATGTGTGTCCCCTGCCTTTTCGTCCCTCGTCGACTCACTTCGAATTGCGCCCTTTGCCCTTTCTTTACACCTTTATAACCGAATCCATGTTTATCGAGGAAGAACATTTGTGCGTGAACAAAAGGACTTTTTTTTGCGTTGTCGGGATTGTTGTTGCTGTTATTGTTTTTCTCACATTAACTCGCATAATCAAGTCCGTGGTCACAGGACAGGCTCCAGACACTTATCACTACCTCAGTTGACACCCGAAATGAACCGCCAGCACACTATAAACACTAATAAACACAAAAAAACATGATACGCACTACAGCAGTACATATTTATAGAAGCAAGAGCGAGTGCGAGTGCCTCCTGCCATCCCGCCCCCTTCGTCCTTACATGTCGAAGTCGGTGCAATTAATGAAATATCGTCATACGCATCCATATAGCGCAAACCGTGAAGAAAGTTTGTAAACATGTAAAAACCAAGGGCGCCCGGCCTGGTACAACAGGCAGGCGCTGCCGCGGCTGGCGTGGCAAGCGCTGCTTGCCACTGCTGTCGGTGCTGGCGCCGCAGGTATAGCAGAGGTGCTTTGAGAAAAGGCGTGAACGTTCGCCATCGTGGCGCCACTACCGCCTACCAGGTAGCCCGCAAGATAACACCTCCCGGGAAGATGGTATTCCGAGCGGAAACGATCCAAAACAAGGGTGGCACGCACACAAAAAAAAAGTGGCGTCGAAAATGTCGCGCCGACTTCTCGCCGTATTCGGCACAGCAGTACGTAGGGGCTCCCCAGTAAGGCGGTATCCCTATATAAGGCGGTCAAAAATCGCTTATTGTAGCGCGACTGGGGAATTGCCCTCATAATTTGGCATGAATAAGGCGGTTTCCCCCGACAAGGCGGTCATATTGCTCTGGCACACCATTGCTCCGACACATCACCGCCTTGCTGGGGGACCCCTGCTGTATGCATCGCTTGGCGTTTACACACTCCCCGTTGTCGAGAAAATTAGCTTAGAAAACTATGCAAGGGTGTGTGTTACCTTTTACGTGTTGTTTCGCAAAGTGGTGTACCCAGTGTAAAACCGCCCTTTAGAGCCCTAAAATCCCTCCCTGCACTAATTCCCAGTATTTCGTCCCCCAAAACGGTTGCCAGTTGGTAAGGCGTCAAGACGTTTCCGGAGATAAGTCCTGGTGAAACGGCTTGCCATGAAAAACACACTACTGCTCGTCGAAATAGCATGGGATCATTTTTGCAGTAGTAAAAGATAAGATCATCACGTGACAGAGATAAGGGCTCCTTCATTGGTCGTGGTCACCGGGTGGTCTCACAAGTACACCATACGAGTAGTAGTGGCCATAGTGGATTGAGGCGTACCAGGAGGCGGTGTAGGGGCAGCAGGCGGTGCCGGGGCCACATAAGCGTTCGTTCCGTCCACGATGACCGGCCGCCCGTGCCGAACAACCCTCTCTGGCCCTCTTCAACGTTATTCTCCATGTGCGGTGCGGTCGCGCACCTTCGCACTGCTCGCGTGCGAGCCCCCCCGGTGATACTTTTTGTCGGTCTGTTTGCAAGGCCTACATCAGTTATAAGAGGGTGACATCTAACGAACCCCGGTGCTACCCTTGGCGTTTTTGTTTTAATTGTTGTTATTGTTGTCACCGGGGGTGGTGTCTTGCGCTGTGGTGGTAGCTTAGACAAGGTTGGTATCTCATGAATAGGCCAAATCAAGATACGTGCAAACGGTAGATGTCCACGTACGTTTTTTCCAAGGGCCTCAATTTGAGGAGCAGCTCTATACCCCGCCCAAAAACTGATTCTTAGGAGAGAATTGAAAGTTCTTCCCGATGATAAGTCCAATGGCCAATTGATAGGTATACAACGAAACATGTTGCAAAATAAGAACGAAATATTCCGGCGATTTGGGATAAGAAGCCCCGTCATTCAAAGAAAATATTATCGCCAAAAAGAGGTATACCTTAGTGCCTCCATCGAGCACGCATCCCCAATGCCAAATACGATACTACTGCTGTGTACGCCACTTATCATGCCATAATGTATCGGTCGCCCGGTGGCGTATCAGGTTATCCTCGAGCCTGGTATAGGTCAGTTTCGTGAGTTCGAATCCCCCCAAGTGCATACTTGTATAAATTCGCGAGGAATTTTTCTTGCTCACAAGTTGATTTGCGGAAAACGCGAGAGCGTGAGTTAGCAACACTCGATGAAAAATCGACGAGCAGTGGGATTGCTGAACCCTATGCGCGATAAAAATTGAAGGCAAGAACCGGGGGGAAGAAGGGACGACACCTGTGAGCACGGCTTGTCCAGAAGCTGGAAAGTAGAAGTGTGCGAAAAAAAAAAAAAAATGTGTCTCATAGTCGACCCACGGCACCCTTATCTCATTATACATCAATACGGACTATGGGTGTATGTTTCGTATGTGTGTACTATGCGTGCATGCTGGATGTCGATTGGTACGTGACAGACTGTAGTAACGACATATCAAGACAACAGCCATCACAACAGCAACAACAGCAACCACAACAGTGACCGACAGCAGGCAGCAGTGGTCACAGCACACGACTGAAGCCGCGAAGCCGAGATCATCGCCCCTTGGCGGCCGCTCTCTCGATTCGACTTGAACAAAGCCCGCCCCCGTCCCTCTCTCACGGAGGCCTCTCGCGCCGGGTACGCAGGAGCCACCTCCGTGCCTCGCTTGCAACGGCTCTCAATGCGGCGGTTGAACATATTTTCAACCATGCAAAAGAAAGACAAGTTTGGTACCGGAACCGCCGAAAGGCTTTCTTCGACCGTTGACATTTCGTCTAGTGGGATTGTCCTCCATCGATAAGCGCGTGCCAGCCATGCGCGAGATCAGGCGCCCCGACCTGTCGCTCTTAAGGGTAAGCAACATTTTCGACAAAAACGTTTGCTATCATTAGGCATGTCCGACCGTTGATTTTGGTCGGCGTGGGACCAGGGTGCTCGGTAGGTCCTGCCGGCGGCAGGTAGTTTTTCCTCCTCGGGTCAGTCTGGAGGGCTCAGGTCTGGGTGAGATCAAGCCTGTGAGGGCTGAAGGTGCCAAGCAGAAGCACTGCGCAAACATGATGCTTGTCTGCGCGTGTGTTGGCCGATGAGACGTCCCGAAACACGAGCATTTGACCAATAAATGGGCCTGCGTGCACCCGCGGGCGCCAGCGGCGGCAACGCCCTTTCCCGTATTGACGACGCGCGTTGAGGTCCAAGACGACTACGGGGGCACGACAGCAGTGCTTACCGACACAGCCCATACAGCCTGAAATCTCAAGTCTTCATTATAACGTAGTTTTCGAAGTCGCACCGTATTTTGGGGGCTGTTGCGCGGTCCGAGACGGCGGGCTCCACAACTCCCGCACCTTTGTCCTGAGCAGAAGATTGATTCATCTGGCTTGCTGGTATAGACTTGCCGCTGTCGGCTGCGGAAGATGTCGCGTGAAGCGTCAGCCACAATGCATACTGTAGAAATAAGCACACAATACACGCTTCTCTCAGCACACTGACTGTCGTGGCGAAGCCGCAACCTGGCGTGCTGGTGATGAAGCTGCCGCTCGCGTCGAAGCCGGGAGCCATCGCCCCGCCCCTGGGGCTGGTGAGGCCCCTCCGCCGGAATCGACTTTGTTGCGCATTTTCGCTTCGCTTCCCATCACAGCAGTGCGGGGGAACGTGGGTTTAGCTTGTAGCGGGAGACAATAACTCGTTCATGGTCAACCCCCGTCTCTGCCTCTCTCTCCTTCTCCCGCGTACTCAATTCTCCATTTGTAAGGTTTCTACGTTGTGTGGGATGGCGTTTTGTGGGACGTGAGTAGTTTTCAATTTTGCAGCAATATCACACCTAGACTACATACCCCACACACTGAAGGCCGGACTTCAGCCCCTACGAGTGAGAAATCGTCGAAATCGAGGACGATTTGCACGTGCTGTGGACACCGCGACCGCTGCATGCATGCAGCACGCAGTACATATGCATACATACATGTGTACATGTACAGTAAGTACACAGCAAGCAGTAGTGCAGCCTACACACATCACACACCCGCAGAGGGAAGAATATCCCACGCTTGCTCTCCGTAGGTGTCCAGGGGAGTGATAATCTCGCAGACATAGGCGGAATCTAAACCTCGCCCACGGGGACATATAAGAACCATCCCCGGGTTTCCACCGTCATATTACGGTTTGCAGTGTGCAAATTCGCGGGCATCAACGAGGGTGCTGGCACCGCCCCTTCAGCACCATGGCCACCGAGATAGGCAGCAATATGACACCTACCTGGACACCCCTGTACACTCAAGGCTCGACTTTCAGCCCCTGAAAGCTAGAAATTGGCAAAATCGATGACGATTTGCAGGTGCTGTTTAGGCCGCCACAGCAGCAGTACGTAGTGCAGCCCCACACACGTAGGTGCTGGCGTTGCTCCTACAGCCCCACGACCACCACTACATGCAGCAATATCACACCTAGACTACATACCCCACACACTGAAGGCCGGACTTCAGCCCCTACGAGTGAGAAATCGTCGAAATCGAGGACGATTTGCACGTGCTGTGGACACCGCGACCGCTGCATGCATGCAGCACGCAGTACATATGCATACATACATGTGTACATGCACAGTAAGTACACAGCAAGCAGTAGTGCAGCCTACACACATCACACACCCGCAGAGGGAAGAATATCCCACGCTTGCTCTCCGTAGGTGCCCAAGAATAGTGTCAGTCTGACGTGCCTGTTGTATCCAGGAACTATAACAGGACAATGTGCAAGCGCACCCACAGCAGTGTAGTCTATAACTTGAATATTACACAACCTACCCACAACAGCAGTAGACAACAGCAGTGCATAATGTACGTGTGGAGGAAAAGAGGAACACGTGCCAAATAGCTGCCTTACAGCTAGCTTTCGGCACCCATTTACAGTACAACTTCAGCCCACAACTTCCATCATTGAGGGAACCACGGCTGGCTGTCAATCAACCGTGAGATCTGGAAACTTTAGATGAGCAAGCATATGATATAAACTAAACGGTAGTTTGGTGCTAGTTTTAAGCTACCGGCACAGCAGCAGCCAGCAGCAGCAGCCAGCAGCCAGCACCAAGTTTTCAAACACAGCGAACCGTAATACGACGGTGGAAATCCGGGGATGGTTCTTATACGTCCCCGTGGGCGAGGTTTAGATTCCGCCTATGTCTGCGAGATTATCACTCCCCTTCAATTTTCTATACACTTTATTTGTCAACTGTTTCTTCTAGATGCGCTGCTGCACTGTCCAACCCACTGGTGCTCTCAGCCAGCGTAATTATACTGGCAGCATACTTGTACTGGCAGTATTCAACGCCAGCACTCACTCTTGTATCATCTGTCATGCATAGCTTGCATGAGTATATAAGCATACAACAGCAGCAGTATACCGCGTACTGAAGCAGACACATTCGGACTTGTGGTCCCAGACAGCCCATTCAAATCTATATTTCCCGAACATATTCCAGAGATTCCAGAGGTCTACCAGGTATGTCGTCAACCGCCAACGTTTATTTCATGAGCTTGCCAACACAACAGAACACCACTGCTGTCTATGTCTCTCTGTCTCGCCCTCCCGTCCCTTCCTCTGCCTGCCCTTTCTCCACCCTCCCCCACAAATACCGGTAAATACGTCCACATGCGGCCGTCGCAAGCAAGGCAAGCCTAACTCAAAATCACTAAAAAAATCGTCGTCGTTTTGAAGTTGGTCCTGCTTGATAGTTGATTAGAGATTGACTTGGCAGCTCGAGGATAAAGAAGGGAAACAAAAAACACGGCGGTGTTGCATGGCGGTAGCTGTGCTTCTCTACACGTATAACTCGCGTGCAAGTATGTGTATACGTGCGTAACAAGCACCAGGTACTTTGTATGATACTAGACTGAAGACGAACCAAACAAACAGGACGGTCGTCTGTCTGTCTGCAGGATGAGCCAAAAGTGCTGTCGATGTTGATTGATGGGTGCTCGATGTCGCCCCGTCTCGTGTCTACGTGTCTTTCCTGTTTCAGCTGGTGTAAATGCAGGTACGTACTCACATTTTCGCGTTGTCAAATAAAGATGAAAGTGAGCGACATCCTTCTCCGAGGTCCGAGGGGAGGGGAAGTGAGACACTCACGTGCGTCACCTTCCTGGGTGGGCTAATGCTGTAAGCAAGACGGAAACATGGTTCTCACCTCGGTCATGGTGGGAGTTGGAAGCGGGCCCGGCTGTGGGGTGCCTGGCCCGGTCTCAAGGGACGAAGCCATGATGATAGCGAAAGCTAAACGCTGGCTCCGGTCGCCGGTCCCCCGTCCGTCCCCCCTCTAAAAACGACTTAAAACCGACCAAAAGCCAAAGCAAAGTCAGCTAAGCGAGCCTTGAGCCTTTCCTCCCCACCCCCCCCCGCGGGAGCCCTGTCCCTTGCTCTCCCCGGTTTTTCACGCACGCAGACGGTGGCCGACAACTCGAGACGTTCTTTCGGCGATTTTTCCCTCTCGCTCTCAGCCGTCTCTCAGCTCCCAGCCCTTTCCAGCTTACGAACTTGCGCGTTCCTTACGAAAGCGACACCAAGTTCGGACAAGCATCCTCCGGCGAGCAAGCTCCGTCTGTCTGTTTGTGTGTGGGTCTACGAAATAGAGAAAACGGGAAAATTCACTTCCCATTTGAACACAAGCATAAGGACCGTTTATATCTCAACATTAATCAACGTACGAGGCTTAAATTTAAGTCCCACGCGGTACCGAACGCACGTATTTCGTTCGCTGGTGACCACAGTAATATCAATCTATTATTGGCCAGTTTATGCCGAGGACACTGATGAGTGCAGCTATTGCATCTATAATTGGCTATTTTTTGCCGAGTATTATAATTGCGCCGCTCGCTGTCGGCAGCCAGGACGGGGCTGCGTTTGCGTTGCTTGCGCTCGATCTCAGTCAGCGCACGCGCGTGTCTGTCTCGGAAAACAACAAAGGGCGTGTGAGGAAAGAGAGCCGAATAAAAAGTGAGGACTAGTGTTGCTTGGATCCCCCGCCCCTCCGATCCCGCGCCGTGAATTCGATCGGAGGGATTGGTGGAACCCCGCTGCGAAACGCAGCCCTACACTTTTTTTTGCAGCCTTTGAATTTATCACAGTTCAAGCAGCGCTGTCTGGGCGGATCGAGAGCAGGGGGGTGGCCTGCCTTTGCTCGAAGGCTTTGAGCTAGCCATTGAAAGGGAAAGGGGGGAGGGCGAGAGAGAGGGTGAGAGGAAGGAATTGGGGAATCTCTTGTTTTTGCGTGGGGGAAAAGCAAGCGCAGGCACTCCCCCTCCCGTGTGTGGGCTCCCACTTCTTAGTGGTCCCAGCGGAAGAAGCTTGGTTCGGTGAGGCAGAAGCATCTGCAGCATCAGCAAGAATAGCAGCAGCAGCGGCAGCAACGGCAGCGGCGACTTGCGACCTGTCTCCTGAGACAAGAACGCCCCCCAGTTCAAGGAAGGAAGGCAGGGCAGAGAGGGCGATTGGATTTCGGGGGAGGAGTGAAAGGCAATCGGGGGAGTCGGAGGAAGCGAACGGCCTGTAGCCTGCGCGGGGCTAACTGGACAAATCCGCACGGGAGCAAGGAAGCAGTAAGGCAGACGGGCAGTAAAGCGGGGGAGAAGGGAGGGGCCAGCACGGAGGGAGTGGGGGAGGAGAAGCAGCAGCAACATGCCGTCCCAGTTCAGCTTTTCATCGGCGCGCCTATGCCGCGTCCAGAAGCTCCAGTTCGGGATTCTCAGTCCTGATGAAGTGGTGAGTTATTCAACGAGTAATTGGAATGGCACGTACAGCAGTAGCAGCGCACATACCTGGTACCTGGTACCTGTTGTTTGGCACGTGAGACAGGATCAAGACTGCGTACGAGTAGCCGTAAGTAGTTGACGAAAAAGGGGACACCTCCCTCGTCGTGTTTGATTGACCCCTGATCTACGTGCGCTGTTTATGGCCATGTTGAATGTAGTTGGTATGGGATATCTGGTTTATACGAAAGGAGCAGTACGTGTGTGCAGGTACATGGTTATTCAATATAATATGCTCGTCGTTGCTGCTGTGCAGGACAAAGAGCACTGATCGTACTCATATCATACTGGCTGCAGACTTTCCGCGCTGACTTCCTACTCGTACACTTGCGCACTCGACCTGGTGACCTGCTATTAATAGATGCACCCTTGCTGTTGTTCACCGTTACCATCTCTATAAGTACTGTCGCCGGTACACATCACCACAACTACTTCGCAGTATATGACCATGACCGTACACACCTTGCTGCTGCGGTTGTTGAATGAGCCAACATTGCAGCAGCAGGGCCTTGCCTCGTCTTCAACGTGCACTGATATTAAACGTTCATTGAATACCGCATCGACCGCTGTCATGTCCGGGTAGGCGATTCGGGCTCTGAATAGGGTTAGGGTAGGCTTAGGGTTAGGGCTGGGTTTAGGGTTGTATCTGGTAGTAGAACTGCTGTCATAACTGTCCTCGTTCGAATCACCACTGCTGTAGTATCCTCTCGTACGAGTATGTCACTACGAGTACAGCGGAGCTCATGGTACTGCTGCTGCTGCTTGCTCTGCCGACTCCTGCTACGAATACTAGCTCGTACGTACGCGTGGACTATGATAAGATGGGTCGTGTCTTCGTGCCTCGTGCCTTCAACTGGTACATACGCGCTGCGGTGTCGCAGATGCTGCACTCTGCCCGAAGTCTCCCCTTTTATAACCGCCGACATGGATTGAGGCATGGCGCATGACGCTTAACTCGTAAGCCGTGTGCCCTGTCGCTGGGCTCTGCGGTGTGCTGCGGCTTGTGCCACCCTCCCACGTGACACTGAGGCACCGACGCATGCTGCGGCTGCTGCTGCATGCCTGCCTGCTGCTGCTGCTGCATGCCTGCCTCCTTGCCTGCGTCAAGCATGGCGATGCCTGCGTGCAGACTGTGGACAAGTGGAGATGATTATACGGCGCGGTTTGGCTGGAGATGTCTACATAGGATGACTTGAACTTTGTTTTCAGTACCACGTTCGAAAAGCAGCTCTACGAGTACAGACGTGTTTACACTTTATAGCAGTAGCAGTAGGTTAGCAGCGGTATCAGCAACAAGTCATCTGTTAATCGTCTGTACGGCAGTAGGTCAGCAGTGTATTGGTCAATTGGTCAGTAGCAGCAGGTCAGCGGCAGCAACAGTAGATCAACAGCAGCTGCAGCAGGAGGCAATTTTCAGTCAGTGGGCCAGCAGCAAAACCGGTAGGCCAGCAAAAGTAACAGCTGGTCAGCAGCAGCACGACGGCAGTAGTGGCAGCAATGGCAGCAGTAGTAGCAGCAGGTCAGCAGTGGTAGTAGCAGTAGGTCAGCAGCAGTAGTAGCTTAGAGTTCTGCAACAGCAGCAGCAGTAGCATCGCGTGTACACACGGCGCCGTCCCCGGCTCGCCCCCTCCTCCGAAGTGTGTCGCGAGGAGAACCACGTTAACCGCTTTATACGCTGGAGAGGACGCGAGCTTATTGGTTAGCAGCAAGTCTGCTTGCTGACTGCCCGCCCCCCACCCCCCTACCCCTATTGACCTCCCCCCCCCCCTCCCTTCTCAATGTATACTAACCCCCCCCTCTTATCCCTCCCACCCCAAACTCTACCCCCCCTCTTGTTCTGCCCCAACCTCATTAACCCCCCCCCCTTCATTTGATTCGTCGAGCACCTCACGGTGCTCTCCGCTTGGTGCAAACAATGCCTGCCTGGTCGGTGAACACCCGGCGTGCTCCGTCTAGGCAGTGTAGGGATGCGGGGGTCCATGACCTTGAGAGTACCGCCCCGCAAGCTGTAAGTACACCCCCTCCGCGACTCCCACCCCAGCCTCCATCTGACCCCTCCTCCGCCCCCGAATCCTGGTGTGTTTATTTCATTTTGAGCAGCGTCAGATGTCGGTGCTGCAGAAGGTAAAGGTCAACGATGTTGACGTTCCGGAGGGCGTCACCAAATACGATCTCTACAAGGTGGGAAAATAGAGCGGGCGGGAAAAGGGGCGGGGGGTGCGAGGGGAGGGGAGGGAAAAGGGGGGGGGGCGAAGGATGGGGGCGGGGACGGGGCGGGGCGGAGGCAGATCTTGCTCTTTTTTTTGCGGCGTTAGAGCGCCAGAAACCGGCCTCAATCTGTGCCACTAGGAAAGAGCGGAGAACCTGACGACGTTGGCTAATATTTTGACGCGTTCGGCCCGACCGGCGTTATGCATTACCGCTTCAATAATCTATTAAGGATTCGGCCGAAGCGGGTGGTCGGAGCGCTGTGGATCATGGCGCGCCAGATTGTTTTGCTTTGTTTCGGCTCGGTGGCACTGGTGCCGGTTTGATGTCTGCACGCGGCAGAGCCGCGGCCGCCTGGTTGGTCATAACTCGCGGCCAGGCGGCTTGCTGGTTGGCTGGTTGGCCGGAACGATGGATGGTTAGCTGGCTCTCCGTGTCCGAATAGACTGTAGACTTTACCACTTACTCGAAACCATGGTTGGCGCACACTACAGCTGTGTACGAGACGAAGAGGACTAGCCCTATACAATGGTTGATTGGTTTATGGTCAAGGTTCGGATGATCAGTTACATTCGAATCGTACGTAACAGCTGACCCTCCACCGTCCGTAGATTCGAATATGTGGTCGGGTGCCCATGCCTTGTATGCGTGTCATTCCAACCAGCATATTCGAAGGTGCAAACAGAGCCGACGCCGTGATGTGTGATGTAGTTGTGGTTGTAGTTCTCACTCTCAATTTTTGTGGTTGAAGGGAAAAAGAACATTCTGAGATGAGAGTGCAAGCGGAGAACATGTTAAGCCTGCCTTGTACCGACGTAATGATGGTGTGCGGTTGCTGTACCTGGTATGCGACCATGAGCAGAAGAAATGACAAATGATAGGGAACACGAATATAACACGACTTATTTCTGAAAAGCACGTGACATTATTTTATATTGCCATCCCAACCCATCCCATCAATCGAGCAGGACGGTAGCGCGGTCTACGGCGGAGCCAATGACCCGCGAATGGGGACGCTGGACTTCAACACGCGATGTCGCACATGTGACTGCACCTACACCGGCATTGGAGGCAACCAGGTCAACGACTGCCCAGGTCACTTCGGGCACATGGAGGTGGGTGGATTGATGGTGGGGTGGGGATTGAAGTGAGAGGGTACTGATGGGGATAGCGATATTGGTGCGGGTGTCGGTAGCCCTTTTTCAGACCCTTGGAGGGGGGTGGGGGTGATGGCGAGGGTGGGAGTACGGGAGGTGGAGGTGGGGGTGATGATGGTGGGGGGGGGGTGGGCAGGGGTTGGGCGTGGAGCTGGGGAGGGCGTAGAGTTGGAGGTGGGGGTAGGTGAAGGTTGGCAGTGGTGCTGGGCGATGATGGGGGGGATTGGGGGTGGGGGTGTGGGGGGGAGTTGGCCGCAGATGATTGAGGGGGTGGGAGTGGGGGTCGGAGGGAGGTGGGAAAGGAGGTGGGGGTAGGGGTTGGGGTGGGATTAGGGGTGGGGGTTTGGAGATGTCGGGAGTGAGGATGCTGGGGGTGGGGCATGGGGCTTAGTACATGCAAGTGCGGTGTTGACGTGGTTTTGTTAATTGTGTTAATATTTATTTGTAAATCTCGACCGGACCAGCGTTTGTTGTTCTTGTCCTCGCGCTCCTCGGCACCATAGCGTATTGAGAGTCCCTGGTGGCAAATGACGACGGGCTCAAATCTTTTCCGGGAAAATACTAAGCTAGTAACTAAAGATTAACGATACAGGTCGTTACTTACCGCCTGCATAACCGACCGACCGATCGACCGACTACTGCGCTCCATCATGTAAGCATGGCGCTACCCCTCCCCTCCTCTCCCCTTGTGCAGCTGGCGCGGCCGGTGTACCACGTTGGTTTCCTGGACGTTACTCTGAAGGTGCTGAGGAGCGTGTGCTTCCACTGCTCTCGCCTGAGGCTCGACAAGGCCGACCTCAAGTACAAGAGAGCCCTCTTGATTAAAAACCCCAAGGTAAGCGGGAGGGAGGGAGAAACACAGGGAGGGAGAGAGGGTGGTAAGGGGGGAGGGAAGGAGAGGGTCTAGGGGTAGAGGAGGAGACACGAGTGGGCGGAGCGTACTCAGTTTTTTGTTGCCTTAGTCGTTTGATCATGAACCACGCATACCGTTCGGGACGGAGCACGCTTGGGAAGGGGAGGGGGGGTTGTTCTGTTGTGGTGTGTTGTTGGTGCTTTGTTGAGACTTTTGATTCTATTGACAAAAAAAAACACGCTGATAATGCACCCCAGTTTCATGAACAAACCTCGTACATAGAATGAAACACTATTTCACTTATTTCGCTGTGGTGGGAAGGTTGGGGGTATAACACGCCCGTCGTCCTTATCCCCTTCCCGTGCTGCGCCGCCCACAGACGAGGTTAAACTACATCCACGAGCAGTGCCGGAACTCCAAGAAGTGCGTGTTCGGGACGGGGGACCTGGAGGCCGGGATGGACCTCGATGGTGAAGGCGGTGGCGGGATGGGGGGGGGGGGAGAGGACGGGAACGCTTCGGGATGCGGTGGGCTGCTGGTGAGGATGGGTCAGGGGGGGGGGGGTGTAGAGAGCAGAGGCGTGTTTTTTTGTTGCTTAGATTTGTTTGAAAGGGCGGGGGGGGGGGGTGGCACAAATCTAAGTCTGCGGCGCGCTTGATCGGCGCCTGATACACTTGGTTCCCATTTAAGCGCTGCTTTCCGTTAGAGCACTGAATCACCTTACGAAGGGTGTAGCAGTTTTTTCAGGCGAGGTGGTTGAGGTTGACACGGTCCAAAAAAGGAGGCGTCGGTTAGGGGAGGGGGGAGGGGGGTATTTTATTTTGGTCTTGTGGTGTCTAGTAATACGTATATCCGCCAGTGATGGTGATAAAGGCGGTGATTGTCATGATGGTGGTGATGGTGATTTTGACGATGGTGATGGTGCTGGTGGTGGCGATGGTGATGGTTATGGTGATAGTCATGATGGTCTTGATGAAGATGCTTGGTGTTGATTTTGTGATGACGACGACGCCGATGACGACGTTGACAATGAAGCTGCCACTCCTCTTTGTCTCGTCTGTCTGTCTGACTGTCTGTCTGTGCCATCCTGTCTGTCGGCCTGTCTACCTCGCTTTCTATTTGTTTCTCTCTTCTCTCCCTGTCTCTCCCTTCCTCTTATATGTGGATGGTTGACAATTGCGTTTTTCAATGCATCATCACTGTGACTGCAACTGTAGCCGAAGTTCACGAAGACGGGTCTCCAGGTGGAGGTGGAATACCCCGCGGACATGGACGACGTGCCTAGGTCGGGAGATCGGCGGCAGTATCTTTCCGCTTCAAAGGTGTGCCACAGTGTTCATATAATCTACTTGGATATTGATCAATCATTACCGCCAGCGCTTTTCACGACTCGTGAGGGTTAGGGTCAGGGTTAGGGTCAGGGTTAGGAGGTTTTCAAGAACTCGCGGGTCAAGTCGGGTCGGTAATTTTTTCAACACCACGGGCTGGGTCGCGTTACGCCTGACCCGAACCGACCCGCGTGAAGGAATCCGATCCGTGACAGCCCCTGGTTGTTTCCAGGTACCTGGTGTGTGACACTGGTAGAACAGGATATATCGGTTTATATCTGGTAGGTATTTTGTGAGAAGGTGAGGGAGGTGCGGACTATGACGTTAGACGCGAGGAGATGGTACGAAGTAGCAGTAAACCTGGTAACTATTATTTGTCGAGGGCATGGAATGCCAGCTAGATGTGAGATGATGCCACCATATATTAAGGATGGAATGCCGGATAGATACCAATATAGGAGATGGTGTGCCAGATGGGTACGATGATTCCAGTACTTTGTAGATGGACTTGCTTTGTAGAGAATACGGAGCGAATGATGGGAGATGTAATACCAGCTAGAAGAAGTGGTACCGCCAGTAGATATTGGAGATGGGGTACCAGATAGATTAGATGGTACCAGTAGATGTTGCAGGAGATGGAACGCCAGCTACCTCGTAGATGCTATTATCAGTCGATAACAGAGATGAAATGCTGGATATGTGTAACGTGAGATCGTTTCAGAGGCATGCACAGCACACACATGTTTGTGTCTAGATGCGACGGGAGGCATGCGAGAAGAGACAAAGAATCGTCTGATGGACGACTTGCGTATATACTGAGTTGAGTTATTTCCGCAGCGGTTGAGGGGGTTAGACCACGCCCCCCCCTCCTTGCCCCCTCATCTTTCAATTCATCCCTACCTTCACTGCACGTTAGCCCCCCCCTTCCTTCGTCCAAAGTAACTCATTGTCGCGGTCATCCATAAACAAGAACGTAGGCACAAGGTGCCAAAGTCCGTCTTACGAGCGGTTCTGGAAGAACTGCAGTTCACCCTTCATGCGACTCGCCGAACACCTCACGATGGTTCGCGCTTGATGCAAGCAATGCCTGCGTGGTGGTTGAAAACCCGACGTGCTCTTTCCCGGTATTCGTGCGAGGGTCCATCGTCCTAAGGACCACGGCCACTCTTGATATGAGTAACCCCTCCCTGCTCCCCGCCCAGCCCCAAAACCGAACCCCCACCCACCCCCTACACCAACATGCCCCTGTCTCCCTGAAACCCTCCAAGGTGCACGAGATCCTGAAGAACGTGAGCGAAGAGGACATGAAAGTCCTCGGGCTTAACCCTCAGTACTCTCGGCCGGACTGGCTGATCATCACGGTGCTGCCGGTTCCACCGCCCCACGTCCGCCCGTCCGTAGCGTTGGACGCAGGGGCGCGCAGCGAGGACGACCTGACGCACCAGCTGGTGAGCAAACGAGCGGGCCCACGCGAGCTTTTGTTTTCTGTTGTTATTTCACCTTACAAGTTTCCCCTCTGGGATGTGGTTGACTTGTAATCCCGGAGGTGTTTGTTGTGGAAGGGAGGGAACGCAGGCGCTCTTACGAGTGACACTTTTAGTAGGCGCCATCACGTAAAAAAAGCGCGACTGTAAATTAAGCCTAAAAAAGTAGCTTACCCCGTAATGAAGCCTAAAAACGTAGCTTATCACGTAAAAAAGCTCTTGAAAACTAAAGGAAAACAGTGGCCGTAGCCACCGTGCACGTAACCAGGAAACTAACGCCGACCGGCCCAAACGAATCCATAGTTTCGGCTATATGTGTGCATCTATTACTTTCTATTACATTATTTTCATGTGCCCCTTCTGCCGCCGGGGGGGAGGGGGGGTTGGCGTGGGGTTGGGATGGGATGGGGGATGGCTTGGTGTTGGCGTTTGTCGGTCGGTGGGTTAAGGTTGACTGTCGGTCGAGTTGACATTTTAACGTGTCCGTCGTATTAGTAGTGCCGATCGGTCGGACTGTCCCACGGTCTATCTGTCGGTCTGTAGGTCGTCGTATCTTCCGTTCGGTCAGTCGGTCCGCCGGTCGGTCGGTCGGTCGGTCGTGTTAGTAGTGCCGATCGGTCGGACTGTCCCACGGTCTATCTGTCGGTCTGTCGGTTGTCGAATCTTCAGTTCGGTCGGTCGGTCCGCCGGTCGATCGATCGGTCGGTCGGTCGGTCGGTCGGTCGGTCGGTCGGTCGGTCGGTCGGTCGTGTTAGTAGTGCCGATCGGTCGGACTGTCCCACGGTCTATCTGTCGGTCTGTCGGTCGTCGAACCTTCAGTTCGGTCGGTCGGTCCGCCGGTCGATCGGTCGGTCGGTCGGTCGGTCGGTCGGTCGGTCGTGTTAGTAGTGCCGATCGGTCGGACTGTCCCACGGTCTATCTGTCGGTCTGTCGGTCGTCGAATCTTCAGTTCGGTCGGTCGGTCGGTCGGTCGGTCGGTCGGTCGGTCGGTCGGTCGGTCGGTCGGTCGGTCGGTCGGTCGGTCGTGTTAGTAGTGCCGATCGGTCGGACTGTCCCACGGTCTATCTGTCGGTCTGTCGGTCGTCAAATCTTCCGTTCGGTCGATCGGTCGGTCGGTCGGTCAGGTTTTTCAGTACGTCGGTCGGTTAGCTTAGCTGGTTGATCTGCTGGTCGGTCGTTGAACTTGATCGGTCGGTCGGTCGGTGTTTTTTTTTCCGTCGGGCTTGAGTACGTGCCACAACCCACGGTCAGAACGTATATTTTATATTATACCTGGTACCTGGTACCTGGTAGATCGCTTCCCGGCCTCTGCCGCAGCGTGATGGAATCGTTGAATCAGTATATTTTGTTTTGCCTTTTTTCTTGTTTTTTTCTGATGTGACAATACGATTGTGCGTTTTAGCGTACTTTTGAAGTTTTATATATATTTGTGGCTTTTTTTTCTTCTTGACGGCACCGGTGCAGGTGAACATCTGCAAGGCCAACATGAGGTTAGAGGCGTGCGTGAGGACGGGAGAGCCGGCGCACATCGTGGAGAGCTTTGAGCAGCTGCTCCAGTACAAGGTGTGCGGCGAAAAACAACGCAAAAAAAATCGGTTTGGTGTTTTTAGGAACACGAGCGCAAGAACATTTTTTTTTTATTGTTGTACGTAAGAGGATCGTGCTATCAGCAATGACGACGGCGTAGTGCCTCTGCTCTGTATCGGTACGCACGATACAGGTGGTGGTAATGGTGGTAGTGGTGGTGGGTGGTGGGTGGTGGTGGTGGTGGTGGTGGTGGTAGTAAAAGTGAACGGATCAAATTCAAACGTTATATTCAAAGGGCTCTATTCGAAGCATTCCCTTCAGACCAACCAATCAAATTCAAATATTCAATCCCAGTCAAAGCATCAATCAATCATCCCCGGTGGCATGGTAGGTAACCCTCGTAACTGCTAAGGTCGATGCCGTTGGTTCGAGACCCCCCGAGCGCATACACGTGTACCAGGTACGGTATGCTCGCAGGGACTTTTTCCTTTGAAAACTTTTGACTAGTAGCAGTGGGAAGTGCGAGAGCGTAAGTTAGCAAAATTCGATCAAGTTCGACGAGCATTGGCAATGCTGAACCCCGTGCACGATAACACGGAAATAGTTGTACAGGGGGGAAGGGAAGACACCTGTGACCACGGCCTGTCCAGAAGATCGCGGAGTGTAAGACCTCTCACGACGAGTCAAGCTGGAAAGCGGCTTGTCCATAAGATCGCGGAGGGCAAAACCTCTCACGACGATTAAAGCTGGAAAGTAAAAGTGATAACGCGCAATAAAAAATAATAATAGAAATGAACTGTATCAAATCAACCAAAAAAAAAGGTCGCATCAACCAATGAAACCAAAGCAACCAGTAAAAATAACCTTCCTCGCTGAACACTGCGTCTTTCACGACGAAAGGTGGCTTCGCTGTTCGACAACGAGCGGGCGGGGCAGCCGCAGGAGACGCAACGGTCGGGCAAGCCCCTCAAGACGCTCCGGCAGCGCCTCAAGGGAAAAGAGGGCCGAATCCGAGGCAACCTCATGGGCAAGCGTGTCGACTTTTCGGCGCGAACCGTTATCACGGCGGACCCCAACCTCGGCATCGACCAGGTCAGCGTCGGAGGTTAATTATTGGTCTGCGCGATTGGTCGGTCGGTTTCGGGGGTATGATTTGTCGGTCGGTGTGATTGGCCGGTCGGTTCCGGGGGTGATTGGTCGGTCGGTGCGGTTGATCGGACGGTTTGTCGGTCGGTAGGTCGGTCGATCGAGTGGTCGGTCTACTTCATGGGCAAGTGTGTTAATATCTCGGCGCGAACTGTGATCGCGGCGGGCCCTGTCCTTGGCATCGATCAGTTCAGTTTTAGGGCGGTGTTTGACCGGCCGCTGCGACTGGTTGGTTTGCCGGTCGGTCGATCGATCTGTCAGCCGGTCTCTTAGTAGGTCTGTTTTTAAGTCGGCAGGCCAATCGATGGGTTGGTCGCTCTGCTCGGCAAGCGTGTGGATTTCTCGGCGCGGATCGTCATCACGGCGGACCGTAACCTTGGCATCGGTCAGGTCAGGTTGGGGTGATTGGTCAGTCGGTCGGTCCGTGCGATTTATTGGTCGTTCGGTCGGTCGGTTGGTTCGCCGTCTTTTGGTCGGTAGGTGGATCGATCAGGTCATCGTAGCGAATGTCGTCTTTTTTGGGAGGTACGGGTTTGGAGGGAGGTGGGGTCGGGGGGAGACGTCATCACGGCGGACCCTGACCTTGGCATCGACCAGGTCAATTTTGGGGCGGAGAGTGATCGGTCGGTCGGTCTGTCGAAAAGGTCTGTTGGTCGGCTGACAGGTGGGTTGGTCGATCGGTAGGTCGACTCGTGGCGTTGCATGTCGGGTTAACCTAGTACGGTGTAATTGTTTAACAAATGATAGTGTTCGCTTGATGCCCCCCCCTCCTCCCCGCCCCCATATGGCTCGCCGAACACCTCACGGCGCTTTGGTGCACGCCATGTCTGCCTGGTCGGTGAAAACCCGACGTGCTCCCTCCCGGCAAAGTCGGGAGGCGAGGGTCAATGGTCTTAAGGTTACAAACATGCAGAGAAATAAGTACATCCCCCGCGCGTCTCTGCAGGTGGGCGTGCCGAAGTCGATCGCCCTCAACCTGACGGTGCCGGAGCTGGTCACGGCGTTTAACGTGGAGGAGATGGCCCAACTCGTCGCGAGAGGCCCGCTAGAGCACCCGGGGGCAAGGTACACAATAGTACGAGGTTGTGTACCCGTATTACAAGCCGCGTGTGATGCTTCGATGGCGCGTGCTAAGGGGTGTGTATGTGCATGTCCTCACGAAGGATGTAGGTCGGTTTCTCCCATGAGTGCTTCAGTAGTACCGGGTTGTCAATGGGCCGATTTTACGAAGCACGGTACATTGTGGTATTCCATAAAACGCAGGTATATATGTACATCGTTCGGCTTGGCGGTGTGCGCGTGGGTCTGCGGTTGGCTGGCTTGTATACAGTCGTGGTCCATAATTTGTGCTGTGCCTTGCCAGATGGCAATACCCGCACTGTAATGGAAGCCCGAACTACCCCGCTTGGTAGGACGAGGTCCTGAAAAGTGATTGTCACTGATCAAGGCTACGGTATCCCCCCCGGGGGGGGGGGTATCCCCGTTTTCACTCCTGGGTTATTGAGCCATTCGCGCGAGTGACTCTGTACCCCATTGACAAAAATTCTTCAGGCGATAGTTTTGGCGCGAAGAGTAGCTAACCATCCCATTGCGAATTAATATCGCCAAAAAAAGGTATACACCAAAGCTTGGGACTGCAAAGGAACAGGGGGGCAACTCGCGCGAATCACCCCGAGTCACTGCAGAAAAGGGCCCGAAAATGACCCGCCCCAACCGCACTATACTGACCCCCCCCCCCCCCGCACTAAAGAGCACTGTACTAACACGCTAACACGTAACACGGGAAAACGCCTTCATTTTTGTTGTTGCTGTTGTTGTAATATTGGATGCAGGTACATCGTTCGGCACGATGGAGTGCGCGTGGACCTTCGCTTCGTGCGCAACAAGAACAGCCTCACGCTGCAGTACGGCTACGCTGTCGAGCGGCACCTGAGAGATGATGACGTTATCGTGTTCAACCGACAGCCCTCTCTCCACAAGATGTCCATCATGGGGCACAGGGTTAAGGTGCTGGACTGGTCGACTTTCCGGATGAACTTGTCGGTGACGTCACCCTACAACGCCGACTTCGACGGGGATGAGATGAACCTGCACGTCCCTCAGGTTTGCAGCTCGGAGGCGGTGGTCTGTTTGGTGTTGGTTGTGTGTGGTGTGTGTTGTTGGTGTTGGTGTTGGTGTTGGTGTTGGTGTTGGCGTTGGCGTTGGTGTTGGCGTTGGTGTTGGCATTGGCGTTGGCGTTGTTGTCGGTGTTGGTGTTGGTTATGGGTGTTGGTGTTGGTTATGATGGCGGTTTTGTGTTGTGAGCGGTGTAGTGATATGATGTGATGTGGAGGGATGAGGTGGGATGGGATGGGATGGGAAGGGTTGTGATGGAATACGCCATGGTACGACTCGCAAAGGTGTGGAAGCCTGTGCGGTTTTGCGGTCAATACGCCTTGCACTTGATGTAGCGACCATGCGACTGATCGGTCTGTCTGTCTGTCTGTCTTTCTGTCTCTGTCTTTCTGTCTTTCTGTCTTTGTGTCTTTCTGTCTATCTGTATGTCTGCCTGTTTTCTACCTCACGCTCGTTTGCATCTCTTTCTCCTCTTTTCCCCTGCCCCCCCCCCCCTCCCTCTCCCCTTCGTTTGCCTCCCCCTCCCTTCCCCCCCCCTTCCGCCTACCCCTCTCTCCCCTCCTCCTGCTCTGTTGCATATTGACGCTGGTGTCTGCTACGTGGCCGTGATTCTCATTGAGCAGAGTCTGATCGCTAAGGCGGAGGTGCAAGAGCTTATGATGGTACCGCGTAACATCGTCAGCCCGCAATCTAACAAGCCCGTCATGGGTATCGTGCAGGTACGCCGACCATGGTTCATATTATAGGATGGTTCATCTCATAGGATCCTCCAGTTGAACCCCTTCAGAGCCCCCAAGTCCTTCCCTATGCCCACTTGAAGTAAGTTTGTAAAAAAAAAGGGTTTCCAGTTGTAGAGGCGTTGAACACGCGCACAGGTTTTCAGCAGTTACAAATATCCGGGGCTTTTCACGGGTCCGGCCACCTACCGCGGGTCGGGTCGGGTCAGATCAGGATGACCCAAACCGACCCGCGAAATTCGAAAACATCCTGGCCCGGCCCGTTCCGACCCGTGAGAGCCCGAACTATGTCCTGACCCGACCCGACTCGACCCGCGAGGTTTTGGGATCCTCCTGATCCGACGGGTCGTTGCCTGTGAAAACCCCTGCTAGTGTTGGGCATGAGTTCCTAACGACATATTTTGTTAATGGCACTTTTTTCTTTTTGTTTTTTTTCCTGCACTACTGACTACGTACCGACGGACGGACGAACGGACGGCGGAAAAAAACAGGACTCTCTTTTGGGAGTGTGCAGGATGACAAAGAGAGACACCTTCGTGGAGCGCGATCTGGTGATGAACTTGCTGATGTGGGTGGAGACGTGGGACGGCAAGGTTCCCGCCCCGGCCATCCTCAAGCCGCGCCCTCTCTGGACGGGGAAACAGCTGTTCAGCCTCATCTGTCCCAAGGTGAGAGGGCCGCCGTCTCCCTAAACTATTCAATATTGCATGTAATGTTGGAATGTATGTGTTGCCCTAGTGGGAATTTACGAACACATGTAAGTTCCGCATTTTCTATGCTTGATCCCGTATCAGGTGTGTCATTTAAAGGTGAAATATCCAGTAGCGATTACGTTTTTCTGCGCGAGGTGTGTTGGGTTGGGTTGGGTCGGGTTGGGTTGGGTTGGGTCGGGTTGGGTTGGGTTGGGTTGGGTTGGGTTGGGTTGGGTTGGGTTGGGTTGGGTTGGGTTGGGTTGGGTTGGGTTCGGTTCGGTTGGGTTGGGTTGGGTTGGGTTGAGTTGGGTTGGGTTGGGTTGGGTTGGGTTGGGTTGGGTTGGGTTGGGTTGGGTTGGGTTGGGTTGGGTTGGGTTGGGTTGGGTTGGGTTGGGTTGAGTTGGGTTGGGTAGGGTTGGGTTGGGTTGGGTTGGGTTGGGTAGGGTTGGGTTGGGTTGGGTTGGGTTGGGTTGGGTTGGGTTGGGTTGGGTTGGGTTGGGTTAGGTTGGTTGGTTGGGGTTGGGTTGGGTGGGGCTGGGTGGGATTGGGTCGGCTTCTGTTGGGTTGGATATGATTGGGTTGAATTTGGTTGGGTTGGTTTTGTGGTTCTGGTTATGTCGGGTCTGTATTGTGCTAGGTTGTGCTCTGCCTTGTTCTGTCTCGTCTTGTCTTGTCTTGTCTTGTCTTGTCTTGTCTGGTGGTTTCCTGCCTGTCTATCTACCTGTCTGCCTTCTTGCCTGCTTGCCTGTCTGCCCGCCTGTTGTCTGTCTGTTTTTTGCTGCTTTTGACCCTCCCCTCCCCCATCTTTATCGTGTTGTCTATGTTTTTGGTTGTTGTATCAGGTCAACTTCGAGGCCACCGCTAACGGACACCCGAAGGGAGCGAACCCCCTGAACAACTCTGACACTAAGGTGGGTGGGTGGGTGGGTCGGTTGGCGTTTCGGATCGGGTTTTGCGGCTTCAAGGCTCGCGTTTTGTGGGCTATGTTTGAAGCGTTACGTTTAATTTTAAACCCTTGTACGACTTGATTTCTCTTAATTATGGTGTAGATAGGAAAGGAGTTGATTACATCTGCCAAAAGTACGAGTACAGTTATGACGAAAAAGACAAAAAATCAGCCCTTGTACGACTTGACTTCTCTTGAGCTGTATAGGGGGGAAAAAATGCATGCTACGATAGCGGTGGCGGTAGCAGTTTTCGTCTGAAAAAATGGTTTCTGAATGACGGGGCTCCTTAACCCCAAATCGCCGGAAATTGGCTGTATTTTTGGATCATTTTCGTTGTCTACCTAGGCCGTGGGATTTTTCATCCGGTCATCAGTTTTATTTGTCTCCAAATCAGTTAAGAGGTCTTAAGCTCCCCAAATCGAGGGGTGGTATTAAAAAAAGTGGTGCACCTCTATCGTAGAACACGCGTCGAAAACGTGCATTACATCTGCCTAGAATAGAGTGACGGTAAGACAAAAGAAAACAATTGTAGTCCTTTTACACCTTGACTACTCTTAATCGTAGTGTAGCGGGAAGCATTTGTTGATCTGCCAATAAAACAAGTACAGTATGGCAATTCAGCATCGGGAACTGAGTGGTTGGGGGGTGTGGGTGTTCTTCCACTCCAGAGTTAGTGGAGCGTGTCTTGTGGCGACGGACGAGATCATGGCCCAGGGTTAGGTGATAGCAACCTGATTTTGTCGTCCTTATCCCATTTAGCACTGCACTACCGATATGGGGACAAAATACTTGGAGTTAGAATACCATAATTTTAAGAGTTGGCAAAGAAAACTTAATCATTTACACGTCGGACAGATCACGATGTAGGTCATGTAGATCGAAGAGATCAACTAGATCCTATATATTGTCGTTATGATACAGTGGGTTGTGCAGGATCTGTGCACTATAGATTCAAAACAGGGATCATGTGCCAGATCGTTCACAACTTCCGGCTCTCTCCCTCGGCAACACGATATATAGGCCATGCAGATAATGTAGATCGGGGATCTGTCTACCCTGAAAGACGCAGATCATATAGATCATTGATCATTGATAGGGATCTCTATGTAGACCAGGGATCTCTCTGTTCTAAGAGGCATAGGTCATACGGATCATTGATAGGGATATGTATGTAGACGAGAGATCCATTTGTTCTGAGACATTGGTCGTTTAGATCATTGATAGGGATCTCTATGTAGACCAGGGATCTATCTGTTCTTGAGAGGCATATATCATAGAGATCATTGATACAGATCTCATGTGTCCGGCTATGCAGGTGTTGGTGCACGAGGGGGACCTTATCATGGGTCACGTCGACAAGAAGACGGTCGGCAGCAGCTCGCAGGGTCTCATCCACATCTCTTGGCTGGAGAAGGGCTGGGACGTCACTCGCCTCTTCATGAACATGGTGAGTTTTCTTATTTTCGTTTCTCGCTGGTACACGGTTCGCGACTCACAGCAGTATTAAGTTCAATATGAACAACATTTCGTGTGAATCATGGTGTGTGAAGCATGCATCGTGCAAACCCGGTTGGTGCTGATGGTGTTTGTTGTTGTTGTTGTTGTTGTTGTTGTTGTTGTTGTTGTTGTTGTTGTTGTTGTTGTTGTTGTTGTTGTTGTTGTGGTTGTGGTTGTGGTTGTTGTGGTTGTTGTGGTTGTTGTTGTTGTTGTTGTTGTTGTTGTTGTTGTTGTTGTTGTTGTGGTTGTGGTTGTGGTTGTGGTTGTTGTGGTTGTTGTGGTTGTTGTTGTTGTGGTTGTTGTGGTTGTTGTTGTGGTTGTGGTTGTGGTTGTTGTTGTGGTTGTTGTTGTGGTTGTTGTTGTGGTTGTTGTTGTGGTTGTTGTGGTTGTTGTGGTTGTTGTTGTTGTTGTTGTTGTTGTTGTTGTTGGCGTTGTTGTTGTTGTTGTTGTTGTTGGCGTTGTTGGCCTTGGCCTTGGCCTTGGCCTTGGCGTTGTTGGCGTTGTTGGCGTTGTTGGTGTTGTTGGCGTTGTTGGCATTGTTGGCGTTGTTGGCGTTGTTGGCGTTGTTGGCGTTGTTGGCGTTGGCGTTGGCGTTGGCGTTGGCGTTGGCGTTGTCGTTGTTATGGGATATGATTGCAATGGCAACGGGTAACACTGCGGCTTGAAGACGTGTCTTGTCTGTGTCCCGCCCCCCCTCTCCCCGCCTCCCCCCCATGTGCAGATCCAGAAGCTGGTGAACAACTGGCTAGTGGTGACCTCGTTCAGTATCGGGGTAGCGGACACGGTGGCAGACACGGAGACCATCATGACCATCGGGGGGATCATCGACACGGCCAAAAGGTTATCCTTATTATTTTTTTGTGATTGCTGTATTTAGTAGCTGCAATTGTACTTGTAACTACAACTGCGACAGCGACTTGGAACAACAACAGCTCGAACTGAAATTGAAAACGAGACCGCTTGTATTTCTCTTTGATTGTGGTCCGTGTCGCATGCCCGTGTACCCCGCGTGTGGCGGGTGTTTTTTTCTTGTTGTGTGTTTTTCTTTCTCTGCGTAGCTGTTCTTACTGTTGCCCTCGTTTTTCGGTTTTGCCCGGCGCGACGTGAACAGAAACGTGCAGTCGCTGGTGGAACAGGGGCAAAAGGGAGAGCTCACCATGCAGCCCGGCAAGAGTATGATGGAGAGTTTGGAGTCGAGTATCAACAAGGTGCGAGCAACCAAGTGATGGATCGATCAAGTAATCAATCAATCTATCAATCAATAAATCAATCAATTAATCAATTAATCAATCAATCAATCAATCAATCAATCAATCAATCAACCAATCAATCAATCAACCAATCAATCAATCAATCAACCAAGCAATCAATCAATCATACAAAATCAAGCAAGCACTCATTCGTTCAACAATCAACCACCCCATCAATCAACCTGCCATGGTCTTGTCAGGTGTACGTACCATGTCTCGCATTCATATGTTGCACAGATGTAGCATATGCAAGGTAACCACATGTTTTGTCCCTTGTGTAGCTAACAGATCTATCTCGTGTCGTTTTCTGGCAAAAGGTGCTCAACACTGCGCGTGATGAGTCGGGCACATCCGCCCAAGTCAGTCTGAACGAGCGCAACGCCGTAAAAGCCATGGCTGACGCCGGCTCCAAGGGGTCCTTCATCAACATCTCGCAGGTGGGTGGGTGGGTGGGTGGGTGTGTTTGTGTGTGGGTACAATGGGTGTGGGCGATTCCGTGTTTGTTTCTTATAAGCTACTGGAGTGGACTCGGAATCTGATTTGGTATCCGATGTTGATTGCTTTTCCGAAATCGATAGCCGATTCCGACTTGGAAATCCGATTTCGATTCGGAACCCGATTCGGAATCAATCAAATTATATATAAAGACCTGTGGTAGGCTGACCTGTTGGTCATTCGGTCGGTCGGTTGATCGCGACCGGTCGGTGAGTCGGTCGGTTGATCGGTCGGTCGGCTGATCGGTCGGTCGGTCGGTCGGTCGGTCTATTCATTGGTGGATTGGCGGGCACTCAACTGTTTGATCTTGTTTCGTTGCCCTTCCTCTTCCCATGTACCCTTAGGTTAGTCGGTCGATCGGTCGATCGGTCGGTCGGTCCCTACTTTGGTTGCTTGTGGGCCCTCAATTTTTTAACGCTGTTTCCCTTTCCCTTTTCATTGCCTTCGACCTGTGGTCGTTCGGTCGTTCGGTCGATGCTTTTGGCTGATCTTTTCGGGCCCTCCTGACTCGTGACAGATTCTGGCGTGCGTGGGGCAGCAGAACGTGGAGGGGCAACGCATCCCGTACGGCTTCAAGCGTCGGACGCTCCCTCACTTCGCGAAGGTGATTAGTTGTTATCCTTTGTTACCTGTGTACACTTTTTTTTTTTTTTTTTTCGTTTTTTAGCTATTTTTTGTTTCTTTCACACACTGTTACATGTTGTTGCAAGGTTTCCCCTCGGGTTGTGGTTCGCTTGAAATCCCGAGGGTGCCTTACGTTGACAAGTGGGAAAAAAACACAAAAGTTTATTGAAAACTAATGAAATAGCACCGCCCACCGCCCACGTAACCGGGCAAGTAACACCGACCAGCCGAGACGAGTTCATAGCTCAGTCTCTATTCATATTTTGGTATTCGCGCGCCCTCCCTCTCCCTCTCTCTCTCCTTCCCCCCCCCCCCCCGCCTCCTTCTCCTACGATATCCCCCTCCCTCCCTCGACGCTGCCGTTATCGTAGGACGACTTGGGACCCGAGAGCCGAGGGTTCGTGGAGAATTCTTACCTCCGAGGGCTGTCGCCCCAGGCGAGTGGGATGGTTTTCGACGAGGAAGTGGAGGGGAAGGGACAGGAGTGGGGAGGGGGGGGGGGGGTTGGTCGAATTTGACTCAGGACAGATGATGGGGATGATTCATATTGTGCATCATTTTTCTAAAAGGAGATGTTGGCATAACGGAAAGAAGGATGATTAATAGAAGGTATGGACAAGCAGACGGACGAGCGGGAGCGCGCGAGCGAAACTAATCATGGCTAATATGACTAATCATGGATGGACGAGGTTATGAGACGAGGTTATGAGACGAGGTTATGAGACGAACGATCGGTTGATGGACCGTTAAACGGTCTACTGAAGTTATCGATGCGTGGTTGATTTGATTCATTTATTCATTGACGGAAGAAACCCCGCAACCGACCCGGACAACGAAATTGTAAAACCTACAAAAATTAAGAGGAGGAGTTTCTCTTTTTTTTTTTTTACAATAAAAATGAACAGGAGTTCTTCTTCCACGCTATGGGAGGGCGAGAGGGGCTGATCGATACGGCCGTTAAGACCGCGGAGACGGGATACATCCAGCGTCGACTGGTGAAAGCGCTCGAGGCGGTCAGCGCCAAGTACGACGGCACCCTCCGAAATCAAAACAATCAGGTGCGGCGTGTTCCTGCGAAACGGAGGGGGTGGGATGGGGGGTATCGGAGTCCGAAGTGAAAACAATCATCTCTAGGTAACATTAGCCCACGCTGGTCGCAACTGAGTAACCGCTAGACATTTTTTTTTTATTATCTTGTATACACGCCTTGCGGGGTTCCAGAGATGACGTATGGTAAAGGCGCTAGAAACCGCCAGGGCCGAGTAAGACGGCACCCTCCGAAAGCAAAATTATTTTGTTCGTTGTGTGTTGGCAAGGGAATCGAAATCGCGAAGGCGAAAAGAGGGGGTAGGGGCGGCAAAAAGGCGCTGGGGATGGGGGGATTCCGGGGATGGAGGAGGATGGGAGTCTCCGCCGTCTGCTCGCCCTTCTCTGTTTCCGTTTCTCTGGTTTCTCACTGTCTCTTGCATCCCTCTCTTTCTGTCTGTCTGTCTGTCTGTCTGTCTGTCTGTCTGTCTGTCTGTCTGTCTGTCTGTCTGTCTGTCTGTCTGTCTGTCTGTCTGTCTGTCTGTCTGTCTGTCTGTCTGTCTGTCTGTCTGTCTGTCTGTCTGTCTGTCTGTCTGTCTGTCTGTCTGTCTGTCTGTCTGTCTGTCTGTCTGTCTGTCTGTCTGTCTGTCTGTCTGTCTGTCTGTCTGTCTGTCTGTCTGTCTGTCTGTCTGTCTGTCTGTCTGTCTGTCTGTCTGTCTGTCTGTCTCTCTGTCTCTCTGTCTCTCTGTCTCTCTGTCTCTCTGTCTCTCTGTCTCTCTGTCTCTCTGTCTCTCTGTCTCTCTGTCTTTCTGTCTCTCTGTCTCTCTGTCTCTCTGTCTCTCTGTCTGTCTGTCTGTCTGTCTGTCTGTCTGTCTGTCTGTCTGTCTGTCTGTCTGTCTGTCTGTCTGTCTGTCCTGTCTGTCTGTCTGTCCTGTCTGTCTGCCTGTCTGTCTGCCTGCCTGTCTTTCTGCCCTCTCTCTCTTTTGTTCTGTACCTGTCGTGTTTTTCTATTTGCGTTTCGCCTCCTCGCTTCGCCCGGACTAACGCGTATGTTTCCAGGTGGTGCAGTTCCTGTACGGGGAGGATGGCATGGATGGTGTCTGGGTCGAGAAGCAGAGGTTCGATATCCTTCTCATGGGGCGGAAGGAGTTCCGCAAGGCATACGAGATAGATGTCAACAATGCCAAGTTCGGCTACAGCAACATGGCTACAGGCCAGCGGTACCTCACCAGGGAGGTAGGTTGCTTGTGGTGGATGGATAGGACGGGGGAGGGTTGGGGCCTGAATGGGTTGGATAGGTGGTGGTGATAGTCGGAAGCAGGAGTGGGGGTGATCGCGGCGGTGGTGGTGGTTGTGGTGCCAAAGCGCGTAACCAACTCATGGAACCATGTTGTGGGACCGGCTCATGGAACAAATTCATGTGTGAACTAAATCGTCGAACGAACGCGCGCGAAAAACGTGCGAAAACGGCTGCCCCCCAGGTGGTAGACGAGGCGAAGACCGACGAGACGCTTCGGATCGAGCTGTCCGATGAGCTGGAGCAGCTGAAGCTGGACCAGAAGAACCTCGTGGTCATCTTCGCCGCGAGAGGACCGGAGGAGGGGGCCACTCCGATGGCACAGGTACGAGATTGGAGGCCGGATTAGTTGGGGGAGGAGGGGGGGGGGGTAGTCGTGGTCGTGGTGGTGGAGGGGGCCACTGGTTATTTGGTTTTGGTTGTGCATTAGTTGGGATGGTGCAGATATATACCGAAGGTACGGTAGAGAATCAGTGCAATGGCCCCTCTCTCGTTTTTTTTTTTTTTGGTGTGTTCTCTGATTTATGTGTTTTTTTTTTCTTTTTCCTTTTCTTTTCCAGGTCCCTGTGAACATCAAGCGATTGGTGTGGAACGCCCAGAAGATGTTTCAGATCAAGCCCGACGGAGAGTCGGACATGTCGCCGACCTACATCATCAGGCGCGTGAGGGAAGTGTGCGAAGGGCTGTCGGTGGTGACGGGGGACGACTCGCTGTCGATCGAGGCGCAGCGCAACGCCACGATGCTCTTCAAGATTCTGGTCAGTCCCGCCTGTGTTGGAAAGGGGAGGAGGCTTGGATAGATCGGGGAGGGGGGTTGGAGCGCCAGGACGCGGGGTACGATAGCAGTATCATAGCACTTTTTGGTCTTTTTTTCTGAATGGATGAGCCTCTTGATTTAAACGTCGGAATTTCGTTCTGTTTTTTTTTTGTTAATACTCCGGAGTATGATTTATAATGTTTTTATATCACGCCTGGGCCGTGGGTCTTCTTCTTATATCATGCCTAGGCCGTGGGTCTGCTCACTCGAGTGAGAGTTTCGGTTTACCCTGTTCAAGGCGACAACAGTGGGAGGTCGTTCTGGTTTCTGGAGTATGATTAATATTGTTTTTATATCGTGCCTAGGCCGTGGGTGTGCTCATTCGAGTGACACTTTCGGTTTACCCCACAAGGCAACATCAGTCGTTCTGGTTTTTGGAGTATTATTAATATATTTTTTTATATTATGCTTGGGCCAAGGGTCTGCTCACTCGAGCGACAGTTTCAGGTTACCCTGTACAAGGTACATCGGTTGTTGGGCAAGGTGTAGAGCTGATGAAGCGTAAAGCCTCTATGAGTAGAAAACTAATCGTGCACCTCTACCGTAGCGTGTATTTCAGAGGGTTAGGGTTAGGTTCTGTTGGGTTGGGTTGGGTTGGGTTGAGTTGGGTTGGGTTGGGTTGGGTTGGGTTGGGTTGGGTTGGGTTGGGTTGGGTCGGGTTGGGTCGGGTTGGGTTGGGTTGGGTTGGGTTGGGTTGGGTTGGGTTGGGTTGGGTTGGGTTGGGTTGGGTTGGGTTTGGTTGGGTTGGGTTGGGTTGGGTTGGGTTGGGTTGGGTTGGGTTGGGTTGGGTTGGGTTGGGTTGGGTTGGGTTGGGTTGGGTTGGGTTGGGTTGGGTTGGGTTGGGTTGGGTTGGGTTGGGTTGGGTTGGGTTGGGTTGGGTTGGGTTGGGTTGGGTCGGGTTGGGTTGGGTTAGGTTAGGTTGGGTTGGGTTGGGTTGGGTTGGGTTGGGTTGGGTTGGGTTGGGTTGGGTTGGGTTGGGTTGGGTTGGGTTGGGTTGGGTTGGGTTGGTTGGGTTGGGTTGGGTTGGGTTGGGTTGGATTGGGTTGGGTTGGGTTGGGTTGGGTTGGGTTGGGTTGGGTTGGGTTGGGTTGGGTTGGGTGGGTTGGGTTGGGTTGGGTTGGGTCGGGTTGGGTTGGGTTGGGTTGGGTTGGATGGGGTTGGTTTGGTTTACGCCAGGTTGGGCTGAGTTGAACTGGGTTGGGTTGGGCTGAGAAGCGCAAACAGTGGCCGCAGCGTGAGCATTAGGCACACTAGTTTCACGGGTTGCTCTACTCCCTTCAGACCAATGCTGGTAATTCTCAGCTCTGTATTTTTTGTATTGGTGTATGCGTGTACACCTTCGGGTGGCGAACCACGCCCGACGTCGAGTAATTGTGACTGATTCCCCCCCTCCCCCTCCCCCCGCCATTGGTTGCTGCGTCGTTTTCGCTGGTGTTTGTGTGCGGACTTTTTCTTCTCTAGGTTCGATCGGAGATGTCGGCAAAGCGCGTGCTAATGGTGTACCACCTGAACAAAGCGGCCTTCGACTACGTCGTGGGCGAGATACACGCCAAGTTCATGAGCTCAAAGGTGCGTCATCTATGTTGTCGTCTCGTTGTGTCGTCGTATCGAAGGGGCTGTTGTCGTTGTCTCTTCGCTTTTTCATATACCTGGTACTCAACATCTAATGTAACAACTTCAGATCGTCATGTTATACTCTCGTTTAGGCGTAATCGTAAACCGAAAATGCCCCCCCCCCCCCCCCCCCCCCCCCCCTTTCCTCGGCCCCTTCTATGTTTTCAAAACGCTACAAGCAAGCAAAACGCCTGCAACATGAGACAACCAAAGCGTCAACTAAACCCGAAAAAATACCCCCCCCCCCCCCCGCCGCCGCCGCCGCCCAACAAAAAATCAGGTCGGGCCTGGCGAAATGTGCGGCGTGCTGGCGGCCCAGTCCATCGGGGAACCTATCACCCAGATGACGCTCAACACCTTCCATTTCGCCGGTGTTAGTGCTAAGAATGTCACTCTCGGTGTGCCCCGAGTAAAGGAGATTATCAACGTCGCCAAAAACGTGCGGACGCCGTCGTTGACCATCTACCTCGAAGAGAGGGAGGCGGGAGCGGACGAGGCGGAGGGGCAGGAGACGGCCAAGAAGGTGGGTGGGTGGGTGTGAAAAATCGTACCAGCCCCCCCCCCCCCCCCCCCCAAAGTTTTTTGGATCGTTTTTCTAGTCTTCGTTGTTTCGTTTCTTCCGTTTGTTTCTGTGTTTTGTTCAAGTTTCAAAAAATATATTTATATTTTTCGCTTGTTGTGTGTTTTGTTTTTTTTCCTTGTTTTTTGTCACTCGTTTTTTGTTACTCGTTTTTTGTTTTCTACTATCCACCGACCTGTTCACCGACGGACCAACCTACCGGCTGACCAGTTTACCGAACGACCTGACGACCGATCGATGGACATGTTTACCGACCGACCGACCGACCGTCCGACCGACATCCGACTGACCTACAGGTGGTGGACATCCTAGAGTACGTTACGCTGGGAGACATAACGACGTCGACGCAGATCTACTACGACCCGGATCCCCGCAGCACAGTGGTGGAGGATGATGTCGAGCTGCTAGAGGGGCACTTCGACATCCAGGAGGAAGAGGAAGATGACAAGGACACGGACAGGTGCATTTGGGGAGGGACGGGGAACGGAAGGGGGGGGGAGGCAAGCGAAGGGAAGGGGATGCCACTATACACGATGATACCATGAGACGGTCCGTCGTTTGTGGCTTCACACGCGCATATTTATAGAAGAAACCTTCTAAAGACGTCAGCTGTGAGTTCGATAAATTCAGGGTCGATACTCAGCTTTGCAAGCTGCGTGATACACCGACCGCTCGTTTGTCCTGCGAATGTTGTCAAGGTGAAATAAACATGTACAGGAAATTGCTATGATGTCAGCTACTACACGTATTATTATAATTCATCCCAAGGTAGCAAGTTGTGATTCGTCAGTGTTAACGGCAATATATCAAGTACATATGAGAAGTGAAACGTCATCAACGACAATAACGGCACTAACAATACGTATAACACCAGAAATATTTGAAACACATCTTGCAATGAAACGTAATGATAACACTGCCATTATATAGGAGACAGTGGTGAGTAAAACGTATTTATCCCAAAATACCCCCGTCCCTCCCCCGCCCTTCGCTCTTTCTCGTCAGAGCGCGGCCGTGGCTGCTCCGCATGGAGCTGAACCGCGAAGCGGTGTTCGACAAGCGGCTTGACGTCGTAGAGATCGCCAAGAAGGTGGTCGGTTACTTCGACGGGGGGCTCCACGTCATCCGGAGCGACCAAAACTCGGAGAAATTGGTGAGGCGTGTTGGGGGTGGGGGTGGTGGTGGGTGTTGTTGTTGTTGTTGTTGTTGTTGTTGTTGTTGTTGTTGTTGTTGTTGTTGTTGTTGTTGTTGTTAATTTGGTGGTACGTAGTGGAAAGGATGAGATTTTAATCGGTGCACACCAAATTATTCACGTGGAAAACAACACACTAATTGCAGCTTCCTTAACCCGCCCCCCGCCCCCCCCCCTCCCGTCTGACAGGTGCTGCGGATACGCATCTTGGACGAGGTCCCGGACAAGATGGAGACGGAGGTTGACGACTCCATGGAAGCGGACGACGTAACGATGCTCAAACAGCTGGAGAAGAACCTCCTCAGGCTACAGCTCTCAGGCATTGCAGGCATCTCTAAGGTAGGATACTGGCGGGTTTTACTGACTGTGTTGGCCGAATTTCCCGTGATGGCGATGACGATGCTGTCGCGAGGGACGGAGGGAGAGAGGCAGATAGGAAGGGTGTGGCGTGTGTGCGGGAGTGATCCGGGCGCGCGCTTCGATAGAGCTGTACCTTTTTTTGGCTATTTTTTTTTCTGAAGACGGGGCTTCTTAACCCACAATCGTCGGAAGTACGACATTTTTTTTGCATGATTCTCGTTCTATACCTAGGCCAGGAGATTTTTCATCCGGTCAGCATTTTTTTTTTTTTTTCTTGTCCAAATCAATTTTTGGGTCAAGAATGGCATGAGTATCATGTCTCAAGACATGCCTTGACCTCCCAAAGTGAAGAACCGCAGAAAAAATGTGGTGCACCTCTATCGTAGCGCGCGTCTCCGCCGGTCGGTCGGTCGGTCGGTCTGTCTGCAGCTCTCGGGGCATCTCCGAGGTATAATACTGACGGATTATTCTGATTGGTACGGCCTGACCCGATACCGACGGGGACGATGGCGTCAGGAGGGCGGGGGGGAGGGAGAGCGGGAGTGAGTGAGGGAGGGAGGGAGGGAGGGAGGGAGGGAGGGAGGGAGGGAGGGAGGGAGGGAGGGAGGGAGGGAGGGAGGGAGGGAGGGAGGGAGGGAAGAGGGTGTTGCTTACCTGTTTCTTGTCACTTTTCTTCGCCTATTTTTCGCATTTCGTTTGTTCTTCCCTTTTTTTTTTTCGTCTTGTTATTTTGTTTTCCTTGTTAACTTTTATCTTGGATTTTTTTCGTTGGAATGTAAAAGGTGTACATGTCGGAGGTGACGAAGCCGAAATACGACGAGGTCAACGGCTTCGCGAACAGGCACAAGGAGTGGGTGCTGGAGACAGACGGCACCAACCTCATGGCGGCGCTGTGCGCGGAGCAGATCGACCCTCGGCGAACCGTTTCCAACGACGTGGTGGAGTGCTGCACCGTGTTGGGCATCGAGGGGGCGAGAGGGTCGCTGCTCAAGGAGTTCCGGTAAGTCGTATGTTGTTGGTGTCTTCATGCTTGTCATGCTCACTTTTTTTTGGGGCGGTGGGGCAAGGGACGGGGGGGGGGGGGGGGGGGGGCGAGAGGTTCGCTGCTGAAGGAGTCTCAGTCAGGCATCCGTCGGCTCTCTTTTTGTTGGTTGTAAAATGTGGCGTTTAGGTGAGAGAGAGGGAGGGGAGGAGGGGGGGGAGGATGGAGCGGGCTGGGGGGGTTAGGCGGTGGCATGTGGGTTCTAGCCAGCCGTGTCGCGTGTGTTGATGCGTCTGTGTACTCGATCATCTTACCCCTTATTCCACCCCCCCACTTCCCACGTTTCCCAGAGCCGTGGTGGAGAGAGACGGTTCGTACGTGAATTACCGGCATCTCAGCACCCTCATCGACGTCATGACGTTCCGGGGACACCTCATGGCCATCACGCGGCACGGGATCAACCGTGTCGACAACGGTCCTATGCTCCGGTCGTCGTTCGAGGAGACCGTTGAGATCTTGATGGAGGCGGCGGTGTTCGCCGAGGCGGATAACCTTAAGGGCGTGACTGATAATATTATGCTCGGCCAGGTAAGGGAGAAGAGAGGGCGGGGGGGGCGCGGGCGGGGTTGGGGGTTGGGGGTGGGTGGCTGGAGGCGGGGTTGGATTCGTTTGGTTTTGTTTTGTTTTCTTTCGCTTGCTCTAATTTGCTTTATTTTTGTTTTGTTTTGGGTTTTGTTTTTTTGGAGGGGGGGGGTTCCTTTCGTTTTGCTTTGTTTGGTTTTGGTTTGGCTTTGTTCACCCCCCCCCCCACACACACACACGCACGCGCGCTCCTGTTTGCACCCCGCCGCCTCCATTTTCCCTAACCCCAACCTTCAACCCCCTCTCCTCCCGACCGTCATAACACTAAACAGTTCGCCAACTTGGGCACGGGAACCATGGACCTTCTGCTGGACGAGAGTAAGCTATCTCAGGCGATGGAGCTCACGCAACTGGACACCACCATGGCCCGGCTGGGCGGGGCGGCGGGACGGGGTGCCGCGGGCGGGGCAGGGGGGTACATGGGAACGCCGATGGGAACTCCTTCGGGGACGCCGCACTTCACTCCAGGGTGAGTGAGAGAGAAGACTGGTGTTTTACGAGTTTTGAGTTTTGTGTGTGTTTTGTGTTTGTGTTTGTGGACAACTGTTCAATGCCCCCCCCCCCCCCCCCCCCCCGTTGACGTCCATTGTCCCGGCCTGGCCTCATCTATAGGTTCAGCCCCGGAGCGAGCCCGGGCATCAGCACCCCCTTCGGCGCGAGCGCGTTTTCACCTGTGGCGACAAGCCCGTTCTCGGGGGGGTCCTTCAGCCCCCACAGCTCGCCGGTGTCACCCGGGATGGGCAGCGGAGGGTCCAGCCCGGCGTTCAGCCCGACGTCACCGAGGTACAGCCCAGACAGCCCCAACTTCAGCCCGAGCAGCCCTGCGTCTCCGGCTTACAGCCCGACCTCTCCGGCGTACAGCCCGACCTCTCCGGCGTACAGCCCGACGAGTCCGGCGTACAGTCCGACCTCCCCGGCGTACAGTCCGACCTCTCCGGCGTACAGCCCGACGAGCCCGGCGTACAGTCCGACCTCCCCGGCGTACAGCCCGACCTCTCCAGCGTACAGCCCGACGAGCCCGGCGTACAGCCCAACGAGTCCAGCATATAGTCCGACGTCGCCTGCCTACAGTCCGACGTCGCCTGCCTACAGTCCGACCTCCCCGGCGTACAGCCCGACCTCTCCAGCGTACAGCCCGACGAGTCCGGCGTACAGCCCGACTTCCCCGGCTTACAGCCCGACCTCTCCGGCGTACAGCCCGACCTCTCCGGCGTACAGCCCGACGAGCCCGGCATACAGTCCGACCTCGCCGGCGTACAGTCCGACCTCTCCGGCGTACAGCCCGACATCGCCTGCATACAGTCCAACGTCACCTGCTTACAGCCCAACGAGCCCGGCCTACAGCCCCACGTCGCCTGCGTACAGCCCAACGTCACCTGCGTACAGTCCGACATCGCCCGGGGTGGGAAGGTCAGCCTGTTGTTACTGTAGCCCACCACTCTCTTTGGTTTTAAGTCCGCGTATTACGCTAAATAGCTTATACGAAGTACCTGATACTTGATAGCGACCGTTGGGCACGTCATGCTTTTTAGCAATGTTGTTGTTGGCGATGGCGGTGGCGCTTGCGGTGGCGCTGTTGCTGTTGCTGTTGCTGTTATTGCTGTTTTTCGCTCAAGTCATCCCTCGCGCGCATTCGCTGCGCCCCCTCCCCCCCCCCCTCCACCCACCTCTAACACGCCTTCCATGACCCATACTTGCAGTCCGTCGAGTCCGGAAGATTCTCCGAACCAGTTGTCGCCGGGGGCCGGGGGAGCGATAAGCCCGGTACAGGACAGCACGAGCCCTTACACTCCCACGGGGACCAGTCCCTTCGGCGAGAGCAGCCCCTACAGCCCGAATACGCCCCCGAGCCCCATGAGCCCGACAAGCCCAACAAGTCCAACAAGCCCAACAAGTCCCTCAAGGTAAGGGAAGGGAGAAGAACGGAGGCGAATAGGGACTAGTGGGGGTGGGGGGGCGGGGGGGGGGCGAGGGGAGGAGCGGAGGCGTTAGCGGGTGGGAGTGGGGGGGGGGGGAGGAGCGGAGGCGTTAGGGGGTGGGGTGGGGTGGGGTGGGGTGGGGTGGGGTGGGGTGGGGTGGGGTGGGGTGGGGTGGGGTGGGGTGGGTGGGGTGGGTGGGGTGGGGTGGGGTGGGGTGGGGTGGGGTGGGGTGGGGTGGGGTGGGGTGGGGTGGGGTGGGGTGGGGTGGGGTGGGGTGGGGTGGGGTGGGGTGGGGTGGGGTGGGGTGGGTGGGGTGGGGTGGTGGGGGTGGTGGGATGGGGTGGGGTGGGGTGGGTTGGGGTGGGGTGAGGTGGGGTGGGGTGGGGTGGGTTGGGGTGGGGTGGGGTGGGGTGGGGTGGGGTCGGGTGGGGTGGGGTGGGGTGGGGTGGGGTGGGGTGGGGTGGGGTGGGGTGGGGTGGGGTGGGGTGGGGTGGGGTGGGGTCGGGTCGGGTGGGGTGGGGTGGGGTGGGGTGGGGTGGGGTGGGGTGGGGTGGGGTGGGGTGGGGTGGGGTGGGGTGGGGTGGGGTGGGGTGGGGTGGGTGGGGTGGGGTGGGGTGGGGTGGGGTGGGGTGGAATGGAGTGGGGTGGGGCGGGGTGCTGGGGGGGGAGCTCCGCCCCTCTACGGAAATATCTACCACCTAACATCGTCGCTTAGACGTAGCTTGGAATCACACGTCTACGTCTATGTATTGTCTGTGTCTTTGTCTTTTGTCTTTCTAGTGTACTTTATGTATATTTTTTCTCCGTCTGTCTCATGACATATTTCACTCTCCCTCTGCCCCCCCCCCTCCCCCCCCTCTTTCTCCCTTTCTTTCCATCGGCAGTCCGGACGATGCAAGCCCAGCGTACTCGCCTTTGTGGGACAACAAGTAGGAGGCAGATCGGAGGGGAACGACAATCTGGGGAAGAAAGCGGCTTCAGTCGTCATTTTTATTCATTCATTCATTCATTCGGCCGACAGGTTTTGTTTTCGGCGGGAGGCGTTACGATGCGCGGAACCACCCTTTCTCCTTGCACCGCGCACGCGACTGAAAGGGGAAGACGACGTCAGTACTCGCTGTACTGCTGTAGGGTAGGGGGGGGGTATATGTTTTTTCGTTTGTTTTGGACTGCGTAGAAAATGTCCCGCCAATGCGTGCGGTTGCAGTGACAGTGGCATCTATCTGTGTTACCGATTGAAGTTGCGGTGGCAACTGTATTTGCAGTTGCAGTGAAGTTAGCAGTTGCAGTTGCAATTGCAAATTACAGTAGTTGCACTTTTCAGTATAATTGAAATTGCAGTTGCGGTCGTGCTTTACGGTCGCGCCTCTTCGATACGGTTTGGTTTGGTTGGTTTAGTTCGGTTTGGTTTGGGGATGGGGGACAGGATCGGGTGGGGGGCGGGGGGCGTTGGGCGGGGATGAAAAGGGGCAGAGAGAGTGACGGGGTCGATTCGGACGTTCCACGTTTCCTGTACGTTGTCTTTTTCAGGGCGTTTTATATCCCTCAATGGGAGAATTGCGGGTACCTTTCCATGTGCTGCTAGGGGGGGGCGGGGAGGGGGAAGGAGGAGGGGGGGTGGGGGAGAGGCGTACTCACTATCATACTATCATGCATGGACGTTGTCTGAAGATAGCACCCTCGCATCGCTACAATGCCGGGATGGAGCACGTTGGGTTTTCGCCGACCAGGCAGGCATTGCTTGCATGGGGGGTATGAGGGGTGTGTAGATTGTTTTGACCGTGTTTCGAACGAGCGGTAGGATAAAGCGAGGGGCGAAGCAGCTCCTCTACCAAAGAGTAGCGGGCAATGTCGAGCATTCGCCCGTCCCCTCCCCCCTCCTCCAAGTAAAAAACAGTAGTACAAGAAAATCGACGAAAAAACCCGCGTGGATATAGCAAAAAGTATAGGAAAGTTAGCCCCCAGGATGAGTGGCGATGGTGATGGTGGCGGGGGGGGGGGGGGGGTGGCGGTGGCGGCAGCGTTGGCGGTGGCCGTGGCGGTTAATGTGATTGGTGCGAGTGGGTCAGCTAATGTAGGAGGGGGGGGGCTCCGTAAAGATTGGTGGCGATCGTAAGACAGTGGGGATATCGTGGCGTTAGGTTTCTTTGATGGTTACTCTGCTGTGTTGTGTCTCCCTAGGTAAGGATGGAGGAAGGCTGGCCGGGTCGAAGCAAGGGGCGGGGCCAGGGGGCGGGGGGGGGTTGGGTTGGAGTCTCGGTTGAACGGGTGAGAGATACGCGCGTGTGTGAGAACACTGAGGAAGAGCTCCTGTGCTTTTCGCACTGCGAAAATTATCTCCATATTAATTGCAAGTACTTGGTTCCCCAATATGTGGGTGCAGTGCTATGATAGGGGCAAACCGTTGCTTTTCTGGTAACCCGGGTGACTGGCTTCTGCTCTTAATATGCATGGTGTAAAGGACGCAAGAGCTATAACGGTCGCCCGTGCGTAACCATTGCGGGCGCTGTAGGTGGCGTTTTTTGGGAAGGGAGGGGGAGGGGGGCGGGGTGGGGGGGATATGTTGCCGACGCGGCATTGGGTGTGATACTTTGTGCGTTATTTTAGGACTTACCGGGGGGGGCAAGGGGTTGCGCAGCAGGTGCGTTAGTGGCAAAGGTGTTGCTGGTGTTGCGTGTACCTCCCCCCCCCCTCCCCCCACCTTGCGCGCCCCCCATATTTCCTTATGTAGACGGACGTCTTCCGTGGAGCGGGCGGGTCACTCGTCGGTGGTGTTCGTCGAAAAAGGCGTTCTGTCGATGAGGTTGACCCGACGCGTTTCCCCCTACCTCCCCGCATCATCAGTATGGATGAAGATTCACGTGTTGTGATGGCTCTGTGTTCAGGGTGGGGTTGTTTGGCGCTCATCGTGATGGCGAGGGAGAGACGTAATGCGTATATGGTTCTCGCAGCGGGGCTTACTGGTAGTGGTGCGCGGAGCGGAGGGCAGTGTCTGCGCCGAACGTGCGTGGGACGTGCGGCGGTCCGTTTTCTGTGATGGTCGTTTGGAGCGAAGCAGCACAAAAAAATAAAAATATGGTGTCAGCGACGTTAGCAAGCTGCAGGTAGGAGAAGAAAGAAGAGAAAGAAGAAGGAAGATAAAACATCAAAACCGCTGCAAAGTACCCTGCAGGCGGTACCAAGTATTCGATTTGTGGTAAGGCATGGGTATATATATGGGGGTGGCGTTTTGTACCTGATACCTGGCACGTGGTACGCGTTTGTGGTTTGAAGACGTTTTGCCGTTTGTTGCTCCGCACGTTTCGAACGACCTACGATGACACGCTTTATCACACTGCAATACCACAATTCGACGCGAGTCGACGAGGGAAGAAAGTGTTGAACTCTTCTCGCGATAAAAATAAAGGCGCGCACTGTAGTGGGGAGGGGGGAGAAAAGCCTTCTCAGAGACCCCGAATCTGAGTTACATCTAGGTAGGGAGAAGGAAGAAATACTAGAAATGTGCGAAGATAATCGAAGAGATGGAAAAAAAACAACTACCCCAAGCGACATCGACTCAACCCTGCACGCCAATCCCAACCCAACAACTCTAGCCTAACCTTCAAGGGTGTTCGTCTTTGGAGAAACGTTTAGTAGATGGCTGATATCTTTCGCCTGGTGGGCTGTTGAGTTTGTGTGTGTCGCATACCTGTCCATACCTACGAAGTGGCGCTTTATCATGCTGCTACCACTACCAATATTGTAGTGCAACCCACACGCGTTTTTTCTACGGACTACCTGGAATTAGAGTTGGAGGGTTCGCGCCGTGACTGCTGCTGAGTCATCACAATTGTTGGTGGTACAACTACTTTTAATATTAGTGCCTCGTACCATGATGTGTGCCTGAGTGCCAGATATGCTAGTGTTAATACAGCGATTGTTTGATTGTTAGGTAGCCCGAGAATTGTGCCCACCACGGTACAATTTTAGACTTGGACACTGAAGAAGCACCGACGAGTACTCAGTGTGTCATAAAAAATACTGTATGTAGTAGTATTATTCGCATCATATCGTACGAGCGTGTGTGTACTTTTTTTGTACCCAAACGGGCACAACCGAAAGACGAGAAGTCTCGAAGTTAATTTCAAAAAGCGCTAGCTGGAGCTATACGGCGGCCTGATCTGTCCCGGGTGTGGCGCATTTTAGGCTCACACCTCCGTGTCATCGTAGTGGTAGCGCTCGTTCTTTGGGGCATCAGCGCGGACACTGTTTTTTTTGTGCTGGATGCTGGATTCATACCAGGTATACTTGTATTATATACCTGGTATAACATAGTCTATATACTATGGATGGAAACAAGTATCAGTTTAATAATAATAATAATAATAATAATAATAATAATGTTAAGAACGCACAGACAGCTGCAACACGTACAGGTTGGGTTGTTTGGTGGGTGGACGGGTTGGTCGGTGGGTGGGTGGGTTGGTGGGTGGGTGGGTGGGTGGTGGGTGGATTCGTGCGTAGAGACGTCCGTGCTTTCTTTCGTGCTTGTGGGAGATTGTGGAAGGTGGCCCTGTTATTTTCATTGGTACTACCCGATACAGCACAGTACTGTAGTTACCTGCTTCGTACCCATGGTATATCTATCATTATATTTATTTGTCTGCGCTAGATACCGACCGGCCTGCTTTCTGGCGAATTTCGAGGACGCACTAACGCATCTGTTTGCTGCCGCACGTATGTATTACTGCATGCAGTCTGTGACCGACCACATAAATAATTTGTATCTATCTGTCTAGGATGAATAATCAGCACGGACAACACTACTGACTCTGGGTTGTCGTTCGGTAGAAATAACGATTTAATGTGAAAGCAACACACAATCACGCACCGCCGGCTCTGTCATACTTTGGGAGTATAGTACCATTATTATTAATATTAATAGCAGATACGAAGTAAGTGTTAATAGTACCAGGTAGCACATAGATAGGAGGAGTAACGACCGTAAAAAAAGTAGAGTTAAAAAAAACTTATTTCACCCAACATGAAAATTTAGTACGGAGTACCCAAGGAGTACCAGGTATTAATTAGTAGTGTGTGTGTGTGTGTTTTTTTTTTTTTTTTTTTTTTTTTTTCTCCGGCGGATGGGGAAACATAAAGCTTTAGCTCACCACACTTCCACGCATTTTCATACGCGTCGTGTGTCGATTTAACTCAGTTGCTTTCGCAGCCCAACGCTAGCTGGCGCACCCTTCGGGTCCCATTGTAGGTATAGCGTGAGCTATCCCTATCAGTGGTTTAGTAGTGTGGTAATAATAGTATAGTAGTAGTAGTAGTAGTAGTAGTAGTAGTAGTAGTAGTAGTATACTGTATGTAGTAGTAGTGAGTAGTAGTAGCAGTAGTAGTAGTAGTAGTACCGATGGTAAGTGTTTTCTGTCACGCGGTATCCGCGGCTCCTCGCTACGGCGGTCCAGCTTCCACGATTTTATCTATCCTATCGATGAATACGTGCCTGCTAGCTTGTGTATTCCACGTTCTAGCTTGTATGTGGTACGTGCTACGCGCGAGCGTTATACCCAAGACGTCGCTCATAGGATCCTAACGGACGTTTAGTAGATAGATCCTGCGCAGGAGCACCCCTATTATCATCCCCGGTTCCCGATGAAAGTTCTCGTTGAAACATTTTTTTCATTCTATACGAAACCCAATTTCACATTTTCAACCTTGTTGGCGGAAGCCGGTCGACCGCTCCTGTTGTGTTGCTGCGCTTTAAGCCAGGCAAAACAACATGGCTCCGCACCAGTCTGCTCATGCGGAGGTGGGGTTGTTGTTGATGCAAGTGCGTGGCGAACTGTCTCGCTCCTCTCCTAGTGATCCCGGCGGCGCTGCAAGGGCAGCGGCAGCGTTGAGAAGAGCGTTTGAAATGTTGAACTTTTGCTGCCGCTGCCATGGGAGCTTGCAAGATTGGCCTCGCCCGGGCGGGCGCTACCACCACTGCTGCGCGGATAAAGCCCAGCAGCTTGACGGAAGGGCCAGCGGTGCGTGATATGTTATGTCTAGTTGCCTGGTGCTTGCGCAAGGCATCCGTCTGGTGGTTGGGAGAGGTGCTTGCCATCAAGGATGCTTTTCAAATTTGAGTCGACTGATTTATATGTCTTCTACCCGTGTGTTTGGTTGCCCGTGTGTTTGGTTGCCCGTGTGTTTGGTTGCCCGTGTGTTTGGTTGACTATTAACAGCTTAGCTTTCAAATACGAAGAAGCAATACAACTATCTTGCCTTGCCTTTCCTTTCCTTGCCTTGCCTTGCCTTGCCTTGCCTTGCCTTGCCTTGCCTTTCCTTGCCTTGCCTTTCCTTTCCTTTCCTTGCCTTGCCTTGCCTTGCCTTGCCTTGCCTTGCCTTGCCTTGCCTTGCCTTGCCTTGCCTTGCCTTGCCTTGCCTTGCCTTGCCTTGCCTTGCCTTGCCTTGCCTTGCCTTGCCTTGCCTTGCCTTGCCTTGCCTTGCCTTGCCTTGCCTTGCCTTGCCTTGCCTTGCCTTGCCTTGCCTTGCCTTGCCTTGCCTTGCCTTGCCTTGCCTTGCCTTGCCTTGCCTTGCCGTGCGTTGCCTTGCGTTGCCTCGTTCTGTCTCACCCCTTCCTTACTTCCCTCTGCTGCGCTGGGTGCCGCGTTGTGCACAGCTGGAAAAAAGTATGCCATAAATGCGGAGCAAGGGCGGCAGAAGGTAGCACTGAGGAGGGCGTTCCTAGAATCGTCCTACCTGCCCTTCGCCTCCTTCCTGCTGAGAGAAGTTGGGCCGACTTGGCTGCCCATCTGGGACAGGGGGCCTATTTCGCTCGGTCCCCCAGCGCGACCAAGCAGCAGCAACACCATGAGCGGAGACCATGCAGGCGCCGGCAATAGCAGCAATAGCACCGGCGATAGCAGAACTAGTGACGGCGGTAGTGGTGTCGGTAGCAGCAGCAGCAGTAGCAGGCGGAGGAGCGACGTCGTGGGCGCTAGCCCCGGTGCCGATCCTAGGGTTGACGCCGCCGCTGCCGCTGCTGCTGTTGATGGAGATGCTGCTGGTGGGGACGCTGCCGCTGCTGCTTCTGCTGCTATTCCAGACGCTATCGACAACACAAACACCAGCACCGACGTCACCAGCGCAATCACGGTGGGCGGCGGCGGCGGCGGCGACGGCTCCCCTCGAGACGTCTTCGACGCCTTCTTCCTCCCGCCCGTCGTCCCCGCGTCCCTTGCCCTGCTGGCGCTCTGCGAAGGGCTCGGCAGGCAGTCCCCCGAGAGCTCCATCAGCCGACAGCTGCCTGCGGCGCCCTTTCTCGATTACACCGACAGCAGCTGCGGTGGTAGCGGCGGCGGTGATGATATTGGTGATGGCGAGCAGAGAGCATTTCCAGAAAGGGGAGGAGGGGGTGGAGGGTCGCTTGTACCAGTGCCTGCACGAGCGGGGGCGAATATACTAGACGCCAGAACGGTGCAGCACGCCTGTCGCCTCCTGGAGCTATACCTCCAGGAGCCGAACTCGGAGACGGAGACAGCGGCGGCAGGAGGAGAGCTCGCGAGAAATAGAAAAGAGGTTGCAACGAACAACGGCTTGGGGGCAGGAAGAGGAGGAAGAGGAGGAAGAGCGGGGGGTTCCGCCCCGGATAGCAGATCGTCTCTACTCGTTCGAGCGGTAATGGAGCTCGCTGACGGGAGAAGTTGCCGCGCAATTGTGGAAGAAACAGGACGGAACGCAGGAGAAGCCGGAGGAGCAGCGGGAGACGGAGGATATGGGGTTGGAGTTGGGGTTAGGGCTTGGGATTTCGATGGCCCTGCCCTGGTAGGGGGGCATGCGGCGGACGGCTTGTCCTCCGCGCTCTGTCTCGTACCCCAGAGGGTGGCGAACGGGCTCGGGCCCATCGCTCCTCCCAGCTTTGCCCCAGGGATGTTTTACCCTACCGTGTGCCGCGCCGTCGTGGAGGCGGCTCTTGCTTGTCTTGAGGAAGCTCCCACGGTTGGACGAGGGGGAGAAGGAGAGGGAGGAAGAGGGGGAGGCGGTGAAAAAGGAGGAGAGGGGCGGGGTGGAGGGCGAGGAGGGGAGAGAGGGGCAGGAGGGGACGATGTCGATGACGATGTCGATGTTGGTGTTGATATCGATGTCGCCGCAGCGGGGGATGTGTGGCGAGCGTTTTCGGGGCGCTTACTGACCGCGGGCAGGGCGTCCGATCTCGCCGATGCCTGGCTCCTAATCATGTCGAAGAACCGAATCGAAGGGGATGGAGCCAGTGGGATGGAACCAGCAGCAGGAGGAGCGTCGGCAGGCCGCTGGGGACGAGCCGGTGGCGCCGGCAGCGATCACCCTATCCGTGGCAACTCCAATACGAGTCGCGGTGACATCGAAGACATGAACGACACCCCCGCCGCCACGACCGCCGCCGCCGCCGCGGCCAGGTGGGAGGCGTGGGCAGAACGTCCTGGCGGCGCCCCCGAAATGCATGCGTGGATGATGACACGGCTTCCAGCCTCGCGGCGCAAGCCGTTCACTGAGGCCGTATTGCGGGCCCTCTGGCCCCGCGCCAGCCGCCATCGCCACCACCACCCCCGCCGCCGACACAATGGCGGCTGGCCCCCGGGTTTCCAGACAGCGGTGTGCCGCGTTCTGGTCGGCCGACCCCTTGTTGGCGCTCGGCAGCCGATGAGGAGGAGGCGCGGCAGCGGCAGCGGTGGTGGTGGTGGGGGCGGTGGTGGTGACGGTGCTAGTGGTGGCGGTGGTGGCGGTAAAGATGGTCGCGGATCAGGACTAGAAGGCGACCAAGTCGCCATCCACTCGATGAACGCCATAGATGCCGGCGGGTCGTCGTGGGGGGCGGGGGTCGGGGAGGAGGACCGGGATGGGTCCGTGGACGTGTCTGTCGGCCTCGTAGAGGGACTCCTCCTGCAGAGGCCGCTGCCGCTTCCCGCGGCCGAAGCTGTCGCCGATACGTTGGCGTGGTGTGACCGCCGCCGCCACGGAGTAACAGACGTACGAGCGTCGGCAACGGCGACGGCAGCAGCATACACCGGCCGCAGAGCAGGAGGAGTCGGGAGTTGGGGAGGGTCGAAGGAGGGGGAGGGGGAACGGGGTGGTCTGGTGATAAGGGCGCTCAAGAGGGTGGCGGCTGTATGGGCGGAGCCGTCGTTTCTGAACAGGTCGCCGCCTAGGCAGCAGGAGTTCTACACGCGGTTTTTGCTTGCCGCTCTGCGGAGGTGAGCCAGCTTTTAGATATACTCGTTTTGTTTGTTTGTCGTAACCGGGTAGGCGCGTTTTTGTTATGTATAGGATGTACCTGATAATATAAGTGTTATGTAAGTGTTGTGATTTCTCCGTTCCTTTCCGAGACGACCCCGAACCCCCTCTGCCCCGCACCCCGACACAGCTCCCATACATACGTGTTTTCTCTTTTTGTAATTGCTGCTGTTGTTTTTGTTCCTGTTCTTGTTGCTTTTGTTGTTCTCGTTCTTGTTCTTGTTTTTATTCTTTTTTTGTTTCTGTTTTTGTTTTTGTTCTTGTTCTCGTTCTTGTGCGCTTGCTTTTCATACTTTCTCTTTCGCTTTCTTTCTCTCCCTCCCCCCGCCCCCCCCCACCTCCCCTCTTCCCCCTCTCTCACTCTCGTTATGATATTTTGTGCTCGACGACACGACGAAGCGGCGGGGTGGACGGGCAAGGCTTGACCTCCGACGACCCGGATGCCCTCGTCCTCCTAATCCGCGGCGTGGGCAGCCACCTCGACGTCCCCACGCGGGCCACCCGCCTGCAGGGGATGCGCGTCGGGGAAGCCGTGGCTATTCTGTCGGGCCAAGAACTGCGATTTGCCGAGCTTGACGGAGATAGGGGACACACAGACGCTGGAGTGGACGAAGCCGGGGGGGGGGAGGATGGAAGGAGGGAGGGTGGGGAAAAAGAGGGTGGAGGTGGGGGCGAAGTCGGGGGGGAGGATAGGAATGGGGCTGGTGCTGGGGCCAGGGGTGTGGCGGACGTGAGGGGAGGGAAAAAGAGACCCAAGAAGAAGAGAGATGGCGCAGGAGGGCGACGGAGCGAGGGTTGCCGCGGTGGCCACCGGGAAGGTGCGGGAGAGGAGGAGGGGGGGAAGGGAGGGAGACTGCCCTCCGGTAAGCTAGCTCGGTCGCGGGGGGATGATGGAGATTACGACGTGGAGGGCGATGAGTGGGATCCGGATATGCTGTTGCCCCTGGGCGGCGGCGGCGGCGGCGGGGGAAGTGACTCTGAAGCCGAAGATACCGGCGGAAAAGAAAAGGTGCCTGTATGTTTGTGTTAGATCGGTGCGGTGAGGTTCAGAGGGGTGCGTTGCGGGGCAGTGCAGTGCGGTGCGAGGGCGCGAGCTTGAGCAGGGCGCGGGTTGGTTGGGCCACGCTGTTGGCTGAAATTTAACCTGTGTCTTGTCCGCGCCGATGTGTGTGAGGGAGGGAGGCACTGGAATTGAAGGCGCTGTCCCGTTCGTGGCCATTTGGGCTGCTACTGCTACAAACGCGCACTTTACTTTTCTCTTCTGCTCGGGTTGGCTTGGCTGGACTCGATGCACGTTGCTTGGCTTGGCCATTTTTGGTTGGATTTGCTTGGTTGGGCTTGGCATGGCTTGGCTTGGCTTGGCTTGGCTTGGCTTGGCTTGGCTTGGCTTGGCTTGGCTTGGCTTGGCTTGGCATGTCTCCCCTTCTTTCACTCATCGCTGGTTTCGCGTCGTTTCGCCTCACCTTGTAACTTTTCTCAGCCTTTTTGGAACCCAGGTTCAACCCCCTAGCGCACCCCGTTGTGGAGTCTTTTCAACCATCTAGAGAGTGTAACAGTACAACCAGCATCATGCTGCGTGCCTAACGTGCATGTCCCTTAGCTGCACTTTACACGCACCCTTTTCCCCCAGAAGCACGGACTGTTTCGTGTGGTCGATTTTGTAGTTGCCTTTTTATTTTCGAATCCCCCCCTCTCTGAAGCTGTCTCTTGAAGTGGCCACACCAGAAAACAAACAATTTCATTCGAACCTGTCATTCGATACGCAAGAAAGTAGGTACAAGGTGCGGAAGTCCGCCTCACAGGTGGTTCTCAGCAGGATGCATCCCACCCATCATCGTGCGACTCGGCGAACGCCTCACGGCGCTTCGCGCTTCGTGCACGTGGTGTCCGAGGTGCTCCTTCCCGTCATGGTAGGGATGCGAGGGTTAACTAGGTCTTAACACTACGGCTCTGCATAAAATGAGTACACGCCCCGCTCTGAAGTTTCGGAAGGGGTTAACACGGTTCGCACCACAGCATGTTCTCCGGTTCAGGTAGCCCTTTTCGGCAAAAACGTTTTCTGGATGACGGGGCTCCTTAACCCGCCTTAACCCGAAATCGTCGGAATTTCGTTTTTTTTTTTTTTCCCTCGATATGTTTCGTTGTGTACTCAGGCCATGGGATTTCTCATCGGGTTCATGGCACTTTTCGATTCTCTCCAAATGAGTTTTTGGTTGAGGCATATAGAGCTCCTCAAGTAACAACCCTTAAAAGGCAAGAAAGAGCCGGTGCACCTCTACCGTAGGAAACATGCGTCCCACCGCCGCTGCGGGTTCTTCCCCCCCCCGCCGCCGCCTCCACAACCGCTTTCTCCGCCACCACCCTTGTTGTGTGTCTGGGGTTAAGGGTGAGGACAACGAACACTGCAGCGAGCAGGAGGAACGGGAGGGCCGCCGCGCCCGCCGCTCCTCGAGCGATGCCTCCTCTTACGAAGAGGATCAGGATGGAGACAGCGATGGCAGCGGGGACAGCAACAGCGACGGCGACAGCTACGGCGATAGCAGTGGTGATGGCGACGGCGGTAGTGCCGATAGTGATGGGTTTGAGGCGTATGACTTGTGGGACGACCAGGAAGACCTAAGCAAAGTGGCGGAGCCAGTGTACCTCGACCAGCTCATCGAGCGTGAGTTTTTGTTGTTGTTGTTGTTGTTGTTGTTGTTGAGATTTGTCGAGTGGTACGATAGGGTTAAGAATACATGCCACTTTTGAAAATTAACAAAATCCCAAAGTTCTGCTTGTGACGGAGCTCCTCCGCTGCAGCACTGTGATGCTCAGTATAATTGTAATCCCGTTTTTTTTTTTTCAGTATGTGTGGTCAATGCCTGGCGGTACTGTTCATCGGGTTAACCGTACGGCCGTACGGTTTTTCTCAAAAGGCTTGGTCTGGGTCGAAGTATAGAGTTCCCGAAGTGAGAGGACGGGGAAAAGTTGGGTGTGCCTGTCCCACGGCATGTGTCCATTGCGGTTCAGACATTGATAATCCCCGATCCCAAGCTCGTCAATCCTTTTTCTTGGCAATTTGCGTATCCGGTCTGAACGCCACCGTCGCTAGTGGTGTATCGGGTCAGTAAGTATGGAGAACGGTGCGGATTCGCTGCCCACCTGCTGCGTGGGGCCGCTTGCCGTGTGCCGCCGTCCATCATGCTCAGCGCGACCTTTTGTGTGTTTTGAGCTCTCTGAAAGTGCTGTTGGGGATGATGCTGCGACCGCCCCCCCCCCCCCCCCCCCGTCTGCCCTCTCCCCTCCCCCGTCCCGCTTCCCCTGCCATGCAGTGCTGCACTCTCGGGATCAACCGGACACTGCGGACAAGCACGAGGTCGCCCTCAAGTGTGCCGAGGCGCTGGTAAGGCGGAACCCGCCGGACCTGGCCCACCGCGCGCCGGAGCTGTCGAGGGACCTTCTCTACCTTCAAAACTCATTCGAACTGGAGGTAATAAAACGCCTTCACCCAATGGAACCCTGTTACTGGCATGGTTCGTTCGATGTGGAGATGGTAGATCTGGGGGTGACAAGCGCCTGGCGCCCAAAGGAGAAATCTTTGCCCTTTTTACGGACAGCACCAGATGCCCAGAACGGGGTGCTGGGCTTCCTCCCCATTTTAACCCATTTAGAGCTGCAGCCGCGTTTTTGGGAGCAGCGTACTTGGATTTTTGTCGTATGGGAAAATCATTATAGTTGTAGAAGGGTTGTGTATGTCTTGTGGATTATTTAGAGGAGGGAGTTCGGAGGAGGGTGGGGTCAGGGAGAAGGGCGGAGGAACGAGTTGATGCAGTTGAGGCGGGGGGGGGGGGGGGGTATGGGGGGAGCGGGGGGCATGATTCGGCTTGTGCTTGACGGGGTGAAAGCGGGGGCTACCGGGAGTGACCGACGGGAAGAGGAGCGATGCGATTGGCAACAATTGATGCCAGCGTTTCGGGCAACATACATTTAACGCCCATTTCCGCCCCCCTGCTCCCACTCCCATCTGCTTGCACCGAGCGGTGGCGCAGCGGGCATCGGCCATCGCGTGTGGGCAAACGAGCTGCCGATACTTCCGTCACTGAGTCACGCTCCTCCCTCCCCCTCCCCGTTCCCGCGTCATCGTCTTTCCTGTTCGGGCCGCCTTAAGCGATGGTGGTGGTGATGGCGGCGGTAGCGGGGGTAGCGTGGTGCTTAATTTGATGTCTAGCCGACGGCGGCTTTTCCTAGACACGACGACAGAGAGAGAGAGGCTTGCCTTCACTAACCGCTGCTGTCGCTCACTCCTGCTAGTGCTCTTATGTTGCCTGTTAGTTTTGTATTAACGCCCCTCCCCCCCGCCTCCCCGCTCCATTGAACTCCCCCCCCCACCCCCCCTCATTTTTGCGTGCGTGTGATTGAAAAGGGTTTCGAGACATTGCGCGCGGGAGCGATGGTGGCAACGACGGTGGCAGCCCCCGAGTCGTGTGTCCTGTACCTAGGGAGTGAAGTGTGGGGAACCGGAGCTACAGAGGGCACCAAGATGGAGGTCAGCCGGGGCAGGGTGGGGTGGCGCGGGCTCGGTCACGAGGCTTCTGGATTGTTCGTTTCTTTTTATGTTGATTCTTGTGTTTTGTTTATATATCCACGGGTGGATACAAAAAAACGAAAGCTTGTGCTCACCACCCTTCCGCATTGTGGATCATGGGATCACGTGCGGCTTCGAACTCGACGTGGTTAGCATGGTGGGTGGGTGGGTGGTGAACGGGGAGGGGGAGGGGTGGATCCACAGGTAAACCGGCAGAATTTAGTCCCTCTGCCTGAGCAGTTTTTTTTTTGGTACGAGGTTCGGGTGGGAATCGAATCGGCGTTTTGCTTGTTGAGACTGCGGTCAGCTATGTTTATTTTTATTTTTTTGTGTTCTAGTGGTTTTGTTGTTGTGTGCCCTGTACCCCCCCACTCCTCCTACCCTCGTCTTGATTCAATCTCCTTTTATCCCCCCCCCCCGCTCATGCGTAAACATATATATATATACACATATACGGAGTATATACTAGTTGGCCTCGGTTGACACCGACGCTGTAAATATTATACGTATATTGGGGTTGGCGTTGGTTGGCAACGACGCTGTAAAATATGCCAAGCACTGCGTGAGCTAGACAACCAGAGTACTGTTTTTTTGTGCTTTTTGTTTTTATCGGTCACAAGGATGGTTATCGAGTAGACCATGTCGTGCGGGGTGGAGAACCGTAACTCCGCACAAGGGGAATGATCGCATCACGTAGTGTGAATATGGTAAGGCAGCCACGAGGCAGTTACATAGTAATACCCATTGCTGTCTCTGGAGTGACCACACCAGAAAACAAAGTGACTCATTGGAGCTGTCGTCCATAAACAAGAAAAGTAGGCACAAGGTGCCGAAGTCTGTCTTACGAGCGGTTCTTGGAAGGATGCAGTTCACCCTTCATGCGGCTCGCCGAACACCTCAAGGCGCTTCGCGCTTGGTGCAAGCAATGTTTGCCTGGTTGGTGAAAACCCGACATGCTCCGTCCCGGCATAGTAGGGATGCGAGGGTATGTGGTCATACGACTACGGCCATGCACGCACTGAGTACCCCCCCCCCCACCCCCCGGCTGATGCGACTCCCTGAACACCTCACGACACTTCGCGCTTGGTGCACGCGATGTCTGCATGGTCGGTGAGAACCCGACATGCTCCGTCCCGGCGTTGTGGGGATGCGAGGGTCAATCGTGTTAAGACTAGGGCTATGCATGAAATGAGATCATCCCGCCCCCCTGCTCCTGCTGTCGTGTTTAACCATTCTCCTTTTTCCTCCCACCCCCGTACCCGCCGCCGCTGTGCCCGTACAGCTGGGTGATGGTCACCCTGCCCCTGCCGTGTCGTATCTACCTCCCCCACGGACCGACACAAACCTACCCTACCCTACCTCAATCTTATCTACCCTTCCTTATGCTACCCCCCTTCCATTCGCCACCCTCTTCATTTGTTCCGTACCCCGTCTTTAACACGAACTCCGACCTGCTCCGTTGGCGACTATTAACAGATCCTCGATGTCTTGGTGCAAGCTGCCAGTGAGCTGGCAGGTTGGACGAACCCGGGCGGGGGCTTGTCCTTGTCGTCGTCGTTGCCACCTGGGAGCCGTCTGTCGAGCCTAATGCAGGAACCGCGCGGCATGACTCAAGGGAGCGTTCGGCGAAAGCAACCACAGCCAGGCTCTACGATAACAACCGCCCCCGCCCCCGCCGCAGCCTCCGCTACCGGCGGCGAGAACGATGTCACGAATGGTGACGCACAAAGCGGTGGCAGAAATACTGGTGGCGTCGGCGGCGGTGGCGATGGTAGCCCGGAGGGCAGAGCGACGAGGGGGACGAGACGTTGGGGCTACAGGCGCGGACCCCGGGAGCAGCTGCGGCGGAACCTGTTCGGCAGGTTTGCGCCGGTCTTCTTTTATCCTCTTGCGCAGGTGTGTGTACCAATCTGCTGCTGCTGCTGCTGTCCCTGTGAGGTTTCGTTGCACTTTTTTGTGCTTGTTTTGCGTATTGACAGGGTGGGTTTGGGTGGGATGGTTTCACGCCTGACTCTAAACATGATATGAACAGCACGAACTTTTATTCGTAAGCTATCTGATCGGCTTCGAAAAGTATGCCGCAAGGCGGGGTGGTGGGGGTGGGTAGTCTCTTCCGGAAATGGTCTTGACGACCTTTGGAGTACGCAAACGTGAGCTCCTTGAATCCGACACCGCAAGCCGGGAGAATGGTTAGATGACGCGTTTCTTATTTGCGCACTGCTAACCGCACGCGTTTCGACTCGTACTATGAGAGGGTATATAGGGGTAGATTGTACACGCGGCATTCCCAGGCTTGTGGCTGGTGGCTCTGACTCGCAACGAAAACGCGCCGGAAGAACGACGGCTCTTGAACAATAAAAAGCAAAACGAGATCCTAGCTATGTTTGCGGGCACACACTAGTGCCACGCTCCCGCACTCTCCTGCAACGCGCCTCAAGAGTCACAGACCAAACTCGCACGTACCTGTAACGCCTCACGGAGTCACCCCAAGCTCACACGTACCAGTAAAATAGCGTTTTTTTGCGTATGGGCTAGAACTACTTGATTCCCGAATATTTTTCGTTCCACAGGTACCGGTGGCGTGGCTCTCACCTCCCTTGAATCGGAGTTGCTCCGAACCTTCTACCGCCGCCGCCGTTTCACCCCCCCCCCACTCCCGATGCTCCCGCCGCCGGCACGCCCTTACCTGACCTGCTTTTGTTTTTTGCAGGGCATGATCTTACGTCTACGACAATCGGCGGCGGCTCAGCCGCCGCCGAATCGCAATCGTCAAGCGTTAGAGTCAGGGATAGATGTAGGGCTTGGGTTAGCGTTGGAGAGCATCGTGAAGGGTGCCGATGACGGTTACGCCCTGTCGAGCGGCGGCGCGTCTCCGCCGCCGCCTCCGCCGTCCACCCTGTTTTCGGCGAGGCTGCTCCACGCCCTGACCTGCCTAGTGGAACTGTGCGGTAACTGCCCTGCGACTCCATCGCTGGCTGCTGATCTGTTGGGGCTGGCTTGGCTCTTGAGGGGGCCGGCATCGGGCAGCCGAGAGCTTCGCCGGTATGCATGTGTTTCTTGTTCTATTGTGGTCCCGGTGGGGGGCGGGGGGGCGGGGTAGGGGGGGGGCAGGCGGCGAGAGTTAGGGTTAGGGTCAGTGTTAGGGTTTAAATGTCGACCATATTGCGACAATTTGTCGAAGCTGGACCAAGTCGTATTCAGCGTTTCGTCTTCCCACTCACCCTACCCGACCCTACCCCGCTTCCCCACCTCCCACTTCAGGGCGGCACTCATTGCCATCGCCACGGGCGTGGATCGTTCTCAGGACGGAGCGGCCTCGGGCGCGATGCAGGGCCACGCTGGTGAGTTCCTTCGGTGGCTGCACGGCTGCACTACTGTGTCGGACAGTGAGACGAGACACCTGGCCGAGGCTGTCTTGGGGCACAGCAGCGTGCAGGCGCTGGCGTACTTGTAGCGGCAGAGAAGGGGCGGGGGAGTAGGGTTTAGGTTGGGTGGGAGGTTGGGGGGGATGGTGGTGGGGAGTTGGGGGATAGGGGGGGAGGGGAGATCACGGCGGGAGTAGGGGTAGTTGTATCATGCCTGTAGTCCTTAGGGCCATAGACACTCGCATCCCTGTACAATGCACGGGCACGTCGGTGTTTCACCGGTCAGGCGATGGGGGGTTGGGTTCGGGTCGTGATGTGCCTCGAGGGTACGTTACCACTTATTCGAGAAAATGGTTAGCATATTTTTTAAACTATAGGGGGGGGGGATAGCGGTTGTGGAGGTGGGAGTTGGAGCGGTGTTTATGGTGGTAATGTTGGTGTAGAACCGTCTGATAAATAACAGCAGAGTTGTTGTGATTGCAGCAACAGCAGTATGTAAAGTATGCGAAATGGTGTACTACTCACGGTGATGGTGCCAGTGGTTGTGGTTGCGGTGTGTTGTGCTTTTTTCGTTCCGTGTGTATGTCGAGCTCTCTGCCGACCGACCATGCGTTCCTGCCTGAGCTTCGAACCCCATGGAAAGTGCGGATACCCCTATACTTCGAAGTATACTCTTATACGAGTAACCTGTTTTGGATTGCGCCCACATCAAGACGCCCACACACAGATAGTTAGCTACCATGTGCACGGGGTGGCTATGGGGACCCTGAATATGCCCTGCCTGGTTTTACTGTGAACAGTATAGCTGCGTATTACGCGATTTTTGCATCTGGATTCTGCCAATGAACGGGCGGGGTGTCCACATAGACGCGACTGGCTTCTGAAGTGGTGGCTTCTACTACAGGTCGATTGAACCTGTTTTAAGCGTCCTCCAATGTGCCAGCGTTGCATTTGTTTACGTTCTCCAACATGGGCAAGGCATGACTCGCAGTCTTCTCGGCGACGTGCTTTTGTGGGGCGAAGGGAGGGGTGGGTCCTGTTACGTCGGCGTTTCCACTGAAGCACATACAGTGGATCCACGGGTTTCCTGGAAAAGGACGTGGCGTATTGGGCGATGCGAATTAGGTACGCCTCTCTCGCATCTCTCAGCTGTGTGGGGTGCAGACTGCGCTCCATCCTCTTTGTTCAATCGTTTCGTTGTCTTCGGTGTTACTCTACACAAGAAGGCTACAGATAAGAGCCAGCGATGGCTCAGGAGTATGGACAGCACAGCACGCTGCGTGGAACTGTGGGAACGCAAGTAGCAGTCTTTTGCAGGATCTCGGAAGAGCTTCAGCGTGTCTGTTAGGGTGGGGATTAGATGATCTGGTCTTACAGGATGTGCGGTGGTTGATCTGGAAGCTACAATGTGATACGGAACCTACGCCTTCGCAGACCTGCGAAGCAGGAGCTGTCACCCCGTTATGAATATTACGGGCACAGCTCGACTCTGTAACATTTATTCGGGGAGGGTTCCGATTCATCAAAAGGTGAACACTTGAAACTAGTTCAGATCTCGTGAACGAGCTCCAGCAACCGCACCATAGGCGCGCGGCGCGCGCGGTGTCGAGATCGCGCCCATGTGCAAGCGCGCGCGCGTAGTGTTCGGCGCGAAAGCGGCAGTGTTGGTGTGATAGAGTGAAAAAAGAGGGCCCGCTGCGAGCATATTTGCCAGTTTTGTTTTTTTGGCGCATGGGGCACCTTGCTGGCGCGTCAAACTCGGCTGCAGATAATCTCGCATCCTGTCCGGCAAGCAATCGAACCTGTACTACGAGTAGATATAGAAAGCACTCAGCACTGAGGGCAAAACTGCGTCGGCACACCAACTATTTCGTAGTTGTGTGCACAAGCACGGGTAGCCTTTAACTATTTCCCAGCTAACCCCCTTTTTGCCTTGCTCCTTGCATCTCTGCCCCCTTCAAACAGCCTAGTTACGATGAACATCTCAAACTTTCTCGAGGTCACGACAAAATTATAAATCCATTTAGCGTTAATATATCTGTTTTGGCTATTGATCAGACTGCTACCTTTTTTATCCTCACAGTGGATTGGCGGCAGCCTTTTTAACGCAGTTTTTTTGTACCATGTTTGATAAGTTCTGCCTCTCAGAACCCAGATGGTTACGCGCTCGTGGCGGTGCCTCGGTACATGTCACCCGCCGCCATCTGGGGAGTTTCGCGGTCCTGATCGCTAAGCTCGGCGAGTAATCCCGGAGAAAATCCCATCGAATTGACATCACTTGTGCTCAAAGCCCCTAAAGTCCGCCGTATTCAAGACAATCGTTCCCAGTATACTGATGCGATCCAGTATATACTGGTGGCTGCTGTCTAGTACCAGGTTGAAGATATACTGATTGAGTCCAGTGTACTTACCGACCGCGCGACCAAGTATCTATTTTCAAGTCGAAAAATATCAACATAAAAGACACTACTCTACAGTTGCGGTGATGGCAATCAACACCTAAAGTCAACTGTAAGGGTATTGGGCAGGGACACAGAGTGTCCCCAGCAGGTTTGCCAAATGAGCAGGTCCTCGGAGAGTATTCACTTTCTTAGCCTTAGGAGAGACGTAGCTTTATAAGTGTTTCCACCACAGCCTCGGATGGCCTCTGAGAGCGCGGACACGCGCCTCCGTTCTATTTCCAGACCATCCCGAATAGAAAACGCCAACCTTATCATACGAAACCCGGTCAAATTATCTCAATTCAGATAATTACATGCCTTTCGAGACCGTATCTTAAAACTAGCCCACGCTGATGAGCCGTATATGCAGAAATATGGGAAATTCGGGAAACTCCGGTTCTACGAACTAGACCATGAGTCGAAGATGCGGCTCCTCAAAACCCAATCCCACACCTCTAACGGTCTGGCTATGGATCCAGGAACACGCGAAGAAAGGCAGTTGAAGGAAACGCAGACCCTACAACAAGGCAGAAACCACCCATCGAAAACCTGCCGCGAACCGCCGGTGTGGCGGGGGGGGGGGGGGAGCTTTAGAACCTGCCGCATACCGCCGGTGTGGCGGGGGGGCAGGAAAGGCTCTACGGCAAACCAACCACAGAAAAGGTACTATGGCGAGGCGGGCCCTCGTCGATATGGAGGGGAACAAAGACGCTAATACAACGGTGAAGTCATGCCGAAAACTTCCCGCGGGCCATCGGCATGGCGGGGGGTTAGACGAGGAAACGACAAATACCCGGAATGGAACGTGGCATCACCTACAGCCCAGCGAGGGGGGAAGTGTTTAGCCGAAAAAAATAGAACAAACACAACACACACAAAAAAAACAGATGACATGCAGGCTCGTACATAGCCCTGTACCACGTTTCGCGCGAACAGGGTTCCCTGGTCGCCCCCCGGCTCTGGGCTGAGGAGGGCATCGGCAGGGCGAAATTGAACAACGACGAAACATCGACAGCCCTGCGCCTCAGATAGCGGCGTTTTACCCAAACCCTGGCCGTGCACTGAGCAGGGGGTTCGGCAGGACAAAAAGAAGAAACAAATGGGAAAAACCGCCCCAAAACCAAACCAAGACTCTCAGAACACCACATCCAACCCAAAGACAAAGACTCAAACCTCATAACCCGAACAAAATGGAGAACTATCGAGGAGCGGTGGCGGCTTGAAGGTCAACTGATCACCGTTGCGCTTCGGGATTCGTCTACGTTACGTTGGATCCCCCGAGGAAACACACTGGCGATGTGAACTTGCAGGCACCAAGAGCCTCGTACGACTCCCGTCGAAGTCGTGTAGCGCGCCGGGGGAAGAGGAGGTTTAATCGGTCCCGGGTCGTCCAGAAATCGGACCAGGTATACCTTGTCCTCGGTAGTGCTCGCACTGAGTTTGCCAAGCCACCAGAATCCATCGTCTTCCTTGCACCGAAAGTGAGCTCCCTTAGGAAGCACCGTGTTGTTGTAGCGGCGGAGCCAATCGGCGCGGGTAACACGAGCGTAGCCCGGCGCTAGGAAACGCTCCCCGTTGTTGCGGGAGAGCCCGCGCTGTACCGCCCCGATCCGCATTCGGCGGTAGAGGCGGTTGGTTTGGAGGTGCTGGTCCGTCATGCGGCCCAATAACGCAAAATGTGGGGGCGGGAGAGGTGGATGTTCTTTTCCCGCTCCCAGGAAGGTTCCGAGAGGCCCGACCAATGCGTCTTGTATAGCACCGCGATGACGCCACCTCGCCCGCGGACTGAGGCCTTTCGAGGCCGTATCTTAGCACAACGTACAAGTTGATTAAAGTATGCAAGTTGCTTGTAATCATAGACTAATGCCACGGTAGAGGTAGCACTTTTCGTCTAAAAAATGGTTTCTGAACGACAGGGCTCCTTAACCCAAAATCATCGGGAAAAAAACAAGTAATGCCTAGGACATTTTTCAACCATGATTGTCTCGTCCTGTATCTGGGCCATGGGAACTTTCGTCCGTTAGCAGTTTATTTTTCTACAAATAAATCAGCTTCTGGGGAAGGTCTTAAGCTTCCAAGTTGAGGAACCTCAGAAAAATGAGTAGTGCGCCTCTATCGTAGCACGCGTCCATGCTCCAATCACCGAGGTCATGGTTCTTGTATTGCGCGATTTTGCAACGACTATTGGTAGTCGTGATCAGCCAACAGCTACTTGACGAAAAAGGCCGAAATAGTCTTTGTCGAAACAGCAAGCGGCAGGCAGCTGTGGTAGCGCGTGCCTGGCAAGGTAAATTCTCCGTGATATCAGTGATTAGAGCTGCGTCGGATAAATTATCGGTGCGTTGTCGGCCAGCGAAACAAAGAGACAATTAGTACCGCAACGTTTGGTCAAATCCTGTCTTCGATGAAGTACGTTTTTCGACGCTTTTAGAGAAAACTACCGCAAACCCTGCCTTCGGCGGGAGGTTTTTTCGAAGCTTTTTTTCGCAGAACTTTTTTCGCAAACACTCTGCCCTCCAAAAGAAATACTCAATAGACCTTCCAACAGCATTAAAACGCTGGATATTTGAGTACTTGGAATTTGCTTCGTGATTGATCCCAGCAACTGAAGTGACAGCTGGGAACATGTTGCGCGCTGAAGATTGTCGTCACTGCTGCTGCTATAGGCAGTAGCAACAACATCTGTGCGGTTCTCCTGCAGCCAGCTGAGAGGGCACCACTACGTGCTTGCTATCGTCGTGCATGCCCTCACCACGCACGTCTGTATATCGTGAAGAGCTGCGCTTCTGGCAGTTTGTATAGCACATTTCCCAGGGGAAAATATTAGATGGGGATTTAGATCGAGGCTAGAGCCGCCCCAGGCGATTCTGTACATCAAATACGTTTCAGCAGTGTCGGGAGCATGTCCAACGGTTCAAGGAACCTGCATTTTGCTCGTAGCACATCATGCAGCCAGCACAACGCACCCAGTACCATCCCAACTCGAAAAGCATACATCAGCAAGAGAGGTTGATCACTCCTCTACTTACTGTTCATGTATAGCCTTCAAGGGGTGTAGACGTACTTCAGTTTATTCAGGGGACTTCCTGTACGTAAAACCTTTATCAGTTATCCTATGTTGCACGATTTGTTTCCTTCCGGGTGCTGATTGCTGTAGCCTACGTGAGGAGAGATTATTCGACATATGACAATTTACCATTTCTTTCAGCTTTCAGCTTTCAGCTTTCACGCGTCAGACTTAACTCCGACTCGTTTGTGCCCCGCCCGGACGCTCTGCCAGGCAACCACAACACATAATCTCTGAATGTGTTGTCCTGCAGTGAGCCTGCGGACAGCTTGAACGTTCATTAGCTACGTCTCATACATACTTTCTCCCCTCCCATTTCCGCTAAACTTCCGAACTTGTTTCTGGGGGTATAGACTACTCGTTTTCAGTTTTCAGAACAATCTAACAAACATCAATACACGGAAATTATCCCCACGCAATCAACCCCAAACAACGCACGTGGTTCGGGCACGTTGCCCTTGCTGATGGCGTGTCGGTCCTTTGCATCTCTCTCGCTCTCGCTTTGGGCAGCGCCTCCTGTCGGGCCCGTGCACCGCCCCCCACCCGATGTAGAGCAGACCTTTCTACCAGTGCCCATCATCGCAATCTCCTGCTTTCGCTTCCTCGTGGGCGTAGCATCTCTCTTCGCCTTCCAACGGGCGTAGCGATTTAGGCATCCAGGAAAGTTTCAGTACGCCTTCTGCCTTGCTCCCGCTTTCTCGCTGTTCCAACTACTGCTGTACCCCTTCTTCGTCTCTTCCACGGCCCTTGCCGTGCCTCTCTATCTGTTGTTCTCCCCTTCGGCCACGGCCGTATCTCTCTCTTTAGCTCCTCTGCTTCCAGCGCAAAGCGGACCCTCAGCCTCATGCCTTAGTCTACGCTGTTGATGCTGGTGGGGACACTGCATCTCGTCGCTCAAAGCACCACAGGTTTCCCGCGGTTGCAACCTCTGCTGCGCAGGTTGACGACGAGTCTGCTCTTCAACGTCGCGACAGCTTCAGAAACCCTTTGGCTGCTACGGTTTCTGCTGCTTACGGGGCTGCTGGGGCTGCTGTTGGTTCTGCCCTGCGGCGACTTCGTCCCAAGCGACGACGGGAGACGGAGAGTGGGTGTTTGCACGAGGTGCAGCGACAGGAGATGGGGGTGGAGGAGGAGACAACAGCGGCTGCGTAACGGGGGGGCGGGGCGGCAGAAGAAACAAGGTGCACCAGGGGGGGGAGGGGGGTGGGGGAGCTGAAATTGGTTAGGTGACGGAGGGTCGAGGCAGCAGAAGGAGGGAGGTGCAGCAGGGTGGGGGGACGGTTGGGGGAACGGTAACTATAGGGTCAGGGGCGGGAGTAGTGGGAAAGGGGCAGGAGATCAAGGGCCGGAACGAGGGCGACTCTGGGACGGGTCAGGCATGAGTCGGGGGCGGTTTGGAGGACTACAGGGTATGATAGGGGCGGAGACGATAGGGTGGGCGGGAGAATCAGAGTGGAAGAAGATTGACCACCCCACCACAGTACGGGCATCGATCAGGGTGGACAACAACGTCTCGTCGTACACGAACGGGAAATCCATCTCGGTAATGTGCGGAAACGAATTCAAGATGAAAGGAGACGGGGAGGAGTACTTGGCATCATCTTCAGGGATGGATCTGCTAAACTGCGCGAGGGCGGAGCAGTCAGGGGGGTGGGGTGGGGGGGAGGTATCAATATCGGACAGGGTGGAGGCGCTGTTTTGAGGAAGTGATTATTTGGCAACTTACGTAGTGGACAACACAACATTGATTGGTAGAGGGGCGAGGGAACGATCAGGGGAGTTGGGGAGATATCTGCAGCTGGTGCGAAGGAGACAAGGGAGTTTTATGCGATGCATAGGATTATAGCGAGGGACCAAGGTTTTCAGAGCTCTTTTGTAAGGCAGTTTAACGTGAATCTGAGGAAGTGCGAGAAGGACGTGCTAGAGATGGTATTCACGATGAAACGAGACGCGACTTACTCGGACCCGTTCGGGGCGCCGTCGGTACGTAAGCCGGAAGTTGGGAGTACGATAAGATTCATGGAGGCAGCACGGATACACGGGCCATGCGTGCACGACACCAGGGGGAAGGGAGGGGGCAAGGGAGGGTGTTCGACGCCGGGGGACCCGGAGGTAGAGCGGACGAGAGGAAGGGAGGAGGCTGGGGGGAAGGGGGGGGGGGGGGGGATTCGCAGGGGCACGGGAGCAAAGTGGAGCATGGGAGTGTGGGGAGTTTAAACAGCACGGGAGGTGAGGTTGGTTCGAGCGTAACGGTACGCAGTGTAAGTACATCCATGGTAGGAGCGAGGGTAAGGGGGAGGAGCTGCACGACGGCAGCGGGGGGGCGGGGGCGGAAGGAGAAGGGGAGGGGGAGCCAGCCAAGAAGAAATAGGGGTACGGGCTCTGCGAGTCCGCGAAGACAAATCTGGGAGCGGCGAGAAGAAGGGGAGAGGGGGGGGGCGTCGACGAGTTTGGGAAAAGGGAAGGAACCGCGACTGGAGGGGACAAGACGGAACACGCGGCGCGAGAAGGATGGGAGACGGGAGGAGCCGTCGGGTCGGTACCAGGATTAGAGCAGCTGGGAACAACAGGGACGCCAACGGGGGTTGAAAGGGAGGGGCATTTGCGATGGCGAGCGGCGTTGAATAGGCTGTCAAAAGCAAAAGAAGGCTCGGGAGAACAGAGAAGAATATTGGCAACGGTGGCTCAGATAGCCGGGGAGGTCTTAACTCGATACGGGGGCGAGTTGAGGGAGGTGGTGGGGTTCTTGGTGAACTCCTGGTGCCACACGTGGATGGAGATGGAATGAGGATTATTTTTGGCAAGATATATGGGTTTCCGGACATTGCGCGGTTAGAGCACATTACAGGAGTGGGGGTTCCAGTGAACGTTGGGCCGGGAGGGGGTCTAGAACAGGAGGTTGCACGCGGAAAACATTCGAGCGCGAAAACATATGAGGAGGAGGTGAGGTGGGAGGTAATCGCGGACTTGGTACGAGGTAGAGCATTGGTACTTCCGTTGGAACAAGAGGAAGGCGTTCGGGGGCTAAGGGTATCACTGGTGTGGGTGGCCGAAGAAACCACTCTGCGCACGATATGACGATTGGAGACATCAGGGAGAAAGGAGAAAGGAGACCGGTGAGTGAAATAACATATTGAGTAAGATTCCCGAATGCAAGCTACCAGAAGGGATCAACGATATTATAAAGCGGGTTATGGGGCTGCGTACCAACTTCGGCACAGATTGGAGGATTCTTTGAAAAAAACGGACGTCAGATGTGCATTTTGGCAAATTGAGGTGGACCCAGCAGGGGCGGTGGCTTTCGGGTACGTGGTGGCGGATGATATTGCCGCAGACATGCGACTGCAGTTCAGGTGGAGGAGGAGCCCAGAGTGGTGGGGGGTAGTGGCGAGCGCGATGCAGGACGCGCAGCGAGAAACGACGAGGGTGACAGCGGTGATTATAGAGGCAGGGAACAGAACAACATCGCATGTCAAAATTGTACTTATGACGAGAAAAAAGGTGGAGTCGTTGCCGGATGGATGTGAAGTGCCGATACTGGAGGGGGGGGGAGCAGAGGATGGGGCGGGGGTATCGTTCTTCATGGATGACGCCATCTCGGTGGAAGTGCAGTGGGAAGAAGGAGGGGAGCGGTGTATGGGCCTGTCGAAGTCGATGGCATCGACACATTTTCGGGCAATGGGCGAAAGGGGAGTGGGGGGGTAACCGCTGTTTTTCGCATAGCAAGGTGACGGACTGGGCACCACAGCAGAAAGTTTTGGGATTGGATATGGAGGCGACGACAATGTCGTTAACACCACGTAAGCTACAGGACCCGCAGGAGAGGTGGGGGAGTGGTCAGCGACGAGAGAGACGGCAGGGGTGGGGTGTGTGATGGTCTTGGCGGGGAGGTTACAGCATGCGGCTTTGGTAGTCAGGCCTGGGCGGTATTTCGTGCGAAGGCTTCTGCAGCTTAATACGTTGCATCTTAATGGGGATGAAAGGGCCGGGGGGGCGGGGGGGGGGCGGGGGGCGTGGGGAGATGGTGGAGGCGAACAGAGTATTGAGACTGATGGCAGACTTTGTGGCGAACGTGGGGTGGTGGAGATGGTACGTACAGCAGGGGAACATCAAGGAAGGGCGGAGGATAGCAGCTCCGTTTTATCGGTCCATGAAACAGACACCGGAGAAGGGGTGGTTTCCAGACGCTTCTTATGAGGCTATCGGGGGGTTTTACGTGGAAACGGGGGTGTACTGGAGGTACCAGCTGATGGAAGAATTAAAAAGAGGATGGCACGGAGTACGCGGGGGAAAGGCGACAGGATACCCATTAGCCCTATTAGAGCTGATGCGATGGTGGTGACGGCGTAGGTGATGGTGGTGATGGAAGGAGACCGGCCAGTAAAGGAAGGGGCGACGACGTTGATTAGGGGAGATAATTCATCGGCGGTGCAGTGGGCGATTAACTGCAAAGGAGAGAGAAGATAGGAAGTGAGGACCGGGGCACTGATGAGTCGTTCTACGGTAGCCCCCCCAACTACTCTTCAATGAAATCGCCGGTTATAAAACCAGCTCCCGGCCGTACTTCCTGAAACACGGTGCCCCTTGCCACCCCGACTTCATCGCTCGGTAGTCCTTTGCAAACAAAAAAATACATGGAGATTGTTTTTTCAACAGAACCCTTCCTCGTGTCGATCAGCCATGAAACGTCCTTTAAAGAAAATCGATGGTTTTGGGGGGGGCTATCGTGGTAAGAATCAGTCTAATTGAGGATCCTGGGGGGCATTGGAATCGTAAGAGGGGTGGTGTTTTCAGGCAAAGCACGTGAGGGGGTTAGACAACTTACTCGCAGATGGAATAACTACGAGGAAGGGAGAGAAAATTCAAAATTATCTGACGAAAGAGAGCCCCCAGACTTCTTGCTGGGTACAAGAGCTGGGCAAGGAGGAGCAGCGGACGTGTTCGGAGATTTTTCTGGAGGATATACCTTCGGGCGGGTTGTGACGTCGACTATAAATACTTACGAGGCGAAGTGGAGGGTGTGGGTTTTGAGGAAGTACGCAAAAAAGGGGATTTGGTTGGACGAGGAGATGGAGGAGGTAGAGGGTGGTTGAAGAGCTGGTACAATACATGTAATTCTGCTGTGCGGTGAACAAAAATACGGAGGTAACATTTGCGGGGAACTGTTGGCGGTCAACTTCTACCATGAGCAGTTGATGGGATTGTCACTGCCTGTAAGCGAAGTACGGGTGGAGGCGGTAAGGCAACGGATATAGAGGGTACACGTGGAGAGCGGGAGTCAACAGTGGGCAAGGAGTCCATTAACGTGGGGGATGCTGTCAGAGATGGAAGATGTTAACCTCGAGTGGGGAGTTGAGGCGAGAGTGATGCGGATAGGACTGGCGAGCTAACAAACTTTTCTTTTCTTTTCATTTTTCCAGTTGACTTGAGTCTGACGTGCGTATGCGTAGTGATAGGTACCACGTGCAATATAGACGTGGTAGTCTTTTCTGGGTGGCATGCGGTGTAGTCGGGTTTTTCAGGCGCGAGTAGTGTGACGTATGTACCAGTATGGACCTGGCACATCGTAGGCTGACTCCCGATTTCACTTTTTATATATTTTTTTGGCGGAGGCGTGAATTTCGTCAGCTAGCTGTGACATATGCGTGTACCACCCTTGGTTTGCTTGTGTGTGTTTTCCCTGGGGTATTCCCGCACTCCAGAGTGACTGGAGCCTGTCTTGTGACCACGGACTTGATTATGCGAGTTAATGCGAGAACAACAACAACAACAACAACAACAACAACGACGACAACGACTTACTGCTGCTGAGGGCGTCGGAGTTGATGGCGGAGGAGAATGGAGTGTTTCACGAAGTATATTGCCTACCGAGGGGGGACCTGGTATTTTTCCGGCGGAGGCGGCAGCTGAGAAGAGGGAGAGAAAAAGAGGCGGACAAGGTGCAAAATGAGATTTAAAGGGTCAAACGGGGATCAAAAAAGGGAAGAAGCGGTGCTGGTGAGGACAAAACACGTTCGGAAAAGGGGGGGGGGGGGGGGGGGTCAGGAGAAGGAAGGGCAGTGGAGCTGCTTGAGGAGTTGTTCGGGGTGTTTAAAGGAAGGGATATGCCGGAAGCAGCGCCAATGATGACCTTCCGGTACGGAACGAAATGGGGGGTGTGGAGGAGGGGGTAAGCGACTTACTGTCTGAGGAGCGGAATAAAAGGAGTTGCAGAAGAATGGAGCTAGGGGGAGGGGGGGAATGAGACTGATTCCGGAGGAGTTCGAGCTACATTCAGGGAGAATCGGGGGAGCGACAAAGCTGGCGGCGGGAGGAGCGAGCGATGCGGTGATCCAGAGGGAGGGACGGTGGGCGTCGAATGCGCTTACGAGATACGTGGGGGCGAATATGTATGATCCGATTTTGGGTATGGGAATGCTCTAACAGAAGGAAGGGGGTGGGATCGACAGCCGGGGCAAGGGACAAGGTGGAGGGGGAAAGGGGGGGGGAGTAGAATGTGAGAGCTGGACATCAACAGTAGGACTCTGAAACGCAAGTTCTTGATGGGAGTCTAGACTGATTGTGAGCAAGTGTAGCATGGGAGGCGTGTCAGTCGCGTTTGTTCTTTGGGAGGAGGTTGTGTGGAGCGGGGCGAAGGGTGCCGGCGGCGGGGGTATGTACATCCCCCTCCACCCCCTCGCGTTTATACCGCTCCACGCAAATATACATTAATACTAGCAAATATTTCGTGAAGCGGGGGTCGAACGATGCGTTTTGCATGTGTGAGCGTGGTGCTGACGACACAGAACGTGTGTGTTTACATAAGCGTTTGTGTTTGTGTTTGTGTTTGTGTTTCGTTTGTGTAACGTGACGTAACGCCAGGATGTAGGAGTACTCGACATCCCCCTCCCGGGTGAAACCCGCATACATGTCGTAGCTGTAGTTGTACCCAGGGTATTTCTACCAAGGTATCCCGTATCCCGGGTATTTTCATAAAAGTATAACCGTACCCCCCGCGTTTTCTACAAAGGTGTACTCGTGCCCCGGGTAGTATTCCAAGAGCGTACAAAACTTACAGAAGTTTCGGGGACGGTAATATTGTGTCACAGAATTCACATAAATTTTGGGTATGGTATTATTTTATTTCAGAACCCACAGATGTTGCGGGTATGGTATTAGTTTCTTGCAGCATTCATAGAAGTTTCGGGTATGGGTGTGAACCTCTCACAGAATGCACAGAAGTGTCGGGTACAGTTAATAACCGAGTAAATACCCCGGGTACGTACTCTACAGAAAATTACCTTCGAATATTGAATTTTAGCAGGTTCCATGTCTTTCGGGAAGCTGCTCTTGGATGGTGCTATAGTAAGTTGTAGTTCGTTGTTTCGGTAGGGTAGAGTAGTGTGGTGGTGGGTGTGCTAGTGGGGTGGTCGTGGGGTGGGGTGGGGTGGGGTGTACGCGTGATAGCAGAGAGTCGACGACGAAAACAACATTTAATAGAAAGAACGAGCCTTGTGGCACAGAAACGGCGGAAGCGGACGGTGTCCTGCTATTCTGTAAGTTACCTTGTTATATTTTTTTCATACCAGGTACAGTTTGCATTACACTGACATCATCTGTATCGTCGTGCGATAAAAGTCCTCCGTTCGAATCTCGCTGAAAGCACGATTTATTTCGTGCGGATAACTGCCGAAGGCGCGGAGATCGAAATATTGCTTGGCTGTGAAGTGAACAAGCCTAAGGGGGCGAGATTTTGCGAGAAAGAGAAGCGCTGACCGCATCACGCACTATAAATCATCGCACGAAAGGAAAGCTTGGAAGGGCAGGAGGGTTCTCCTTCGGGGCCACGCCGGGTCTCATTTTCGTTGAAAGTGCAAGGGTTACGGCCCACGGCTACAACAAACTGATGGACAAGAAAGCGACTATACATGTGTTAGTCGTTTACCAGGCTTGCATCTACCGGCTGCGTTGACGCCGTCATGGCTAGCTTTCTCGTCGACATTATCCCACTCGTTGTGATGATGGAGCGCCATTGCTAGCTTTTTTTTTTTTTGCACACTTATTTTTCCAGCTTCTGGACAAGCCGTGGTCACAAGTGTGGTCCCTTCTTCCCCCTGGTTCTTGCCTTCAATTTTTATGGCGCGTAGGGTTCAGCAATCCCACTGCTCGTCGATTTTTCATCGAGTGTTGCTAACTCACGCTCTCGCGTTTTCCGCAAGTCAATTTGTGCGCAAGAAAAAGCCCCCACGAATTTATACGAGTATGCACTCGGGGGGATTCGAACTCACGAAACTGACCTATACCAGGCGCAAGGATAACCTGATACGCCACCGGGGCGACCGGCTAACGCATACCGTGTCACAGAACACCTTGTTGCAGCCCCAAGAGACAATATATAATTAATTAGAACCATCACCGAAAGAATACCGAGACCCAACTTGGTAGTAGCCTTTAGAAACCGCCCCTCCTACAAGAGTAGTCTAGCTGATATTACTCGTACACACTTCCGTTTCTCGTAAATACAGTAGATGCTGTCTGAAATTTGTGTTCTATTATTGAAGGCTCCTAGCCCCCCTCCTCGCCCCCCGCCCCGAACCATTCACGCAGTATCAAATAAAAACTTACCAACAAACGAGTACATGTCGAAAAACGAACAACTTGGAAACAAATAGGAAATACATTCATTATTTGCAGGAAAACGACAACGAAGCCAGCCCCCCACTCGGACGACTAACGGTGTACACACCAAAACCCATCAAATTCTTACCCCTCAAAGCAGGCACAACAAGAAATACATGGAAACAAATCTTAACATTCGTACAAAGAGTTGCAAACAGACATCAAAGCCAGTCTTCAGCCCTTCGTCTTCGTTATCGTACTTTCACCTCCCCACCCTATGGTCAATCATTGCGAACCCAACCGCACTATTTTCAGTGTTCCCCCCTACCCATCAAGTCACGCCGAGGGAACCCATGCTTGTGGAGAATATGTTGCCTTCCTCTGTGATTCAATAGCAGCATAACCAGCTAAAGAACAACCTCCTCAAGCTGGAGAAAGAGCTAGTAGAGCGGGAAGAAGACCTCGAGGAAGAAAAAAATTGAGAGAGAGAGCTCGATGGGGAGGGGGGGGGAGGTGACCCTCGCTGCCATCCCTCCCGCCGTTGTCGCCCACACCATTGCTGCCGTCCCGGCTCTTCCTGTCGCTGCCGACTCCACGGCGACCGCCCTCACCACTACCACCTCACGCGCTGTCGCCCCCCATGGTGCCACCCCGCTCCGACGCCAATGAAGCCACGCACACAGCTTCCACCCCCGCCGCCGCTCGGCATCTTCTCGGGCGCGGCTCCGTCACCGTGTCCATCGCTGCTTGGAGAAGAGGGAGGAGAACTCGACGTGGGCGTTGTCACTGGTGTTTGCAGGAACCTCGACGGAACCTCGAATTGGGGGTCGAGGTACGGTGGTGGCAGGTTCTGCGTACGGAGCAAGGGGACACGGTGGGGTTCGTAGTTGAAGTACAAGGGAGGGGGGGGGGGGGGCAAGGGACAGGGGGGTGTAGTTAGTCTGCTTGTCAGTGAATCGATTCGAGTGAGACATTGCCATAGAAAGCCTAGATAGATGCAAGCACGAGGCAGGTCGAAGGGACAGAGTTGCTATCACACAAATTTTTCAAATAGGAAATTTGCAACACAGTCGTACTTGCTACGCGCGTGTCGTGCACGGTGTTAAATTGGACCCCGACCTTGACATCATTATCCCCTATTTCCTATCGGCATGCGTTCTCTGCGCGTGGCTGATGCTGCGAAAACAACACCTTTGTCTCTGCAGTTCTAATTAGGACAATTAGGCAGAAATGTATTGTGCAGCGATTCTCGCATGTTCCCATGAGCCAGTAGACATAACCGAGGTTCTTCATTTTACTTCACAGGAGGAGCAGTCGCTGCAGGGTTAGGTTAAACGGGCATAGTCGGCACAACACGTTCACAATATCTGCGCATCGGTTCCTTTTGTGATTCGCTCCGCACCCGCCAGTGTATTGCATCATTCATACGTAAAGGATCAGCAGTCCGAGCATTCTATCTATCCTTGTGTGTTATGGAGCTTTTTTCAAGGGGTGATAACCTCGGCAGGTGGCCCACATCTTAGCGCCAGCAGTGGCGAGGCAAGCCTCGGGTAGCAACCCGCCAACAGCGTTTCAAACAAACGTACCAACCCGCATGATCGACAAGATACCCTTTGTTCAATCCAATAACGACAGGCAAAACAGGTTTCGGTTCGAAGTCTATGCTGTGTGTCGCCGCGCGTGAAGCAGAAGTGACGATGAAGGACGAAACAACAAGCCCAGAGACAACCCAAGGAACAACAGCTCACCATGCGCGGGGTCCACATCTTTTTGCGGTTTGCTTGGTTGGCCCTCCATTGGTATTCCACCCAGCTCATATCTTGGAGCTCGTCCTGCGCCGCGCGGCGACCCTCCCCAGCCTTGCGGCACTCCGCTAAAGGGTCACAGAGCCTGGGCAATAAACAAGACAACATTCGGGACAAGAGTGGTGAGTGTATTGCTTTTTTTGTGCTCTGAGAAGTAATTCCGTTTCATCGTCGTATTGTGTTGCGAAAGGAAAAACGGAAAGGACAGACTAGCCCTACCTGGATGAGACATGCGGTACGTACACGTCGTACATATCATGTTTGCTTAGAGCGACGCAGGCACCCCTGTTGTTCTGGGAAGTGCTTTACGTGTCGCGTGTGGCATGTTAGGTCTTCTTTGAACACGGAACTTTCGTCTTGTTCCAGACAGGTATTGTAGATGCTCACCACAGCTTAGTTTGGAAGACCGCGAGAGACATGGCCCTCATGAACCCCACTCGTCGCTCGCCATAACCACCACCTTTCTTTTTTTTCTGGCCAGGCATGATGTTATCTTTACAGCGATTCTTGTCCACTTGCACAGTTTAGATATGCCCCGCTTGGCTCACCTGCAGATTATTTTGCGAGGTTTCATATTAGCACTTGCAGCAGTGACTATTCATAGCTGTTGTGGCGGAGCAGATGTTCATGGTGATGGGCATGGTGGGCTTGGTGCAGCAATTCGCTCCATGAGAGACGAGGGAGCGTTTTCCCACCTGAACGGATTCGTGGTCCATCACTGAATGAATTAAGCAAACAAGAATCTGTAAACGTCGGTATCGGTGGAATGATGAAGTACAATCGGCACGACGGCCGCGGTTGTACGAGAGATACCACGATGTACTTATTATAGGCATGTACATGTTCTAAAACTACTACTATTGTTGCTTCCTCCCGTAAAGTGATAGACCGTGGGAAGAGCATCGGCCTCGGCGCGATGAACTGTCCCCTCTCGGCTAAAACTAACTCGTTGGAGCACGTGCCGGAATCGTGGGAGGATTCTTTCGCAGACTTCGTAGAGGAAAAGTGACAAAAAAGAAAACAATGTTTTCAATGTCGTTTTATTTCTGTCCGAGTCGAATGAAAGGAGTTGTACTACACGACCGATACTGTCAATAGCACAAGCCATTGGGTGTACACTGCACCTTCCCCCTAGGAGATGGGAGACGGATGGATGGTGACACCGCTTTCTTTTGTTTGTTTCGTCTCTACACATGGCTACCCCACAAGGGTTGACCAGCAGCCCAATCCTTTCTTGATTTTCCAATACCGCTAAGCGCGAAATCAGTTTTGCTACGCATTGAACACATTTTCGCAACTCGAATATGACAGAGAGGAATGTATATTTTCGTGTTCCACACGGCAGTGAGTGGTTGCTTGCGTGGTTACTCCTCGGTTCTTTCTTTGTTTAGATTCCAGAGAATGTCACCGATGTTTTCCCTTAGACTGTGAGTTGCAAACACGCATATTATGCTGTCAATATTTTACGAATGCCTTGTCCCTTAAATTAAGAATAGCGCGGTAAGTCGTCTGTTCACGATGTTGCACACAGTTTGAGGTTGGTGCAAGCCTTTTCTTAAAACCTGAAATCTGTACCCAACTCTACTTCGCAAGTATCCAATATCCTAGGTTCGCCCCACATGTCTGGGTGCAGTTGCAACTAAAGATGCCGGTTGATGACGGCGTTCTTACCCCTTGACCGATCTTACACGTTGTTCTGTTATCGTGGAAGTAGGTGGAAGTTCAAGCTTCCGTTGAAGCTTCTACTATTTCCATGGGATTTTCCGCTACGATAAAATGCTTGGAAATTCCCGCTACTTCCATGAAAGCTTCCAGTACATCCACCGAAAAAAACTCTAATCTACACGGGCGCCCCTTGGCGGACAGCTGTCAAGGAGCTTCCCACACTAGCATTGGACCATACATCCGAACCACTGGAGTGCCTCATCTTAACTCCGAAAAGGGGTTAAGCCGAGACGTCGTTTTACGGAGGAATTGTTGATCAACATCTATCTCGCGGGAATAATATTTTTATATTGGACTAGTCTATACAACAAGTTATTTGTTGAGATGATCGGTACCAACCGAGACATTGTCTTTTTTTTCCAGGGATTTCAACAACCTACCAGGCTTTTTGTTGACGATGTCTGCGGGTTATGACAGTCACGACTACGTAGTCGAGACCTATACACCAGGACATTTATGAGCCATTCCCGGGGGGCCTAGGATTTTTTGGGTTGAACTTGAGGTTAGGAATATGGTTAGGGCTTAGGTGCTAATCTCGATTTTGATCACACCTACGGAGGTAGGTGTTGAAGACTCATCCGCGTTCTGAGACCTTGCGTTTGTGGCTGGGGAAAATGACACGGTTAGGGCTTGAGTGCCAGCGTCGATTTACATATCACACCTACGGGGAAAATTAGGAGTCATCCCCGGGTTTCAATCCTTTTGTTTTGGGCCGGGGGTAGGGTTAGGGGCAGGAGTCCGGGCGTTTTGACTGCATTGCGAGCTGCAGCGACGGGATGTAACATGTCTACTACAACATGTTAGACCACTCGTATCCACCTATTGGGTTGCCGTTCGTGCTGGTCTATACTTGATCGATACACCATACACCATGAGAGACGCTGCTTGCAGCAAAGTCCCGCCGTCGTTGCGTCGCGCGTTGATCTGTGGGGGCTGACACTCGCGGCGTGCAGACGACGGATGCGGCTCGAACATGCCGGATTGTTGAATAGTCTGAGAAGGGGTTGAAGGGTCAAAACTGCAGCAGACCAGCAACCGAGATATTTGATTGCAGCGGCAGGTTCAGACGAAACGGGCAAAAAAATACTGTGATAGTGCGAGCAGACACATGCGGGGCAACCCGATTAGACTATACCGTTGTGAATTTGGTTGCCAAGAAAACCACGAAAGAAGTAATCACTTGCGGCGGAATTATTGACCATCAAGATTTTCAGGTTCCAACGTGGCGGACAAGGTGGACGTTACGAATGATCATCCAAGGTGTGGGTTGATGGTCTGTTGATATGAATAGCAGAGACCCGCCCAGGCCTCTACATACCTGGTACTTGTTTTCTATGCTGGCTCTTGTGTGTCAAGTTGCGTGGCGGCTGTCCGTCAAGAGGGATGAGTGTCGTCAAACGATATAATTGAGTACAATGAGTGAACGGTGGTCTCCCTATCTATAGTGCTGATATTTTGTCAGCCAACAGTATCGGCAATTTAGCAGACACCGGCTCTATTGGGTACAGTACTGATATATGCACGTACAATTTGTACATCGAGTTCTACAGCAGTGTTGGCAAGCGATTTCAGCGGCACTAGACTACACCGGCGACAGATACCACTCAACCGGCACTATCGAGACACCCGCACTGCACCAGCACTTTCGGTCCTTTCTTTGCTCTTCTCTTCTTCACGACGAACGTGCTTTTAACATGGTACCTGGTACAATATTGCTACTGTAATATAATACCACCTTTCAAAACCTGGCACAACCCGGTACAACCCGGCACATCATCGATCGAGGGCAGATTGAGGGTCGCCAGCCCTACCTTGTTGTATCCTACCGTACGTAGTGTGGTACTGTTTGGGGCGGTGTCTTGGTCACCCTTCCGGTGGAGTATAGTAAAGGCCGACGGCCAGAAAGGTGAGAAGAAAAAGAGATGTCACGCATCGCATACACACGCCAATATATACGCGATTTATTTGTAACTATTAACATAAATAGCATTGTAAGACCTGCCTCACGGCCGATCGCTTGTTCGTGTCTTTTCTTCTTGCTGTTCACCACGCCCCCTCTGCGGCGTGAAACGTGCGCCCCAAGCTGTCAGCCCGGCGTTTCGATGCTACGCGGCTTGATGAAAAGTACCCCGGCCCCCCGAGGTACAGCGTGCCGTAGCGCCGGCACGCTTAGTTAGTATGGACTGGGGGGTTTGTTCACCTGTACCACTCGAGGCCAACCAGAAGACTCGCTGATCGAATTCAAAACGAGCCAACTAAAAATTGGATGATTTCAGCATGCCTGCTTCACGAAATCGAGATTCAGTTTGAATCTCTTCAGCACGAGCGCCCCACAGATACATGCCACCAAATTTATGGAGCGCGACGTCGCTATACACATGTAGACTTTCCGTGCCTAACTCCGTAATTACCCTCCCTCGTCGATCCGCTGTCGCCACGCTGCTCACTACGCGAGGCCACCAAGGTTCACAGGCCGAATCGAACACAACAGCATTACTCAAACGAGATGATCTTAGTGCCTCGGCCACGGAGTCATTGAAAACAATCATTGCTTCTCTTGACACGAGCGCCCAACATCGACACGCCCTCGAGATTGTAGGATACGAAATCACCACTAGAGTACTACCACACCAGATAGAACATACACACATCCGCACCTTGGGAAGATGCTCGAGCGTTGTCGTGCCGATTGCCGGTACGATACGAGTGGGTGGGAACGCGTCGTCGTGCAGACAGGCGATCGTTATCGTGCCGAGGTATGGCGATGGTGGTGGCGGTACAGCAGTGGACGCGCAGGCGGGTGAAGGACCTTTAGGGCAGTTCGCACAGCTTGAGAGGTGTTTCGACTCTCCTGTTGGTTCGCGGCCTTTAGCTTCGGCACAGGTAAATAGCCCGTGGAGTTTCTCTTGTCGAGGCGAAGACTAGGAATATAATCAAGTGGGAGGAGGTGGAGTGGAGTACCGGGTGAGCTCGAGCACAAATAATGAGGCGTTGTTCAACTAATTATTTCGTCCCCTTGATGGTTAAACCGAGGAGGGGATCGAGACGCGTCGGTTGCGACGCGCCAGCAATGCACGGGTTACTGCCACGGTCGGTCGTGCTTCAGTACATCGCACCGATCTTCTACGAAGAGCACACCTTGCTGCTGTCAGGAATTATATTCTCTACTCACGATAACCCCCCCCCCGCACACGAGGCATGAATCAACCCGATATGATTCGAGTACTATACTGGAGTACTACACATTTACCTACGTACAGCTTCACTTTTACAGCTTGGAAAGCTCCGTTACCTCCGTTTCCCATTACAGTAACATCGGTTTTCGATCAGACCCATCCAACGGTGCAACACCACACGGATGCTCGTTGAGGAACCTGGTGCGCTGATAAATACGGAAGTAGCCTACCTTCCTAGCGAGATCGGGGAAGGCACATACAAATATCGAGGATACAAAGTAGGGCCAAGATGCGACACGTAGTACTGTAAAATTGTGTAATACATGATGAACTACAAAACGTGCACGAAGTTCTAGTTGACTCACATCAGGGTTCCCGTTGGTTAAACACCCGTACAGCAAGATAACTCCCGCGGAGCAGTATTCGCTAACCGTATCCCTCCAGCACACACCGATTTCGTCCGTGGACAAAGAGCTACAGTCACTTATTGCTCGAGGGTGTGAAGTCAAGTGGCCGGACGTACGGGGTCCAGCAGGCCCGGGATGACCGCGCGTGACCCAGGTGCTCCCCCACAGACAAAACAAACCGGCACTTGATTTGCGGTGATGCCCAACCACTGACTGAACAAATTATGCAGATCCGCTTTTTGTATGGTCACCACAGTAGCGCGAGTGGCCCACGTTGCGTCGGAAGGGTGACTTTTCCAAGGTTTGTTACATAATTCCTCGGGCTTTTCACCACGCCCTCCCGCACCCTGCTCTGTCGCCGTGGTTCACTTTGAGGTGGTATGGACTGGGTATGGACCGTCTTGCCGTTTGGGTAAGCCGCGAAGCCCGTACGTCTCCATACCATACGCTGTGTGGGGTCATTGTAGAAGGTCAAGGGTGTTCCAGCATTGGCGTATATCGATGATTCACCGTTGGCGAACCTTGAGAGCAGGCATGATGCAGGCTAAGGTAGTGGGGGTGGCGTACTACTGTAATTTGTTGCTTGCCTGTAGCCATTTGACTAATGACAAAGTTCTCCTTTCAAGACGGAGTCACGGTTCCTACTCCTAACCGAGGCACCTCCAACAATTGGGGGTTGAATAAGTTTCTTCCATATACAATACATACGACGTCTTGCTCTTTTTATCTCCTTTCTGTTTGGCCGTCTGTGGCCGCCACCATCTATCTCCCAAGATAGCGATCGCTTTCTCGGAGATGTGAGCTCTCGGCTGTTGTCATCTGTACAGGTAGGAGTGATCTTGCAGCGCTCTGAGGATCCTTGTTTGAGGAGCCTTATACCTACACAAACACAAACAAAAACACAAACAATAGGGCTTGGGAAAAACGAAAGTGCAACCCATTTGTCAATCCTATGGCCTGGATACATATCGAGAACTGGCACATCCTCTGGTTTATCAGGCCATGTACCCTGGTGAAGGCAGGAGAGGTGACAGGGAACCAATTTACCCACTCCACCCCACCCATCCATCCTCGCACTCCTTCGCATCTCCGTAATGCCGGGACGGAGTACGCTGGCTTCGACGACCAGGCCGGTATCGCGTGCACCAAGCGCAAAAGCACCTTGAGGTGTTCGGCGGGTAGTGTGACGGGTGAGCTGTATCCTGCTAAGAACCGCTTGTCCGGCCGACTTCGGCGCATTGTGCGTACGTTATTCCATATGGATCACAGCTTTCAATCGATAAATTTGAATGTCGTGTGGTCACGTCCGTAGATATACTGTGACTGTGACAACAGCGTCGAGGATGTCTTTCCACATACATACCATGTGATATCGCCCCTTGCGTGGAGTTAAGGTTCTCCATCCCTCTCACAGTATGATTTGACTCGCCCACCATCTCCGTTACGGCAAAAAACAAAACCAGAAACATTGAAGGGACGTGGGGGGGGGTGGAAGGGGCGGGAGGGGGGAGAGCCGGGAGGGGAGGGGAGGAGAGGGGATAGGAAGAGAGGGGAAGGGAGTGGAGGTGAGGGGAAGGAACGGGGGGAGAGGGGAGGGGAGGGGAGGGGAGGAGAGAGGAGGGGAGGGGAGGGGAAGGAACGGGGGGAGAGGGAGGGGAGGGGAGGGGAGGGGAGGGGAGGGGAGGGGAGGGGAGGGGATAGGCAGAATATACCAAGAATCAGATATCCCCGGGTATGACCGGTACAGCAGTAGCTGCGTGTGGCTTCCTTCGGTTATTAAATCCGCGTGCCGTTCGTTCACAGCATTCGTATACGTAAAGACAGGCAGCATTCAATTACTTCATTTTTTGTTTTTGCACTCGGTAGCTTCGGCAGGCTCGCTCGCATATTATCGCCACCAGAAGCGCAGCAAGCAGTGGTAGCGGCCCTCCAGCAACGATCCAAACAAAAGAAACACACCGCACGCCGCACGACCGAAAAGATGCCATTGATTCCATCCATAAACAACAGATATACAGCTTTTAGCTGAAAACGCTTGCTTTGTTTGTCGTGCGGGCAGCAGAACTGGTTCAGGATGCAATAACAAGCTACGGGGTGCCTTAAGGCACAGTGTCTCACCATGCGCTAGTTTCACAATGATCAGCGGTTTGCTGGCGGGGCCTTGAACTGGAACTCAACCCAGGACATGCATTCTTCATCACCCTCCGCCACGTGACGACCCTCCCCAGTATTGCGGCCCTCCGCAAAACGGGTCATAACTATGCATGAGTGACGGCGACACCCGGTACCGTCTCTGAAGTGAAGCACTGGTACTGTCATATTCGGCCGTAAACAAAGGGAGGCTGCAAGCTTCGTTTCTCTAGCCTTGGCTTTGGCGAAACATCTCGAACGAGGAAGAGACATACAGTATACGCATTCTACGGTATAGGGCTAGCACATGATATTGTGAGGCTCCCAGCTTGAGATCAACCTCACCCGACAACTCTATTCCACTAATGCAAGCAAGCTACGCCAGATATAGACACACGGGTCTGACGACAAAAACTATAACACGATGCGAATCGGAGGTCTATCAGCGAGAAATGCCGGGGCTCAAGAGTGCGACCCTTAGCGTGGCACGGCACAGTACACACACATCTTACACATCATACACATCATACGCACCTCACACATCATACACATCATACACATCATACACATCATACACATCATACACATCATACACATCATACACATCATACACATACATCACACACATCATACACGTCATACAGACAATGCATCTTTGGGGAGACACAACCCCTATCCCTGTTGCTGTGGGGGTCTGCTTTACGTTTAACATCGAGCGTCCTTTGAACGCGAACCACATCGTGTTTCAGACAGAATTCTAATACTCGACACAGCTTTAAGTCCAATGATGCAAGCGAAAGCGTGCCCATGATCCCTTCGCGCTCATCACCCCCCTCCACTATTAATTCAGAATCTGCTGTCCAGGCATGATGGTTACCCCTACGACATAACTACTACTGCTTGTAGATATTTATATGTATTTGAGAAATAACCAAAAACAGGTGTACCTGGTCGCTTTTGGCTCTATGCCAGTTACAGCCTCAAATCAAGGAACAACTACACCACCATGCGAAAAACCTGATTGGCCGACAATACGTCGCATCTGTTCCTGAGGTGTAGTAATGACAAAGGTGCGATATGTGGTTGTCGTTTTTGGGTTTTTTATTTTAGGTCGTGTGTTTATGCTTTCTCACTTGTCTACAGCATTAATTTTGTTTCACTGCTCCTCTCACCATCGCTTCATACTTGCTTCATTTTTTCGTTCTTCCAGCCTCTTTGGTTATGCTTTCCACTAATCAGTCTTTGCCTATGGGCCGGTAATTGGAGAACATCCTTATTATATAATACAAAAACACGGCTGTCGGTCTGTCTGTCTGTCTGTCTGTCTGTCTGTCTGTCTGTCTGTCTGTTTGTCTGTCTGTCTGTCTGTCTGTCTGTCTGTCTGTCTGTCTGTCTGTCTGTCTGTCTGTCTGTCTGTCTGTCTGTCTGTCTGTCTGTCTGTCTGTCTGTCTGTCATCATGGTCTCGCCATCCAAAGCGTTTCAGCCCCGCCCCGCGGCATGGGTATAGAGGGTTGGGGACTCAAACCAGCAGAACACTACTAGGTCTCGTATCGCACCGAGTCGTGGCTGTACCGTGCTGAGCATTGCCGGCAATCTCGAGGGAGACTTCACAGCCATCAAGCCAGTCTTGTTGCCGGGCTTAACTTTTTTTCGAAGTGCGATTCAGGCCTCTGATGGGCCTGTCAAATCCCTGATAGATGCCGCTGGCTATTTTCCATAAGGTTGGTGCTGAACAGGGACGTTCCAGCCATAGAGCCACCACGGTTCTGCTCCACCCGGGGAGTGCAGGGTCCCATCCATTCTTCAGAAATCCCTCCATACCTTTCAAAATCCGACCAACCGGAGACGAAAATGGCGACCCGCCCCGCATGAGGTGGAAAACCCTACCACATTGGCTGATCGCTGACGGGCTGGAGCCAGCGAAGCTAGTGGCACCCGGGGAGGATAGAGTGCCATCCCCGAATCAGAAGCACTCCCATACATCTACAAGTAAGTCCAATTGCCCAGGGATGAAAACGGTAACTTCCCGGGTCAATACCGCCCCCACATGGTGTGGAAACTTCACCCCCCTTGGATGGTTGTTGATTGGCTGGGGCTCATTGAGCCGGCACGTGGTGAGGGTTGCTTCTTGGGGCAACGTTGAGGTTGCGCTGCACCCATGGAAGGGTCTCATCCCCGGATCATGACTCATTTCAAACACCTGCAATTCCAACACTCCGGGGATAAAGGCAGTTATCACCCAGCTCGATACCTCCTCTCACACTTAATCCCCATCGATTGGTTGATTCACGGCCGGGGTTCATGGAGTCAGCACGTGGCGGGAGTTCCCCCTTGGGACAACGTCGCAGTCCCGCCGCGCCCGGAGAGGAAAACTTTCCAAATCCAGATCAGAAATCCTTCCATACACCTGCAACTCCAAAAACCCAGGGACGGACGAAAAGGGTGACCTCCCAGGTCGATTCCGCCTCGCAAGGTGTGTAAGCCCCACCCCCATCGGCTGATTGATCCCCCAGGCCGATACCGCCCCTTACAGTGTGGAAACTGCTGTGATAGCGGCAGTAGTAACGGTTCGCCGTAGCGGAGTGCAATGTTTATTTCTGTTGCTGTGCATTTCATACCATGAAAATGCTGATACTATCACTCGACTGCGGACGAAAATGTAAGCGTCGTTTGAAAATTACAAATATGCGCAAATGGTCCTTACATTTCCGTTCAGGGTTTGGTACGTTACAGCACCTTATGATACGGGTTCTACCATTATTTACTCTACTACTGCGTGCAACGCAAACATGGCGCCACGGGCGGAGCCGTGACCACACCGCTAGTAAACGCGTAGTGAATAACCACTTGAAACAGAAATACTAGAGAGCTACGCGCAGTAAAGTCAAGGAGACGCTGTAGGCAAGTGAGTTTCTCGCCAATGGTAGGACTCGTGGAGTGGGTTTCTTATTTCGCCTTGCAGGCTGTACCACCTGGTTTTGACTCCAAGGGCGACAGGTGTACCAGGTACCTGTTTTGGGTTACTGCCCCATGGTACGGCATGTGCTGGTACGGCATGTGGGCCACGATGGGCACACCGAGCTTCGTGCGGCTATGGCTTTTACCCGAGAAGGAAGGGCGGCGGTTTTGTCTTTTGAAACGAAAAACGTTCATCACTCACCCGGTCGCCTGCACTGCTTGTTGTTTTTTGCGTGGAAGTTCATGAAAGCTTCCGTGGATGCTTCCACCGCTTCCATGGAAGCTTTCGTGGAAAACAATCCCGGAAGCTTCCACGGAAGCTTCCATGGAAGTAGTGGAAGATGCCGCGAAAGTCGCTTCCACGGAAGCTTCCACGGAAACTTCCACGAAAGCTTCCACTTCCACGAAATCTTCCACGGAAGCTTCCACGAAAGAACTTCCATGTTTAGATTTTAGTTCCTTGGAAGCAAGGGGCAGCTTCCACGGAAGGTCGGAAGCTCAGCGGCTTCTACGAAAGCTTCCGCAAAAGCTTTTCGTGAAAGCTTTCGAAGTAGCTTCCAGGGAAAGGTGGAGACTAAATCCATGGAATTTAACATTTTACTTCCATGGAAGCTTCCGTAGATTCCACGGAAGCCCAGCGGCTTCCACGGCAGCTCCCACGGATATATTTGTATTGTACACTACTGTCCCTCCTGTAGAGCTTACCTTCTTTTCGACAACATGGTTGACGCACACTGTGTACGAGACGAAGGGGGCTTCACCGTACAATGGTTGGTTGTTGCGTTTCATTGGGTTAGGGTTAGGGTTACGGTATATGTAGTATATATAATTTAAAGAGTATGTCAACCACATGCCGGAAGCTTTCACAGGAGCTTTCGTGGGAGTAATTTTCTTCCACGGAAGCTATCGCGGAAGCTTCCATGGGAGTTTCTTTTCAGGCGTCCGTGGAAGAATATTATTATTTCTAATTTCTAGTTTCTAATTTTTTTTTACTTCCACGGAAGCTTCCGTAAAAGCTTCCGTGGAAGCAAATATTCTTCCACGAAAGCTTCCGTGAAAGCGTCCGTGAAAGATTCCGTCGAAGCAAATTTAATTCCACGAAAGCTTCCGTGAAAGCTTCCGTGAAAGCTTCCGTGAATGCGCTTCCGTGAACTTCCGCGGAAGCAAATTTGATTCCACGAAAGCTTCCGTGGAAGCAAATTTACTTCCACGACAGCTTCCGTGAAAGCTTCCGTGCAAGCTTCCGTGGAAGCAACTTCCGTGAAAGCTTCCACGAAAACTTCCATGGAAGTTACCTCCACGGACGCTTCCGCGGAAGCGCCCATGGAAGCTTCCATAGCTTCCATGAGAGCTTCCATGGAAGCGATGAAAGCTTCCGTGGAAGCCGTGGAAGCTTCCATGGAAGCGATGGAAGCCCCCATGGAAGCTTTCATTAACTTCCACCTAAAATGAAGATAGTGCAGGTGGCCCCACTAACCGAACGAAACAAAAAAAAAACTGATTACATAGCTAGAAACTCGGCAAGATATAGTACCTGGTACATCGTCAATCTGCAAGATACGGCACGCTGTTTCTGTACGGATTATATTTCGCAAGTGCGTATTCTTCCACTACTACTACTGCTGCCGCGTTGACACCAGTGTCCATTTGCGTCTTCAAACGAACACTACTGCCGTTTACGAACCTTGTTGTCCCTATCGTGCTCGTCGCACTACAAGCCACAACAACGCCTTACGAGTAACGTCTCACCAACGAGTCAGACCAAGGTATTCCCCAACAGAAACGATCCTTCTGCAGCTTTCACGGTATATATCGAAGCTTCTAAGCATATCGACGATCACAATGCCGCGATATCAGCAGTATCGCACCGGTGGTCAAGCCAAGGGCGGAAGGGTGATGGGGGGCATCTCCGTTGTGATTTTCAAGTTTAAACTCTGGTGAACATCTACCTCGTATCTATTTGTCGGCGACAATCCACCCTACTATCGTACGACATATAGACTATGTAGTTAGGTATGAATATACATAGCAGCCCTATAATAGGGATGACAGGGAGATACTGCTGTACATGTCCCTTCAAACAAAGATGGCATGTCTGCACGGTGTGTATATACCGTATGGTCCTCCTCGCACGGTCGTTGGCCGATGCTTACCCGTAGCCTCGAGGAATGGGGCCCGCCGGTAGCGAGAAGTATACTCGATCGATGTGCTCCATGTTTTACGGTCGAAGACGATACCTGGTACAACACTTCACTATTAACACTCACCTACCTCTGTCTGGCCGTGGCGATACTTTGTGGTGCAGACTCCATGATCCGCTTGTGGAGTGCCGAAAGGCTGGAGAAGCTCGTCGCGCGGAGCACGAGGAGGAGTGTGACACGACCTACGTCGAATACATGTTTTGGGCCAAGAACCGGGAGACCATGTAGACGTCGCGGATGGTAAGCTGCGGTGCAACAAACTATTGCGTTTTGAATCCTCAAGTCTTTTTCACGCGCGTCGCACGGCATTAGCAACGAAGACTATGTGTTGCTACGTGATTGAAATGCATAGCATGATCATTCGGGTAGGCGGGCCGCTGTACCGATGGTTGGTGCGCTTCGGTTGGCGCCGAGATACGGTCGACCGAGGCAAATCGCATCGCTTCTCCAATCTGTTTATACGAGCGAAAAGGGTGCTGTTTGAACAGCATGGCTAGAGTAGGGCAAGCGCATCTGGAACAACTGACGACAGCTGCCACACCAGCTAGTACGGTAGCATATTATTACCGGGCAACGGCTCCTCCCGTAAATTGATGTGAATATCACTGGGCACAGCATGACTTGCCTCCGGCCTCGGCTACATCTACCTTGTTGGAACACGCCGGCGTCACGAGATTCATTGTCTGGGACCTTTCAGAGGTAAAAAGTACGAAAGCAGACGATCTTCTCAATCTCGCCTTAATGCCAGAGTCCAATGCAAGGGGTTGTGCGACACGAGCGACAACTCCCGTAATCGTGTGGACACCGCATCCTCTCCCTCCTTGATGATATACGGATGGTAGCACCGCACGTCTCGTTTGTTTCATCGCGCCACATGGATCAGTCCCGCAAGGGTCAGTCAAGTAACCCAGCCAACGTTTATTTGGTTCCTCGATACGACCAGGTATTGAATCAGTTTTTCTTCGGGATTACGTATATCCCAACCCAACGTTAACAGTGGGGGGCTACGAATAGTGGGGGGCTCAAACACGAAACGTGTTTTTGTCACCCAAAGGCCAACGTTGGCGTGCTTACGCTCAGTTCTTCTTTCCATTCGATCCCTGACATGTGTCAGCAGTATTTTCCCTTGGCCTGTGAGGTCATATCCACGCATACTATATCAGCACCGACAACGATGATCATCGTGGGCGCCTTGCCAAGTAGATTCCTCCGCTAGAAAAATGCCTTTGGGCGCGAAATGCTGTACAATGTTTACTGACCGCCCCGCCGAAAACGATGATATTCGTTTCATGCTACCGACTATCCTTTCCTTTGCGATCACCAAATCAATTTACTCCTCACCTACGAAATGCATCCGTTCATGCATCCATCCAGGGCGAAATATTTACAACTTAAGATATAGCTTACCAATTGCCCCACCGACGATGATGACATTCTGTTGAATCAGCTGCGAGAGCTGGACATGGCAATGCGCATGGCAGCAGTCGACTCTTGTTGCTATCGTCCTACGGTGGATCGAACCATCCTCTGAGACTCGATCTAATCGCACGAGTGGAAAATTGTATATTCCGATTGCCCCGCCGCCGAGTGTGCCCTATAACGATCACCATCATAATAGGAAGTTTGCGGGATACCAAACTTGGTTGAGTAGGACAATGTATAATAACATTATCGAACCGACAAATATCGTATAACCCAACCCACGAAAAGGTAGGTTAGAAAGAAAGCATTTCTACCATTTTGTGAATTCTGTTTCCACCCAACCACGTTTGGTATACCGTAAGCACCCTCATTGAGGTAGTGCTAAATGCCGTGGTTGTCCTTTAGTGATTTTCGCACTGCGCCCTCGCTTTGGAGAGAAGCCGCTTGGATTCCGACTATTGATATTTCTAAAATATTTTCAGAAGTTGGAAGAAGGTTAGCTGCGTAATGCGGCGGATTGATTCACACGTTCAGGTACTGTACACAAATTGGCGTTTGGGGCGGGTTACTCTATCCTCTTTACTCAGTACCTCCGAAAACGCTTGATCGATTACGACCCCAAAGTCTTTACCGACTAGGGCCTCTAGACTCTTTACCATTACGGCCCCTAAATCATGTACCGACCGCGACCTCTGAACCCTTTGCCGATTATATTGATCTATACCCTTTACTGAGTACTTCTACACTCTTTGGCGATTACATCGCTGACGATGATAGTTTGCGGTTGTGATCGTCATCGAGATGGTGAGAATCATGTCCAGACTACAGATGATGATGATGCTGATGATGCTGATGCTGATGATGGTGGTGATGCTGATGATGCTGATGCTGATGATGCTGATGATGGTGATGCTGATGCTGATGATGCTGATGAATATGATGACAGTTTACGGTTGTCATGATGATCGAGATGATGATGCTGATGATGATGATTATTATTATGATGATTTTGGTGACGGCGATTATGAGGATGAGGATGATGATGATGGCGATGATGGCAATGATGCTGATGATGGTCGTGATAGCATCGATAAAAATAACCGCACAGTTCCGCACGTCTCGACTGTGAACCAGAGACGTTCTTGCGTGTTCCTTGTCGACGAGGAGTGCCGGGAGACTGGAGTCATCAATCCCACCCGTTTTCATGGTAATATTCTACCATTACTTTGCCATACGATATTTCCTTCTGCCTCCATCGCTTGTGAACCCGAACCCTTACTACTCGGAAATGAATGTCTGGATTCCTTGCTTGTGCACAAATGCTGACTCTCCCCCTCACCCTCCTGCCTCCCTTCTGTCACAATGAAACGCCGTTAAATCCCTGCTCACCGGCCTCGTTTAGGACCTGCCGCCCCCTATGCTCAACAAGGACTTCTTGTGCTCTTCGAAGTATTCTCCAATACCAGCCACGACACCTGGGTCTACTTCTGCTCCCACCAGCGACTACAGCGATAATACCGACAGCGAAATCAGCAACGATACCGACAGCGACGGGAAGGAGGAAGAGGCGTCGTTGGAGCCTGTAATGCGAGCGTCGCTGGGTGGAGCTCTCCCCTCCCCCTCCCTTTTCGCTTCCATGTCCGCTCCCCGCTTGTCATCGAGGTTTCCCTCCACAACTTTATTCAACAAGGACGACGTCCTCGGAGGCAAGCTCTGGTGGTTTTAGAGCCAAGAGGCTAGAGGGAGAGAGCACCTTTCTCCCTCAGCTACACACATGATATGTCTTCCCCCGTTTGTGGTATCTCATTGCACGGTGTTCCCTTTCCGGGTTATCAAATAGCACATTTCACGGTCACTGAGCAGAAGCCGCATCAGAATCACCGGCAGCAGGAACAGCATTAGCATCAGAAGCACCAGGAGCAGCACCAGCAATAGCAATAGGAGTGGCTGCAACAGCAAGAAGAGGAGGAGGGGGCTCGGTTTCGAAGGACGTGCAGGACCGGTGCAGGAAGCTTTGACAGAGACCACCGGGAAGTACTAAAGCGGGTGGCGTGGTTGTAAGGGGTTTATGCCCTTCTCCCGATTTGAAGGAGTCGCGGGGAAGGGGATGTCTTGCGAAGAGTATTTGGGAGACACTCATATACTTGGCGGCACGAGTGGTGTGTTTTTTCCTAAATCCACGATATCTTACCACAACCGTACTGTAGATATCGTGCGAACAATCAGGAGCCGACTTAAATGGGGTGGTATTTCATTGGCACGAGCGACGTGTGCATGTACCTGCAGTAATTGTGAGCACGTCATCTCCACCGTGACTTTAAGCGTTTTTGTGATGGCGAGATTGCGATTTCGGTCAGGTGTGGTTCCGCTAAAACACCGATTACTCTCCGACCACAATAGCAATACAAAATATGTATCTGTGAGTGTATGGTTATGGTTAAGACGCGGTCGTGGTGTGTGAGGTTGTCGGCGGGTGGCTTCGTCAGCCAACCATTGTATGGTGTCCCGCTAGGGAGGTAGCTAACCACATCATGCACATCAGTCCGTGAACGGGTCGGCTGCTACTCTGTGCATGCATCCGTGCATGAGAGACAGCGAAACCGCCAAGACTGCATCAGTATTGCAACAAATTATTAATAGTACTACGTGGACCTTGGATCGAGTGGGTTGGTGCGTGATGGCAAAGGGGTTTGAAAGGTCTCTGATTTCGGGGGGCGGGGGGGGTTCACTCTTGTGTATATTTATGGTTTCCTTTTTCGTTTCTTGTTCTAGAGCTACGTGTTCGGCATGCTTTGCGCGCACACCACAAACCCTTGCTGGGTGCAGCACTCTTGATCTTTCCCTTAGATGGCAGTTCAGTTTCAGCATTTTCGTAAACGCGTCTCGGGTCTAGGGTAAAAGAACTGATTCAAAAGGACGATTGATGCTCTGTCGGTGACCGCTGGACTGTTCCCTTTTCGGGATAAATTATCTAACTAGTTCCGTCGTGTATCGTGTCGTGGAGGTGCTTCTGTGACATCACGTTGTTAATATATATATGTATATACATGAATGACACGTCATTGCGGGGTCGTTCCCAGCCATGGCGGTGCTATATGGATCACTGTGTTGTATTTTCGATGTCCCGTCATCAATGTATTAGCAGTGTCTTGCGGTTGCGAGGGAAGACGCGCCAGGGGGCGGCGGGGGGTGTCCTTTCTCTAACTAGGCAATGGACCAAAAGCTTCTTGGAGCTACAGTAGTGCTATCATAGTGCCGATGTTACAGTATTTTTATGGCGAACCCAACGTCCTAATCAAAATCTTTAATGAAAAAAATGGTCATCATGGTGTTGGTCATTTGACTTGCCAAACATGGAGACGACGCAGCCGGTAAACACGAGCACGACGTGGAAATATTATATACCTTGCTCGCCCCACTCTGGTGGCCTTTAGCTTAACTAGAAGGCCTGCGCTTGACTTGCCCTAACTCATGCTCCCTGCTCATCTCCACTATAGTTGACGCCGCTAAGCACATCGTGCTATGTAGCCCAGCCGTTCCATTGTTCGCCGACACCCGCATTTGATGTTGCCTGCAAACCAAGTTTGCTTTTCTGGCGTCAGAGCCAAACTCAACCACCTTCGAATACGTTTCATGATTAGTAGTGCCTATAAGAAACAGGCTGGCAGGTTCTTCGCGTGACCTATACACCGAGTCCTTGCGCCGCATGAGGGCCTTCAGCTCGTTGTTTTGATGGACCATATCCGAGGGGCGCTTCTCGATGTTGAGGATCTCGCCTCGAACATAAATGATCACTTATAGATACAAACTTGTTACCAACCGTATCAAGATGTAAAGAGTGGGAAGGAAAGAGAGACGCCAATAAAACGGAGCAGAAAAAAACAATGTCACGTTTACGTGCGCAGACGATCCACACCCACGTGGTGTGCTGCCGTTTAGTTCACCGAGTGTCAAGCGCAACAATTTTCTTGGTAATGCATTTCAACACAATTCGTGTCCTAAAACGTATTGATTGCTGGCGGACATTGCAGGGAATATACTCATTCTCTGCGGGAAACGGGTGCCCCAATCCAACCTAACGTCATGTACCCAAGTGAAAACAGAAAATGCAACAGACTACCAACTGACCCCCCAGCCAACCACCCACCCACCCACCCTCCCACCCCCCCCCTACCCCCCTCCCTCCCCCTTTGCCAAACCCACCTACCCACCCACACATCCCCCGCATGCGAAAGTTGATATTTTGTCTCCCTTAGAGCTGCCTCTGCTTACACATCATCTACATGCTACTATAGGGATAACAACTGATTTTTTTTAGACTGCTTCAGTAAAACACTGAATTTGATAAATTAGTGGAGCTGAAACACTGTACACCATTCCATGGCCTCGGCACATAAAGAGAAAAAAAAACACCCAAGGCGGGATTCCAACAACTTAGGGCATTATACTTGCCATCGTACAGAGCTGGGGTAGACGCTCACGCGAGTTGTAGATGTCACTCCCTCACTGCTGTATGTAGTGTTGGTCTCATGCCCCACCGCCGCCCGCCGTGGTCGTCACGATGAGTCGCTGGTTTACGATGGCCGTTCCGAACCACTCACAACCGCACTTGAACACGTGAACGGATAATGCACACGAGGGCTAACGAATCTTACAATAAACAAATGGACATCGGACCTCCATCAGCGAGAAACGGCCAAACTCAACCAGGCAACTCGCGAATGCACGAAGAAGTATATATAATAAATAATGCGAGAGCTAACGAGCTAAGGAATCAAGGACGCAATCGCGAATAAACATCAACGCGCAGCACGAAGCTTGGAAGGTCAAGAGGGCTCTCCTTACAGACCACTCCGTGTCTCAGTTTCGTGGAAATGATCTCAAGGGTTAGGGCCCATGCCTGTAACATACTGATGGAAAAGAAGGCACCTACACATGTGCTAGTTGTCATTTACCAGCGCGTGTCTACCAGCTACGTTGACGCCGTCATGGCTAGCTTTGTCTTGGACATCACCCCGCCGTTTGTGATGATGCAGCGCCATTTGAAGCTACCACATCTCATGTCGAGGAACACCTTGTTGCGGCCACCAATTATGTCATTAAAACGCTCAACGGAAGATTACCGAAAAACCCAACGTGGTGGTAGTAGCTGTTTGAAGTTGCGTCTCCTAAATAAACAGAGTACTGAATATTTCTCGTACACACTTCCGTTCCTCTTACAACGATGCTGTCTAAGACCTGTGATCTGTTGCTTCAGGTTTTTACCCGCCCCGCTCCCCTTCTCCGAACGATTCACGATCTACAAATCAAACCTCACTCAAACAGTATCCCTGAACACACAGAAAACAAGGATAACAACGTGAAAAAATGGACTACTTACAGAACAAACACATCAAACCCCTAACCCTGCCAAAGGATTAACGTTGTACAAACAAACGCCCACGGAAGTAGTACCTTTCAAAACCGCAACGAGCAAGAAAATCATAACAGCAAATTGAATACTTATAGGAACAACGCAAAAAAAAGAAGTCTTCCAACCTTTCGTCTTCGTTTTCGGACCTTCTCCCCCCCCACCTTAAGGTCAGCAAATGCTGGCCGAACCGCACTATTTCCGCCCCCCTCCCCCCCCCCCCCCTCTCCAACAAGTCATGCAGGGGGAATCCACGCTTGTGGGGAAGGTGTCATCTCCCTCCTTGATTCCCTACCAGCAGAACCAGCCAAAATGAAAACTCTCCAAGTTGGAGGAAGGGCTAGTAGAGCGGAAACGACAATTCGAGGAAGAACACACCGAGAAAGAACTCGACGGGGGAGAAGGGGGGGGGGAGGGGCTTCGCTGCTGCCCCCCCTCCCTCCGCCGTGACCCATACCGCTGCCACCGCCTCCGCTGTCCCGGTCGCTGCAGCCTCCACGGCGACCGCCCTCACAGTTACCACCTCACTCGCTTTCACTCCCCCGGTACCACCCCGCCCTGCTACCACGCACATCGCTGTTGCTACCCCCACCGCCACCACTGCAGCCATACACACACGGCTGCCATTCCTGCCGCCACCCGGCATCATCTCGGACGCGATTCTGTTGCCCGTGTCGGGGCTACTTCCCTCAACGTCATCACAACCTCCATCGCCGCTTGGAGGAGAAGGAAGAGAACTCGACGTGGGCGTTGTTATTGGTGTTTGCATGAAACTCGATGGAACCTCGAACTGTGGGTCGAGGTGCGGTGGTGACAGGTTCTGTTTACAAGGCAAGGGGAAACGGTGGGGTTTGTGGCTGAAGTACGAGGGAAGGGCGGGGGGAGCAAGGGACAAGGGATGTAGTTTCTCCGCTTGTCAATAAACCGACTCCACTAAGACATTGCCACAGAAAGCCTCGATAGATGCAAGTACGAAGCAGGTCAAAGGGACAGGGTTGTTATCACACAAATAGTTCGGAAAGGAGATCTGGAATGCAGTCGTATTTGCCACGCGCTTGCCGTTCAATGTGTTATTTCGGACTTCGACCTTGACACAATCATCCCCTATTACCTAGCAACATGCGTTCTCTTCATGTGGCTGATGCTATGAAAATAATTTTGTTTCTACCACAGGTTGTGCTCTGAAGCTTTGAAAGGGACAACTGGACAGAAACCTCTTGCAGCGATTCTTGCGTGTTTCCATGAGCTAGTAGGCGTAACTGGGGGGGAGGAAACATAGGCTGTGCTCGAGGTTCTTTATATCACTTCCCAGGAGGAGTAGTTACTCAAGGATTACATTAAACAGGGCACAGTCGGCACAACACGTTCAAAGCACCTGCGCATCGTTTCCTTTCGTAATTTATTTGCCCCGCGCCCGCCAATGTATTGTCTCATTCATACATATGGACCAACAATCCGAGCACTCAATTAATGCGTGTGTTGTGGAGCTTTGTCCATTCGATAACCTCGGCAGGTCACCCGCATCTCAGCGCCCGTAACAGTGAGGCAAACATCGGATGGCAACCCACCAACCGCGTTTTAAACAAACGAAACAACCGGCATGCTTGACAAGATACCACTTGTCCAATCCTTTACCGACAGACAAAACAGTTTTCGATTGGAAGTCTAAGCTGTGTGTCGCCGCGCTTGAAGCAGAACTGACGACGAAGGACGAAACGCCAAGCCCAGATACAACCCATGGAACAGCAGCTCACCCTGCGGGGATCCACATCTACGTACGGTTTGCTTGGTTGGTACTCCATTGGACTTCGACCCAGCTCATATCTTGGAGCTCGTCCTGCGCCTCTCGGCGACCCTCCCCAGCCTTGCGGTACCCCGCTAAAGGATCGCAGAGCCTGAACGAGAAATAAGGAAACGTCCAGGGCAAAGGGAGGTTGTGTTTATGACTACTTAAGTGCACTGAAGTATAATACCAGTTTTTTCATCGTCGTATTGAATTGCGCCGTGAAAGAAGGAAAGGACAAACTCGCCCAACATGGACGCGACATGCGATACATACATGTCGTACATACGTATCATGGTTGCTTAGAGCGACGTAAGGCACACCCCTGTTGCTGTGGGATGTTGCTCAACGTGTGGCACATTTGTCCTCCTTTGAACACGAACCACTTCTCTTGTTCCAGACAGATACTGTAAATGCTCACCACAGCTTACTGTTGAAGACCGCGAGAGACATCGCTCTCATCAACCCCCCTCGTCGCTCGCCGTAATAGCCACCTTTCGTTCTCTTCCGGCTAGGCATGGCGGTTTGTTTGTAACGGTGCTTGTCCGCTTGCACGGTAGATATGCTCCGCTTGTCTCATTCAGCAGATTGTTTTGCGCGAGGTTTCATATTATTAATAGCACTTTCAGCGTTGCGCGTGCCTTGTGACTACTAATATCTGTTGTGGCGTAGGAGTTGTTAATGGTGATGGGCATGGCCAGCTTGGAGCAGCAACGTGCTCGATAACGGAAGAGGGAGGGTTTCCCACCTTGCTTGGCCGAAACGTGGTCCATCACAGAACAAGGGAAACAAAACAACAGTATCTTTATCTATAAGGACAAAATCCTAAATCTGGAAACATCGGTATCGGTGGCATGATGTAGCACAATTAGCGCGATGACACGCGCCACGATGTACATATTACAAGCAGGTGTATATTCTAAAACTACTATCGTCGCTGTCGCTGCTGCTGCTGCTCCTATAAAGTGGTGTTTCGTGCGAAGAGCATCGGCCTCTTGACTTACCCGCTCTCGCCTAAGTCTAACTCGTTGGAACGCGCACCGGAATCGTGGGAGAATTCCTTTGGGGACTTCCTAGGTGAAAAATGACGAAACACCTCAATGTTTGCAATGTTGTCTTATAACTGCCGGAGCCCAATGCAAGGAGTTGTACAACATGGGGGTTGTTACTAGCGTACACCATTGGGTACAAACTGCAACGCCCCCCTAGGATATTTTTCAATGTGTCCGCATCAGAAATCCTCCCTTACACCTACAACTCCAGCACCCTGGGAGCGAAAACGGCGACCCTTCGCATTAATATCGCCTTGCAAGGTGTGTAAACCCCACATCCATCGATCGGCTCTGATTGATCCCCCGGGTCGACACCTCCCCTCACTGGGTGAAAACCCCACCACCATCGGCTGATGGCTGACTGGCCTGAGGGTGTGTAAGGCCTTTATACTTGGGACCGTGGAATGTCCATAGCGCGTCACTAAAAGGTAGCATTAAATAAGCTGTAAGTGATGCTGCTGTTGTAGATGTAGTGGTGGTCGTTTGCTGTGTGGCGGAGTGCAATCTTTACTCCGCTGTTGTTGCGCTGTGCATGTCATCCCGTGACAAAAAAAGGGCTAAAAAAATATTTTTTTTTCTTTTTTCACACTTATTCCTACTTTCCTTCTTCCGGACAAGCCGTGGTCACAGATAGATGTCGTCCCATTCCCCCCCCCGATACTTGCTTTCGATGTTTTATCGCTCATAGGGTTCAGCAAACCCACTGCTCATCGATTTTTCACCGAGTGTTGAAACTCACGCTCTCGCGCTTTCGGTATTGTATGTCAATCTGGGCACAAGAAAAAGACGAGTATTCACTCGGGGAGACTCAGACTCACGAAACCGACCTATCCCGGGCTCGAGGACAACCTGATTCGCCACCGGGATGACTGGCACAATTGGTACCACTCAGTGACGACGGGCGGGAATGTAAGGGCCGTTTGGAATGTACAACTAGATCCCAATGTTTCTTATATTTCCGTTCAGAGTGTGCTTTACGTTACACGGCACCTTACGATACGAGTATGGTACTACTGTTATACTCTACAACTGTGGGTAACGCAGATGCAGCGCCACGGGCGGAGCTGTGACCGTACTGCTACTACATATCGGCAGTGAATAACCAATTGAAAAAAAACAAAGAGCGAGCTATCCACAGCAACGTCAAGGATACCCTGTTGTAGGCAAGTGTTGTTTTTCGCCAAAGGTAGGGCTCGTGGAGTAAACAGCGAGTTTCTTACTTGGTTTCAGGCCGTATCTGTTTTTGACCCCAAGGGCAACAGGTGTACCAGGTACCTATTTTGTGAACACTGCCTTATGTGCTTATGTGTGTGCGAGAAAGACTGCGCTGGTACGGCACGTGGTCCACGATGGGCACGCCGAGCTTCATGCAGCTATGGCATTTACGCGAGAAGGAAGGGCGGCGGTTTTGTCATTTGAACCAAAAAACGTTTCACCGCCGTCGGAACGGAACAAAAAAAACGATTACACCGCACAAAACAGAAGTTCGGCAAGACATAACGCATCGCCAATCGGCAAGACACGGCTCGCTGCTGCCGTACGGATTACAGCACGATTCACTTTTTCGCAATTGAGTCTTCTGCCACTGCTGCTGCCGTATTGACACCAGTGTCCTTTTGCGTCTTCAAGCAACCACTGCTGTCGTCTACGAAGCTTGTGGTGCCCATCGTGCTCATCGCACCACACGTCACAACAACGCCGTACGAGAAACGTCTCACCATCAAGTCCGATTAAGGAATCCTACCGTACGACAGAAACGATCCTTCTGCAGCCTTCACGCGATATTTCGAAGCATCCGAGCATACTGAGAATCAGGATGCCGCGACATCAGCGACACCGCAGGGGTGGTCGAAACAAGGGCGGAGGGGTGGTGGGGGCCATCTCTGTTGGGATTTTCAAGTTCAAACTCTGGTGAGTACTTACCTGGTGGTGTCGATTTACCGTGAACAACCGATGCTATGATTGTACGACATATAGTCTATGTACCTATAGACTAAACTCTATTAAATAGGTTCGAATATGCATAGCAAGGCCATAATAGGGATGGCAGGGAGATCCCTCCAAACAAAGATGACATGTCTGTACGGTGTGTATCTGCTGTACTGTCCACCTCGCACGGTCGTCAGCCGATGTTTACCCGTATTCTCGAGGAATGGGGCTCGACGTTAGCGAGAGGTGCGCTCGTTCGCTGGTTTCCATGTTCACGGTCGGACACGGTACAACTCTGCACCATTAACACACACGTATATCTGTCCGGCCGTGGCGATACTTTGTGGTGCAGGCTCTGTGACCCGTTTGTGGACTGCCGAAAGGCTGGAGGTGCTCGTCGCGCGGAGTACGAGGAGGAGTGTGGCATGACCTACGTCGAGTATATGTTTCGGGCCAAGAACAGGGAGACCATGTGGACGCCGCGGATGGTAAGCAGTGGTGCAACAAGCTAATACGTTCTCAATCGTCAAATCGCACGGCATTTGCAGCGAAGTTTATGTGTGCTGTTAAATGATTGGATGCATAGCATCTCGATCATGCGGGTAGGCGGGTCGCTGTATCGATGCTTGCTGCGCGTCGGTTGGCACCGAGATACGGTTCAATTGACTGACCGAGCCAGATTTGTATCGCTTCCCGAATCTGTTTATACGGGCGAAAAGGGTGCTGTTTGAACAGCACGGCTAGAATAGGGCAAGATCACCTGGAACGACTGACCACAGCTGCTACACCAGCCACGCCCGGTAGCATCTTAGTATTGGGCAACTGCTTCTTCGGTGAATTGATATGAACGGCCCTGTGCACAGCATGACTTGCCGCCCCCGTCGGCTACATCTACCTTGTTGGAAGACGCCGGTATCGCGAGATTATTCGTCTGGGGCTTTTCAGACGCAAAATGGACGAAAAACAACGATCTTGTTAATCTCGCTTTAATGCCGGAGTCCAATGCAAAGGGGTTACGTGACACGAGGATCAGCACCAACAATGGTGTAAAGGCTGCACCGTCTCCCTCCTTGATGACATACGGATGATAGCACCGCACGTTTCGTTCGTTTCATCGCGACACATGGGTCAGTCTCACAAGGGACTGTCAACTAACCCAGCCAACATTTTCTTGGTTCCACGATACGGCCACGTGTAAAATATGTTTTGTTTCGAGATGACGCATATCCCAACCTAAAATTAATAGTGGGGGCTAAAACATTTGCGGGGCTAAAAGTGCGAAACGCGTTCTCGTCACCCACAGGCCAATGCTCGCGTGCTTACGCTCAGGTCTTTTTTCCATTCGACCACTGAGATGTGTCAGCGGTATTTTCCCTAGCCTGTGAGGTCATACCCACGCATATTACATCAGCACTGACAAGGATGATATTAGTGGTTGGCGGCGCTGTTTTCCGTCGTCTGTCAAGTCGATTCCTCCACTAGAAAAAATGCCTTTGGGCGCGAGATGTTGCACAATGTTTACCGATCGCCCCGCCGAAAACGATATTCATTCATTGTTTCATGCTACCGGCTATCCTTTCGTTCGCGATCATGCACCAAAGCAATTTGCCGCTCACCTTCGAACTAAATCCTTTCATGCAGGTTTCCGTGGCAATAAACTTACACGTTAAGATAAATCGTACCGATTGCCCCACGGACGATGATGGCATTCTGTTAAATCAGCTGCGAGAGCTGGACATGGCAACGCGTATGACAGTTGTCGACTCTTGTTGTCGTCTATCAATAGCGGCCGATCGCACCACTCTCTTAAACTCGTTCCAGTCGCACAGGTAGCAGAAAATATATTTAGATTGCCCCGCCGCCGAGGGCCATGGCCGTGACCGCCATTACCATAGGGAGTTTGCGGGATACCAAATATGGTTGGGTAGGAAAACACATAATATATGTATTGTACCGACCAATGTCGTATGATCCAACGCGCGAAAAGGTAGGTTAGAAACAACACATCCCCACCATTTAGTTTATTTACCTAATTTTTCGTGGGATGGGTTGGCCTTCGGGTTTGACGTTCGTCGGCTCCAATATTGCTATTGTGGTATGTTTTCTTTCCCACCCTCATTTGGTTTATCGCAAACACCCTGGTTACGGCGGTGCTTAATGTTGTGGTTGTCCGTCACTGGCTTTCTTACTGCGCTCTCGCTTTGGGGACACACAACGCTTGGATTCCGACTATTGATATTTATTTCTAGATCATTATCAGCAGATGGAAGAGGGTTAGCTACGTCATGCGGCGGATTGATTCACACGCTAAGCTACTATACACAAATTGGCGTTCGGGGTGGGGTACTCTATCCTCTAATAGCTCTTTACCGATTACGACCTCCAAAGCCTATGCCGACTACGGCGTCTCGACTCTGTACCGTTTGCTTCACTGATGATATTGATGATGATGGTGATGATGATGACGATGATGACGATGGTGATGATGATGGTGATGATGGTGATGATGGTGGTGATGATGACGATGATGATGATGATGATGATGATGATGATGATGATGATGATGATGATGATGAATATGATGATGATGATGAATATGATGATGATGATGATGATGATGATGATGATGATGATTGGAATGATGCTAATGATGGTCGTGATAACATTGTTAATAAAAGGCTCACAGTTCCGCACGTCCCGACTGTGAACCAGAGAGGTTCTTGCGTGTTCCTTGTCGACGAGCAGTGCCGGAGGATGGGGAAGAGGCATCAATCCCACCCGTTTCCATCGAAATATACTACCATTACTATGCAATACCATATTTCCTTCTGCCACCATCGCTCGTGAACCCTAACCCTTACAACACTCGGAAACAAATGTCTGGAGCCCTTGCTTGTGCACAAATGCCGACTTTCCCCCTCATCCTCCTTCCCCCCTTCTGTCACAATGAAACCCCGTTAAATCCCTGCTCACCGGCCCCGTTTAGGACCTGCCGCCCCCTCGGCTCAACGAAGACTTCTTGTGCTCTTCGAAGTCTTCCCCGACACCAGCCACGACACCTGGGTCCACGTCTGCTCCCACCAGCTACTACAGCGATGATACCGACCGCGACAGCAACGATACCGACAGCGATGAGAAGGAGGAAGAGGTGTCGTTGGAGCCGGTGGTGCGAGCGTCGTTGGGTGGAGATTCCTCCTCCCCATCCCTCTTTGCTTCCATGTCCGCTCCCCGCCCGTCGTCGAGGCCTCCGTCCACAACTTCGTTCACGGAGGACGACATCCTCGGAGGCAAACTCTGGTGGTTTTAGAGCCAAGAGTCTAGAGGGGGAGAACACCTTCCTCCCTCACCTACACACAATATATGATATCCCTTGATTGTGGTGTCCCATCAAACAGTGTTCCCTTTTCCGGGTTTCAAAACAACACCTTCCGCGGTCAGGTGGTAGCGGTGGAAGCGGTTGTGGCGGTGGTAGGATGTGTTGTATTTTTGATGAGGACGACGACGCTAAGAAGGAGGTTGAGCAGCAGCGACCGCGGTATTTCAGCAGCATTGGCATCGGCATCAGCAGCAGCAGCAATAATAGCAGAAGCAGAAGCGACTGCAGTAGCAACAAGAGGAGAAGGGGAAAGCTCGGTTTCGAAGGAAGTGCAGGATCGGTCCAAGAAGCGTTGGAGAAGGCAACACGAAGTTACTTTAGCGGGTCGGTCGTTTCTAAGGGGTTTGTGCCCCTCGCTCGATTTGAAGAAGTCGCGGGGACGACGATGTCTTGCGGAGAATATTCGGGAGACAATCATATACCGGGTGGATATTGACTGGCACGAGTGGTGTCTGTTTTCCTAGCTACGAGATAGATCACCACCTCGGTCCTGTAGGGACCGTGCGAACAAAATGGACCCGATTCATATTGGGTGATATTTTATTGACACGAGCGATGTGTGTATGTACCTACAGCAGCAATTGTGATCTCGTTTTCTCCACAGTAGCCATAAGCTTTTTTGTGGGCGAGATTTCGATGTCGGCGATGTGTGGTTCCGCTGAAACGTCGGCTACTCTTCCACCACAATAATTGCTATACCAGGGACGCAACTGTGGGTGCATGTTTAAGACGTGGTCGTGGTGTTTGAGGTTAGTGACTTGCTTCGTCCGCCAACTATTGTACGGTGTCCCGCTAGAGAGGTGATTAAATATGTAATCCAAAGCAGTCCGTGAACAGGTCGGCTGCTACCCTGTGCATGCATCCGTGCATGGGAGACAGAGGTGTTTCTTAATTGTTTACGTGGACCTTGGGTCGAGTGGGCTTGGGCGTGGCGACCAAGAGGTTGAAAGGACTCTGGTTTTGGGGGGGTGGGGGGATTCATTTTGTATGTATACTCATGGTTTCCTTTTGTATCTCTTGATCTGGCTGTTTGTGTTCGGTGGGCTTTATGCCAGCAACACAAACGCTTGTGGGGAGGGATGGGTATTGCAGTTTTAAACCAGTCCTTAGGTGGGAAAAGTGTTTGAGCATTTTTGTAATATCGGCTCGGGTCATGGGTAAAGCAACTGATTCAAAGACATCATTAATGTCCTGTTGGTGACCTCTCGATCGTTCTTTTTCTTTCTAAATAGTTGGGTCCCGTTGAGTATCGTGCCGTAGCGGTGTTAGCACCTGTGACTTATACTTCGCTAGTGGGATATAGTGGTGCTGAATGGATTACTATAGTGTATTTGTGATGCACTGTCAACAATGTCCAAGTGTCCTGCGGTGACGAACGAAGATTCGCCTGGAGGCGACGGGGGAGGTTCTCCCTCAAAGTAGGCGGTGAACCACACGTTCCTTGGAGCTACAGCAGTGTTATTACAGTGTAGGTTCTACAGAATTTCACGGTAAACCCAGCGTGCTCGTCAACGTCTTTGATGGAAACGTAATGGTTCTCAGAGTGTTAGTCATTTGACATTTCTAAAACAGCGAAAACGCTGACGGTAAACGTAACAACGAGGAGAAGATATGTTATGTCCTGCCTATTCCGTTATGGCGGCCTTTGACTTAACGGTGATGCTTGCCCTTGAATCGTCCCAAGTCAGACTCTCTGCTTATCTCCACTATAGTTGGCGCCACTGGACATATCGCGCAAAGAGGCCCGGCCGTTCCTGTGCTTGATGACACCCGTATATCATGTTGCCTGCAAACCAATTTTGCTTCCTGGCATCAGAGCTAAACTCAACCACCTTCGAATGCTTCTCATGCTTGGTAGTGCCCACAAGAAACAAACTTTCACGTTCTCAGCGTGATCTGTATACCGAGTCCTTGCGCCGACATGGGGACCTGCGGCTCGTTGGTCTGGTAGACCATATCCGAGGTGCGCTTCTCGATGTTGATGATCTCGCCTCGAATATTTACGATCGTCGGTGATAACTTGCAGGTACAAAGTCATTACAAAATGTATCCAGATGTAATGAGTGGGAAGGAACAAGAAAACGATGAAAAAACGAGAGAAGAGGAAAGAGCATCACGTTGATGTGCGCAGACGGTCGACATCCACGTGGTGTGCTGCCGTTTAGTTCACTAAGTGTCAAGCGTAACCAATCGCTTGGCATTGTATCTGAGAGCAATTCGTGGCCTATAACGTGTTGACTTCTGGCGGATGTTGCAGAGAAGAATCCATTCTTTGTGTGAACCTTGCGCCACAATCCAACATCACGCTATGTACCCACGTGAAGACAGGAAAGGCGAAAGCGATCGCACCCATCCCCCCCCCCCACCCACTCACCCACACCCATCCTCCCACCATCCATCCTCCCACCCACCCATCCACCCCCATCACCCACCCACCCTTTGACCCGTGGACCTACCCACAATCACCCCCACCCACCCACCCACCCACCCACCTATACACACGCACCCACATACCCACCCACCCTTCACGTGCGCAAGTTGATTGTCAGCCTCCCTTAGAGCTGCGGCTGCTACATCGCATTGAGGTGATCATTGATCCCAACGTGCTTACCTGCTCCAGCTCATGAAATCACCACTCTCAGACTCCGCACTTGAAGATGTCTCCATCATTATTATCATCCGCCATTATTATCATCCACTATCGCTCTGAGTTTGAGAAACGATGACTGCAGTGCAATCAGATGAACCGTTTCACAGCCTAGGTATACATAGCGAAAATAAACTGTTTTGGGGGTAGCGTGATGGTCAGTAGTTGAGGAAAGCCGTTAGTCACAAGGCGTTTGGCCTAAACGTGCTACCTACGTGATCACGTGTGATAGCGATCCGTCCAGAGAGCCGCCCATCGGCATGGGTAGCGCCCCAACTTACTGCCGTACTGACCAAGGCGAGGTATTTCACATAGCATCATACCCGCATTTTCACTATATCGAGTGCAGGTCACGTATGCATGCATGCGTGTAGCTCTGCTCTCCGTTCATACTAGGGTTGGAATCATTTTGGTTGGCGCACCGTAGCAAGAAATTCCATAAACTGGGGTAGCCCCTCGCGCGACACTCCACGGGCTACCGCGGACCTTCCACGGGCTTCCACGGACATTCCATGGGCTTCCATGGAATACCGCGGCAAGTAGCGGAACACCGTGGAGACCCACGACACTAGACATGGAAGTTTCCATCGCAATCTCCACGGCAAGGTCCATGGTAGCACCCACGACAAAGCCGCGTTCACCCACGGAAACGTCCACGGAAGCACCGACGGCAACGCCCACGGACACACCCACGGAAACGTTCACGAAAACACCCACGGACTGTCCACGGAAGCGTCCACAGACATCCACGGATAGGTCCACGGAACCACCCACAGCAAGAACCACGACCACGCCTGCAGATACCGGGTGCCTTACATTATTGTACTTTTCAAAACCATGGAACTAACCCTAACTCTATCCCTAACCCATACGAAATACCGGTCGAAGTGCCCTCTAACAACATCACTGGGGCAAAATGGTTGAAAACGTCAAATTTTGTGTATCACTATCGGAGGATTGCCGTGGCAATGGACGCGGACGGCCGCGGATGGCCGTGGAAATTGCTGCAGTTGGACGCCTGCGAAACAGCCGTGGCTATTGCCGCGGACGTCCGCGGACGTCCGTGGTGATCGCCACGTTGCCGTGGCCATGGCGGTGGATGGCCGTGGAAATTTCAATGACAGTTTCCGCACAACCTGCCGTGGCAATTGCCGCGGACTTCCGTGGGTCGCCGTGGTTGCTACGACGGACTGTGTCACGGACCGAACCGCGGCACGTGCCGTGGCCACAACCGTGGCATTTGATGTGGAAGTGCCATGAGCTGTGGCACTTGCCGTGGAAGCCCGCGGATTTCCACGGTAGCCCGTGGCAACACCCACGGAAGTTCACGAAAGTTCCGCGGTCATCGCCGCGGACCTCCGCCGAAAAGTCAAATACTGTGCACCCGTGCGAAGATGATGAACATAACGAAAGCTAACAAGACTAGCAAGCGCGAACGCCATCGCGTATAAATATCGACGCGCCAACACGAAGCTTGGTAAGGCAGGAGAGCTCTCCGTCGAGACCACGATCTGTATCAGTTTCGTGGGAAAAAACTCAAGGATTAGAGCTCACGGATGTAACAAGCCGACCCGAAAGAAGGCGCTTACAGATGCGCTCATTGTCATTTGCCAGCGTGTGTCTACCGGCTGCATTGATGCCGTCGTGGCTAGCTTTGCGGTGGACGCTGCTCCTATGTTTGTGATAATATAGCGCCTTTTGAAGTTACTATATTTCATATCACGAAACACCTATTTGCAGCCACCAAGCATTTCATTGAAACACTGAAAGGAAGATTACCGATAAACCGAACGTGGTGGTAGTAGCTGTTTGAAGTCGCTTCTCCTCGAAAAGCAGAGTAGTTAATAGTACTCGTAAACACTTCCGTTCCTCTTACAACGACGCTGCCTAACAACTGTGATCTGTTGCTTCAGGCTTCTACCCGCCCCCCCATCCCCGAACGATTCACGATATACAAAATCAAACCTCACCGAACAAGTATCTCTCAACACATGAACAACTAGGATAACAGCCGGAAAAATGGATTACTTACAGAAAAAACGAAACCAACCCCCTACCCTGCCAAAGGATTGAGGTTGTATAAACAAATGTCCACCAAAGCAGTACCTCTCAAAGCACAAACAAGCAACAATATCGTTACAACATCTTTAGCACTTATAGGACATCACCCCGCCGTTTGTGATGATGCAGCGCCATTTGAAGCTACCACATATCATGTCGAGGAACACCTTGTTGCGGCCACCAAGTATGTCATTAAAACGCTCAACGGAAGATTACCGAAAAACCCAACGTGGTGGCAGTAGCTGTTTGAAGTTGCGTCTCCTACATAAACAGAGTAGTTTATATTGCTCGTACACACTTCCGTTCCTCTTACATGATGCTGTCTAAGACCTGTGATCTGTTGCTTCAGGCTTCTACCTGCCCCACACCCCTTCTCCGAACGATTCACGATCTACAAATCAAACCTGACTCAAACAGTATCCCTCAACACACAAACAACAAGGATAACAACGTGAACAAATGGACTACTTACAGAACAAACACATGAAACCCCTAACCCTGCCAAAGGATTAACGTTGTACAAACAAACGCCCACGGAAGCAGTACCTTTCAAAACCGCAACGAGCAAGAAAATCATAACAGCAAATTGAATACTTATAGGAACAACGCAAACAAAAGAAGTCTTCCAACCTTTCGTCTTCGTTTTCGGACCTTCTCCCCCCCCACCTTAAGGTCAGCAAATGCTGGCCGAACCGCACTATTTCCGCCTCCCCCCCCTCCCCCCCCCAACAAGTCATGCAGGGGGAATCCACGCTTGTGGGGAAGGTGTCATCTCCCTCCTTGATTACCTACCAGCAGAATCAGCCAAAATGAAAACTCTCCCAGCTAGAGGAAGGGCTAGTAGAGCGGAAACGATAATTCGAGGAAGAACACACCGAGAGAAAGCCCGACGGGTGGGGGGGGCGGGGGCGGCCTTCGCTCCTACCCCGGCCCATATCGCTGCCACCGACTCCGCTGTCCCTATTGCTGGACCCTCCACGGCGACCGCCCTCACTCACTCGCTGTCGCTCCCCCGGTACCACCCCGCCCTGCTACCACGCGCATCGATGTTGCTACCCTCACCGCCACCACTGCAGCCATACACACACGGCTGCCATTCCTGTCGCCGCCCGGCATCTTCTCGGACGCGATTCTGTTGCCCGTGTCGGGGTTACTTCCCTCAACGTCATCACAACCTCCATCGCTGCTTGGAGGAGAAGGAAGAGAACTCGGCGTGGGCGTTGTCATTGGTGTTTGCATGAAACTCGAGGGAACCTCGAACTGTGGGTCGAGGTGCGGTGGTGATAGGTTCTGTTTACGGAGCAAGGGGAAACGGTGGGGTTTGTGGTTGAAGTACGAGAGAAGGGCGGGAGGAGCAAGGGACAAGGGGTGTAGTGAGTCCGCTTGGCAATAAATCGATTCTTCCAGTATGACATTGACATAGAAAGCCTCGATAGATGCAAGCACGAGGCAGGTCAAAGGGACAGAGCTGTTGTCACACAAATAGTTCGAAGAGGAGATGTGGAATGCAGTCGTAGTTGCCACGCGCTTGCCGTTCAATGTGCTTTCTTGGACTTCGACCTTGACACAATCACCCCCTATTACCTAGCAGCATGCGTTCTCTTCATGTGGCTGATGCTATGAAAATAATTTTGTTTCTACCACAGGTTGTGCTCTGAAGCTTTGAAAGGGACAACTGGACATAAACTTCTGGTAGCGATTCTTGCGCGTTTCCATGAGCTAGTAGGCGTAACCGGGGGGGAAGAAACATAGGCTGTGCTCGAGGTTCTTTATATCACTCCACAAGAGGAGTAGTTACTCCAGGATTACATTAAACAGTCGGCACAACACGTTCAAAGCACCTGCGCATCGTTTCCTTTGGTGATTCGCTCCGCGCCCGCCAATGTGTTGTCTCATTCATACATATGGACCAACAATCCGAGTACTCAATCAATGTGTGTTGTGGAGTTTTTTCCACTCGATAACCTCGGCGGGTCGCCCGCATCTCAGCGCCCGTAACAGTGAGGTAAACATCAGATGGCAACTCACCAACCGCGTTTTAAACAAACGAAACAACCCGCACGATTGACAAGATACCACTTGTCCAATCCAGTAACGACAGACAAAACAGGTTTCGATTGGAAGTCTATGCTGTGTGTCACCGCGCCTGAAGCAGAACTGACGAGGAAGGACGAAACACCAAGCCCAGAGACAACCCATCGAACAGCAGCTCACCACGCGCGGGATCCACATCTACGTACGGTTTGCTTGGTTGGTCATCCTTTGGACTTCGACCCAGCTCATATCTTGGAGCTCGTCCTGCGCCTCTCGGCGACCCTCCCCAGCCTTGTGGTACCCCGCTAAAGGATCGCAGAGCCTGAACGAGAAATAAGGAAACGTCCAGGGCAAAGGGAGGTTGTGTTTATGACTACTTAAGTGCACTGAAGTATAATACCAGTTTTTTCATCGTCGTATTGAATTGCGCCGTGAAAGAAGGAAAGGACAAACTCGCCCAACATGGACCCGACATGCGATACATACATATCGTACATACATATCATGTTTGCTTAGAGCGACGTAAGGCACACCCCTGTTGCTGTGGAATATTGCTCAACGCGTGGCATATTTGTCCTTTTTTGAACACATAGCACTTCTTGGTCCAGACAGATACTGTAGATGCTCACCACAGCTTACTGTTGAAGACCGCGAGAGACATGGCTCTCATGAACCCCCCTCGTCGCTCGACGTAATAACCACCTTTCGTTCTCTTCTGGCTAGGCATGATGGTTTCTTCCCAGCGGTTTTCGTCCTCTTGCACAGTAGATATGCTCCGGGTTGTCTCATTCTGCAGATTGTTTTGCTCGAGGTTTCGTATTAGCACTTTCAGCGTTGCGATGCCTGTGACTACTAATAGCTGTTGTGGAGTAGAAGTTGTTAATGGTGATGGGCATGGCAAGCTTGGAGCAGCAACGTGCTCGATAACGGAAGAGGGAGGGTTTCCCACCTTGGCCGAATCGTGGTCCATCACTGACCAAAGGAAACAAAACAACAGTCTCTTTATCTATAAGGACAAATCCAAAATCTGGAAACATCGGTATCGGTGGCATGATGAAGCACAATCAGCGCGTTGACACGCGCCATGATGTACTTATTATAAGCATGTGTGTATTTTAAAAACACTATTGTCGATGTCGCTGCTGCTGCTCCTCTTATGAAGTGGTGTTTCGTGCGTTAGCATCGGCCTCTTGACTTACTCGCTCTCGCCTGAGTCTAACTCGTTGGAGCGCGCACCGGAATCGTGGGAGAATTCCTTTGGGGACTTCCTAGGTAAAAAATGACGAAACGCGTCAATATTTGCAATGTATATCGTTCTATTACTGGCGGATCCCAATGCAAGGAGTTGTACAACACGAGGGTTACTAGCGTACACCATTGGGTACAAACTGCAACGCCTCCCTAGGGGATGGGAGACGAATGGTGACATTGAGCATCTCGTGTACTTCGTCTCTACACATGTCGGCCCCATAAAGAGTTGACCAGCAATTCAACACAGTCTTGATTCCTCGATACCGCTACGCGCAAGATCAGCTTTGTTACGCAAGTAACACATTTAATTTCGCAACACGAATATGACAGGGGAATATATTTTCTCGCATTCCACAAGGCTGTGAGTGGTTGCTGGCGTGTTTACTCCTCGGTTATTTCTTTGTTTCGGTTCCAGATCATGTCACCGGCGTTTTCCCTTAGACTGTGAGGTGCACGCACGAATACTACGCTATCAATATTGTACTACTACACCGTCCAGGAAGTTATGGACAATCGCGCGGTAAGTCGTTTGTTTGCGATGTTGCACACGGTTTGCTGTTTCAAGTTCGGCTCAAGCCTTTTGTTATGGCTGAAACCTGCACCCGACTCTATTCCTCAAGTATTCAAGGTTCTTCCCCAAATGTTTGGGTGCAGTTGCAACTAAAGATGCCGGTTGACGGCTTTCTTACCCCTTGACCGATCTTATACGTTGTTCTTTTGTTCGTGGAAGTAGTTGGAAGCTTCAGCTTCCGTTGAAGCTTCTGCTACTCCCATGGCATATTCCACCACAATTCAATGTTTGGAAATTGCCGTTACTTCCATGAAAGCTTCCACTACACCCATCGAAAAACCTACTAGTCTATAATCCTCAAGACGTGCCTTGGCGGACAGCCGTCAAGGAGCTACCCACTCTGGAATTGGTGCATTGCGTCTGAACTAGCGCCGGATCTCAACTCCGAGAACGGGTTGAGGCGAGAGTTGTTTTTTTCGGGGCAAGAGTTGGTCGAGATTTCGCGATAATAATTGATTTTATACTGACAATATTCTTGTTTACTGAGATGATAAGCATCAACCGAGATATATGTCTTATTTTTTCGCGGGATTTTCAACAACCTACCAGGCTTTTTCTCGACGGTGTTTGCGCATACTGATAGTCACGACTACATAATCGAGCGAAACTTATACACCACAAACGGACTTATACACCCTGGTGACGAAACCAATGTTCACACGGATCGATACCGCCCCGCACAGTGCGGAAGCTCTATAATTCCCATCCCCTAGTTACTGATCGGCTATGGCTTATGGACCCGAGTATTGGTCCTCGGGACAACGTCCAAATTTGCATAGAGCCGGCGGGGATAAGTTTCAATGTGTCCGCAACCGAAATCCTCCCTTACACTCTACAACTCCATTACCCTGGGAACGAAAACGGCGACCCCTCACATTAATACTGTCTTGCAGGGTGTGTAAACCCCACCTCCATCGATCGACTCTGATTGATCCCCCGGGTCAACACCTCCCCTCACTGTGTGAAAACCCCACCACCATCGGCTGATGGCTGACTGGCCTGAGGGTGTGTAAGGCCTTTATACTTGGGACCGTGGAATGTCCATAGCGCGTCACTAAAAGGTAGCATTAAATAAGCTGTAAGTGATGCTGCTGTTGTAGATATAGTAGTGGTTCGCTGTGTAGCGGAGTGCAGTGTTTACTCTGCTGTTGTTCCGCTGTGCATGTCATCCCCGTGAAAAAAATGCTAAATAATTTTTCTTTTTTTCTTTTTTCACACTTATTCCTACTTTCCTTCTTCCGGACAAGCCGTGGTCACAGATAGATGTCGTCCCATTCCCCCCCCCGATACTTGCTTTCGATGTTTTATCGCTCATAGGGTTCAGCAAACCCACTGCTCATCGATTTTTCACCGAGTGTTGAAACTCACGCTCTCGCGCTTTCCGCATGTCAATCTGGGCACAAAAAAAAGACGAGTATTCACTCGGAGAGACTCAGACTCACGTACCTGACCTATACCAGGCTCGGGGACAACCTGATTCGCCACCGGGACGACTTGCACAAATAGTACCACTCAGTGACGACGGGCGGGAATGTAAGGGTAGTTTGGAATGTACAACTAAGCCCCAATGTTACTTATATTTTCGTTCAAAGTGTGCTTTACGTTACGGCACCTTACGATACGAGTATGGTACAACTGTTATACTGTACAACTATGGGTAACGCAGATGTAGCGCCACGGGCGGAGCTGTGACAGTACTGCTACTACATATCGGCAGTGAATAACCAATTGAAAAAAAACAAAGAGCGAGCTATCCACAGCAACGTCAAGGATACCCTGTTGTAGGCAAGTGTTGTTTTTCGCCAAAGGTAGGGCTCGTGGAGTAAACAGCGAGTTTCTTACTTGGTTTCAGGCCGTATCTGTTTTTGACCCCAAGGGCAACAGGTGTACCAGGTACCTATTTTGTGAACACTGCCTTATGTGCTTATGTGTGTGCGAGAAAGACTGCGCTGGTACGGCACGTGGTCCACGATGGGCACGCCGAGCTTCATGCAGCTATGGGATTTACGCGAGAAGGAAGGGCGGCGGTTTTGTCATTTGAACCAAAAAACGTTTCACCGCCGTCGGAACGGAACAAAAAAAACGATTACACCGCACAAAATAGAAGTTCGGCAAGACCTAACGCATCGCCAATCGGCAAGACACGGCTCGCCGCTGCCGTACGGATTACAGCACGATTCACTTTTTCGCAATTGAGTCTTCTGCCACTGCTGCTCCTGCTGCCGTATTGACACCAGTGTCCTTTTGCGTCTTCAAGCAACCACTGCTGTCGTCTACGAAGCTTGTGGTGCCCATCGAGCTCATCGCACCACACGTCACAACAACGCCGTACGAGTAACGTCTCACCATCGAGTCCGATCAAGGAATCCTACCGTACGACAGAAACGATCCTTCTGCAGCCTTCACGCGATATTTCGAAGCATCCGAGCATACTGAGAATCAGGATGCCGCGACATCAGCGACACCGCAGGGGTGGTCGAAACAAGGCGGAGGGGTGGTGGGGGGCCATCTCTCTTGGGATTTTCAAGTTCAAACTCTGGTGATTACTTATCTGGTGTCTAGTTACCGGGAACAACCGATGCTATGATTGTACGACATAGTCTAGACTATGTACCTATAGACTAAACTCTATTAAATAGGTTCGAATATGCATAGCAAGGCCATAATAGGGATGGCAGGGAGATCCCTCCAAACAAAGATGACATGTCTGTACGGTGTGTATCTGCTGTACTGTCCACCTCGCACGGTCGTCAGCCGATGTTTACCCGTATTCTCGAGGAATGGGGCTCGACGTTAGCGAGAGGTGCGCTCGTTCGCTGGTTTCCATGTTCACGGTCGGACACGGTACAACTCTGCACCATTAACACACACGTATATCTGTCCGGCCGTGGCGATACTTTGTGGTGCAGGCTCTGTGACCCGTTTGTGGACTGCCGAAAGGCTGGAGGTGCTCGTCGCGCGGAGTACGAGGAGGAGTGTGGCATGACCTACGTCGAGTATATGTTTCGGGCCAAGAACAGGGAGACCATGTGGACGCCGCGGATGGTAAGCAGTGGTGCAACAAGCTAATACGTTCTCAATCGTCAAATCGCACGGCATTTGCAGCGAAGTTTATGTGTGCTGTTAAATGATTGGATGCATAGCATCTCGATCATGCGGGTAGGCGGGTCGCTGTATCGATGCTTGCTGCGCGTCGGTTGGCACCGAGATACGGTTCAATTGACTGACCGAGCCAGATTTGTATCGCTTCCCGAATCTGTTTATACGGGCGAAAAGGGTGCTGTTTGAACAGCACGGCTAGAATAGGGCAAGATCACCTGGAACGACTGACCACAGCTGCTACACCAGCCACGCCCGGTAGCATCTTAGTATTGGGCAACTGCTTCTTCGGTGAATTGATATGAACGGCCCTGTGCACAGCATGACTTGCCGCCCCCGTCGGCTACATCTACCTTGTTGGAAGACGCCGGTATCGCGAGATTATTCGTCTGGGGCTTTTCAGACGCAAAATGGACGAAAAACAACGATCTTGTTAATCTCGCTTTAATGCCGGAGTCCAATGCAAAGGGGTTACGTGACACGAGGATCAGCACCAACAATGGTGTAAAGGCTGCACCGTCTCCCTCCTTGATGACATACGGATGATAGCACCGCACGTTTCGTTCGTTTCATCGCGACACATGGGTCAGTCTCACAAGGGACTGTCAACTAACCCAGCCAACATTTTCTTGGTTCCACGATACGGCCACGTGTAAAATATGTTTTGTTTCGAGATGACGCATATCCCAACCTAAAATTAATAGTGGGGGCTAAAACATTTGCGGGGCTAAAAGTGCGAAACGCGTTCTCGTCACCCACAGGCCAATGCTCGCGTGCTTACGCTCAGGTCTTTTTTCCATTCGACCACTGAGATGTGTCAGCGGTATTTTCCCTAGCCTGTGAGGTCATACCCACGCATATTACATCAGCACTGACAAGGATGATATTAGTGGTTGGCGGCGCTGTTTTCCGTCGTCTGTCAAGTCGATTCCTCCACTAGAAAAAATGCCTTTGGGCGCGAGATGTTGCACAATGTTTACCGATCGCCCCGCCGAAAACGATATTCATTCATTGTTTCATGCTACCGGCTATCCTTTCGTTCGCGATCATGCACCAAAGCAATTTGCCGCTCACCTTCGAACTAAATCCTTTCATGCAGGTTTCCGTGGCAATAAACTTACACGTTAAGATAAATCGTACCGATTGCCCCACGGACGATGATGGCATTCTGTTAAATCAGCTGCGAGAGCTGGACATGGCAACGCGTATGACAGTTGTCGACTCTTGTTGTCGTCTATCAATAGCGGCCGATCGCACCACTCTCTTAAACTCGTTCCAGTCGCACAGGTAGCAGAAAATATATTTAGATTGCCCCGCCGCCGAGGGCCATGGCCGTGACCGCCATTACCATAGGGAGTTTGCGGGATACCAAATATGGTTGGGTAGGAAAACACATAATATATGTATTGTACCGACCAATGTCGTATGATCCAACGCGCGAAAAGGTAGGTTAGAAACAACACATCCCCACCATTTAGTTTATTTACCTAATTTTTCGTGGGATGGGTTGGCCTTCGGGTTTGACGTTCGTCGGCTCCAATATTGCTATTGTGGTATGTTTTCTTCCCACCCTCATTTGGTTTATCGCAAACACCCTGGTTACGGCGGTGCTTAATGTTGTGGTTGTCCGTCACTGGCTTTCTTACTGCGCTCTCGCTTTGGGGACACACAACGCTTGGATTCCGACTATTGATATTTATTTCTAGATCATTATCAGCAGATGGAAGAGGGTTAGCTACGTCATGCGGCGGATTGATTCACACGCTAAGCTACTATACACAAATTGGCGTTCGGGGTGGGGTACTCTATCCTCTAATAGCTCTTTACCGATTACGACCTCCAAAGCCTATGCCGACTACGGCGTCTCGACTCTGTACCGTTTGCTTCACTGATGATATTGATGATGATGGTGATGATGATGACGATGATGACGATGGTGATGATGATGGTGATGATGGTGATGATGGTGGTGATGATGACGATGATGATGATGATGATGATGATGATGATGATGATGATGATGATGATGATGAATATGATGATGATGATGAATATGATGATGATGATGATGATGATGATGATGATGATTGGAATGATGCTAATGATGGTCGTGATAACATTGTTAATAAAAGGCTCACAGTTCCGCACGTCCCGACTGTGAACCAGAGAGGTTCTTGCGTGTTCCTTGTCGACGAGCAGTGCCGGAGGACGGGGAAGAGGCATCAATCCCACCCGTTTCCATCGAAATATACTACCATTACTATGCAATACCATATTTCCTTCTGCCACCATCGCTCGTGAACCCTAACCCTTACAACACTCGGAAACAAATGTCTGGAGCCCTTGCTTGTGCACAAATGCCGACTTTCCCCCTCATCCTCCTTCCCCCCTTCTGTCACAATGAAACCCCGTTAAATCCCTGCTCACCGGCCCCGTTTAGGACCTGCCGCCCCCTCGGCTCAACGAAGACTTCTTGTGCTCTTCGAAGTCTTCCCCGACACCAGCCACGACACCTGGGTCCACGTCTGCTCCCACCAGCTACTACAGCGATGATACCGACCGCGACAGCAACGATACCGACAGCGATGAGAAGGAGGAAGAGGTGTCGTTGGAGCCGGTGGTGCGAGCGTCGTTGGGTGGAGATTCCTCCTCCCCATCCCCCTTTGCTTCCATGTCCGCTCCCCGCCCGTCGTCGAGGCCTCCGTCCACAACTTCGTTCACGGAGGACGACATCCTCGGAGGCAAACTCTGGTGGTTTTAGAGCCAAGAGTCTAGAGGGGGAGAACACCTTCCTCCCTCACCTACACACAATATATGATATCCCTTGATTGTGGTGTCCCATCAAACAGTGTTCCCTTTTCCGGGTTTCAAAACAACACCTTCCGCGGTCAGGTGGTAGCGGTGGAAGCGGTTGTGGCGGTGGTAGGATGTGTTGTATTTTTGATGAGGACGACGACGCTAAGAAGGAGGTTGAGCAGCAGCGACCGCGGTATTTCAGCAGCATTGGCATCGGCATCAGCAGCAGCAGCAATAATAGCAGAAGCAGAAGCGACTGCAGTAGCAACAAGAGGAGAAGGGGAAAGCTCGGTTTCGAAGGAAGTGCAGGATCGGTCCAAGAAGCGTTGGAGAAGGCAACACGAAGTTACTTTAGCGGGTCGGTCGTTTCTAAGGGGTTTGTGCCCCTCGCTCGATTTGAAGAAGTCGCGGGGACGACGATGTCTTGCGGAGAATATTCGGGAGACAATCATATACCGGGTGGATATTGACTGGCACGAGTGGTGTCTGTTTTCCTAGCTACGAGATAGATCACCACCTCGGTCCTGTAGGGACCGTGCGAACAAAATGGACCCGATTCATATTGGGTGATATTTTATTGACACGAGCGATGTGTGTATGTACCTACAGCAGCAATTGTGATCTCGTTTTCTCCACAGTAGCCATAAGCTTTTTTGTGGGCGAGATTTCGATGTCGGCGATGTGTGGTTCCGCTGAAACGTCGGCTACTCTTCCACCACAATAATTGCTATACCAGGGACGCAACTGTGGGTGCATGTTTAAGACGTGGTCGTGGTGTTTGAGGTTAGTGACTTGCTTCGTCCGCCAACTATTGTACGGTGTCCCGCTAGAGAGGTGATTAAATATGTAATCCAAAGCAGTCCGTGAACAGGTCGGCTGCTACCCTGTGCATGCATCCGTGCATGGGAGACAGAGGTGTTTCTTAATTGTTTACGTGGACCTTGGGTCGAGTGGGCTTGGGCGTGGCGACCAAGAGGTTGAAAGGACTCTGGTTTTGGGGGGGTGGGGGGATTCATTTTGTATGTATACTCATGGTTTCCTTTTGTATCTCTTGATCTGGCTGTTTGTGTTCGGTGGGCTTTATGCCAGCAACACAAACGCTTGTGGGGAGGGATGGGTATTGCAGTTTTAAACCAGTCCTTAGGTGGGAAAAGTGTTTGAGCATTTTTGTAATATCGGCTCGGGTCATGGGTAAAGCAACTGATTCAAAGACATCATTAATGTCCTGTTGGTGACCTCTCGATCGTTCTTTTTCTTTCTAAATAGTTGGGTCCCGTTGAGTATCGTGCCGTAGCGGTGTTAGCACCTGTGACTTATACTTCGCTAGTGGGATATAGTGGTGCTGAATGGATTACTATAGTGTATTTGTGATGCACTGTCAACAATGTCCAAGTGTCCTGCGGTGACGAACGAAGATTCGCCTGGAGGCGACGGGGGAGGTTCTCCCTCAAAGTAGGCGGTGAACCACACGTTCCTTGGAGCTACAGCAGTGTTATTACAGTGTAGGTTCTACAGAATTTCACGGTAAACCCAGCGTGTTCGTCAACGTCTTTGATGGAAACGTAATGGTTCTCAGAGTGTTAGTCATTTGACATTTCTAAAACAGCGAAAACGCTGACGGTAAACGTAACAACGAGGAGAAGATATGTTATGTCCTGCCTATTCCGTTATGGCGGCCTTTGACTTAACGGTGATGCTTGCCCTTGAATCGTCCCAAGTCAGACTCTCTGCTTATCTCCACTATAGTTGGCGCCACTGGACATATCGCGCAAAGAGGCCCGGCCGTTCCTGTGCTTGATGACACCCGTATATCATGTTGCCTGCAAACCAATTTTGCTTCCTGGCATCAGAGCTAAACTCAACCACCTTCGAATGCTTCTCATGCTTGGTAGTGCCCACAAGAAACAAACTTTCACGTTCTCAGCGTGATCTATATACCGAGTCCTTGCGCCGACATGGGGACCTGCGGCTCGTTGGTCTGGTAGACCATATCCGAGGTGCGCTTCTCGATGTTGATGATCTCGCCTCGAATATTTACGATCGTCGGTGATAACTTGCAGGTACAAAGTCATTACAAAATGTATCCAGATGTAATGAGTGGGAAGGAACAAGAAAACGATGAAAAAACGAGAGAAGAGGAAAGAGCATCACGTTGATGTGCGCAGACGGTCGACATCCACGTGGTGTGCTGCCGTTTAGTTCACTAAGTGTCAAGCGTAACCAATCGCTTGGCATTGTATCTGAGAGCAATTCGTGGCCTATAACGTGTTGACTTCTGGCGGATGTTGCAGAGAAGAATCCATTCTTTGTGTGAACCTTGCGCCACAATCCAACATCACGCTATGTACCCACGTGAAGACAGGAAAGGCGAAAGCGATCGCACCCATCCCCCCCCCCCCACCCACTCACCCACACCCATCCTCCCACCATCCATCCTCCCACCCACCCATCCACCCCCATCACCCACCCACCCTTTGACCCGTGGACCTACCCACAATCACCCCCACCCACCCACCCACCCACCCACCTATACACACGCACCCACATACCCACCCACCCTTCACGTGCGCAAGTTGATTGTCAGCCTCCCTTAGAGCTGCGGCTGCTACATCGCATTGAGGTGATCATTGATCCCAACGTGCTTACCTGCTCCAGCTCATGAAATCACCACTCTCAGACTCCGCACTTGAAGATGTCTCCATCATTATTATCATCCGCCATTATTATCATCCACTATCGCTCTGAGTTTGAGAAACGATGACTGCAGTGCAATCAGATGAACCGTTTCACAGCCTAGGTATACATAGCGAAAATAAACTGTTTTGGGGGTAGCGTGATGGTCAGTAGTTGAGGAAAGCCGTTAGTCACAAGGCGTTTGGCCTAAACGTGCTACCTACGTGATCACGTGTGATAGCGATCCGTCCAGAGAGCCGCCCATCGGCATGGGTAGCGCCCCAACTTACTGCCGTACTGACCAAGGCGAGGTATTTCACATAGCATCATACCCGCATTTTCACTATATCGAGTGCAGGTCACGTATGCATGCATGCGTGTAGCTCTGCTCTCCGTTCATACTAGGGTTGGAATCATTTTGGTTGGCGCACCGTAGCAAGAAATTCCATAAACTGGGGTAGCCCCTCGCGCGACACTCCACGGGCTACCGCGGACCTTCCACGGGCTTCCACGGACATTCCATGGGCTTCCATGGAATACCGCGGCAAGTAGCGGAACACCGTGGAGACCCACGACACTAGACATGGAAGTTTCCATCGCAATCTCCACGGCAAGGTCCATGGTAGCACCCACGACAAAGCCGCGTTCACCCACGGAAACGTCCACGGAAGCACCGACGGCAACGCCCACGGACACACCCACGGAAACGTTCACGAAAACACCCACGGACTGTCCACGGAAGCGTCCACAGACATCCACGGATAGGTCCACGGAACCACCCACAGCAAGAACCACGACCACGCCTGCAGATACCGGGTGCCTTACATTATTGTACTTTTCAAAACCATGGAACTAACCCTAACTCTATCCCTAACCCATACGAAATACCGGTCGAAGTGCCCTCTAACAACATCACTGGGGCAAAATGGTTGAAAACGTCAAATTTTGTGTATCACTATCGGAGGATTGCCGTGGCAATGGACGCGGACGGCCGCGGATGGCCGTGGAAATTGCTGCAGTTGGACGCCTGCGAAACAGCCGTGGCTATTGCCGCGGACGTCCGCGGACGTCCGTGGTGATCGCCACGTTGCCGTGGCCATGGCGGTGGATGGCCGTGGAAATTTCAATGACAGTTTCCGCACAACCTGCCGTGGCAATTGCCGCGGACTTCCGTGGGTCGCCGTGGTTGCTACGACGGACTGTGTCACGGACCGAACCGCGGCACGTGCCGTGGCCACAACCGTGGCATTTGATGTGGAAGTGCCATGAGCTGTGGCACTTGCCGTGGAAGCCCGCGGATTTCCACGGTAGCCCGTGGCAACACCCACGGAAGTTCACGAAAGTTCCGCGGTCATCGCCGCGGACCTCCGCCGAAAAGTCAAATACTGTGCACCCGTGCGAAGATGATGAACATAACGAAAGCTAACAAGACTAGCAAGCGCGAACGCCATCGCGTATAAATATCGACGCGCCAACACGAAGCTTGGTAAGGCAGGAGAGCTCTCCGTCGAGACCACGATCTGTATCAGTTTCGTGGGAAAAAACTCAAGGATTAGAGCTCACGGATGTAACAAGCCGACCCGAAAGAAGGCGCTTACAGATGCGCTCATTGTCATTTGCCAGCGTGTGTCTACCGGCTGCATTGATGCCGTCGTGGCTAGCTTTGCGGTGGACGCTGCTCCTATGTTTGTGATAATATAGCGCCTTTTGAAGTTACTATATTTCATATCACGAAACACCTATTTGCAGCCACCAAGCATTTCATTGAAACACTGAAAGGAAGATTACCGATAAACCGAACGTGGTGGTAGTAGCTGTTTGAAGTCGCTTCTCCTCGAAAAGCAGAGTAGTTAATAGTACTCGTAAACACTTCCGTTCCTCTTACAACGACGCTGCCTAACAACTGTGATCTGTTGCTTCAGGCTTCTACCCGCCCCCCCATCCCCGAACGATTCACGATATACAAAATCAAACCTCACCGAACAAGTATCTCTCAACACATGAACAACTAGGATAACAGCCGGAAAAATGGATTACTTACAGAAAAAACGAAACCAACCCCCTACCCTGCCAAAGGATTGAGGTTGTATAAACAAATGTCCACCAAAGCAGTACCTCTCAAAGCACAAACAAGCAACAATATCGTTACAACATCTTTAGCACTTATAGGACATCACCCCGCCGTTTGTGATGATGCAGCGCCATTTGAAGCTACCACATATCATGTCGAGGAACACCTTGTTGCGGCCACCAAGTATGTCATTAAAACGCTCAACGGAAGATTACCGAAAAACCCAACGTGGTGGCAGTAGCTGTTTGAAGTTGCGTCTCCTACATAAACAGAGTAGTTTATATTGCTCGTACACACTTCCGTTCCTCTTACATGATGCTGTCTAAGACCTGTGATCTGTTGCTTCAGGCTTCTACCTGCCCCACACCCCTTCTCCGAACGATTCACGATCTACAAATCAAACCTGACTCAAACAGTATCCCTCAACACACAAACAACAAGGATAACAACGTGAACAAATGGACTACTTACAGAACAAACACATGAAACCCCTAACCCTGCCAAAGGATTAACGTTGTACAAACAAACGCCCACGGAAGCAGTACCTTTCAAAACCGCAACGAGCAAGAAAATCATAACAGCAAATTGAATACTTATAGGAACAACGCAAACAAAAGAAGTCTTCCAACCTTTCGTCTTCGTTTTCGGACCTTCTCCCCCCCCACCTTAAGGTCAGCAAATGCTGGCCGAACCGCACTATTTCCGCCTCCCCCCCCTCCCCCCCCCAACAAGTCATGCAGGGGGAATCCACGCTTGTGGGGAAGGTGTCATCTCCCTCCTTGATTACCTACCAGCAGAATCAGCCAAAATGAAAACTCTCCCAGCTAGAGGAAGGGCTAGTAGAGCGGAAACGATAATTCGAGGAAGAACACACCGAGAGAAAGCCCGACGGGTGGGGGGGGCGGGGGCGGCCTTCGCTCCTACCCCGGCCCATATCGCTGCCACCGACTCCGCTGTCCCTATTGCTGGACCCTCCACGGCGACCGCCCTCACTCACTCGCTGTCGCTCCCCCGGTACCACCCCGCCCTGCTACCACGCGCATCGATGTTGCTACCCTCACCGCCACCACTGCAGCCATACACACACGGCTGCCATTCCTGTCGCCGCCCGGCATCTTCTCGGACGCGATTCTGTTGCCCGTGTCGGGGTTACTTCCCTCAACGTCATCACAACCTCCATCGCTGCTTGGAGGAGAAGGAAGAGAACTCGGCGTGGGCGTTGTCATTGGTGTTTGCATGAAACTCGAGGGAACCTCGAACTGTGGGTCGAGGTGCGGTGGTGATAGGTTCTGTTTACGGAGCAAGGGGAAACGGTGGGGTTTGTGGTTGAAGTACGAGAGAAGGGCGGGAGGAGCAAGGGACAAGGGGTGTAGTGAGTCCGCTTGGCAATAAATCGATTCTTCCAGTATGACATTGACATAGAAAGCCTCGATAGATGCAAGCACGAGGCAGGTCAAAGGGACAGAGCTGTTGTCACACAAATAGTTCGAAGAGGAGATGTGGAATGCAGTCGTAGTTGCCACGCGCTTGCCGTTCAATGTGCTTTCTTGGACTTCGACCTTGACACAATCACCCCCTATTACCTAGCAGCATGCGTTCTCTTCATGTGGCTGATGCTATGAAAATAATTTTGTTTCTACCACAGGTTGTGCTCTGAAGCTTTGAAAGGGACAACTGGACATAAACTTCTGGTAGCGATTCTTGCGCGTTTCCATGAGCTAGTAGGCGTAACCGGGGGGGAAGAAACATAGGCTGTGCTCGAGGTTCTTTATATCACTCCACAAGAGGAGTAGTTACTCCAGGATTACATTAAACAGTCGGCACAACACGTTCAAAGCACCTGCGCATCGTTTCCTTTGGTGATTCGCTCCGCGCCCGCCAATGTGTTGTCTCATTCATACATATGGACCAACAATCCGAGTACTCAATCAATGTGTGTTGTGGAGTTTTTTCCACTCGATAACCTCGGCGGGTCGCCCGCATCTCAGCGCCCGTAACAGTGAGGTAAACATCAGATGGCAACTCACCAACCGCGTTTTAAACAAACGAAACAACCCGCACGATTGACAAGATACCACTTGTCCAATCCAGTAACGACAGACAAAACAGGTTTCGATTGGAAGTCTATGCTGTGTGTCACCGCGCCTGAAGCAGAACTGACGAGGAAGGACGAAACACCAAGCCCAGAGACAACCCATCGAACAGCAGCTCACCACGCGCGGGATCCACATCTACGTACGGTTTGCTTGGTTGGTCATCCTTTGGACTTCGACCCAGCTCATATCTTGGAGCTCGTCCTGCGCCTCTCGGCGACCCTCCCCAGCCTTGTGGTACCCCGCTAAAGGATCGCAGAGCCTGAACGAGAAATAAGGAAACGTCCAGGGCAAAGGGAGGTTGTGTTTATGACTACTTAAGTGCACTGAAGTATAATACCAGTTTTTTCATCGTCGTATTGAATTGCGCCGTGAAAGAAGGAAAGGACAAACTCGCCCAACATGGACCCGACATGCGATACATACATATCGTACATACATATCATGTTTGCTTAGAGCGACGTAAGGCACACCCCTGTTGCTGTGGAATATTGCTCAACGCGTGGCATATTTGTCCTTTTTTGAACACATAGCACTTCTTGGTCCAGACAGATACTGTAGATGCTCACCACAGCTTACTGTTGAAGACCGCGAGAGACATGGCTCTCATGAACCCCCCTCGTCGCTCGACGTAATAACCACCTTTCGTTCTCTTCTGGCTAGGCATGATGGTTTCTTCCCAGCGGTTTTCGTCCTCTTGCACAGTAGATATGCTCCGGGTTGTCTCATTCTGCAGATTGTTTTGCTCGAGGTTTCGTATTAGCACTTTCAGCGTTGCGATGCCTGTGACTACTAATAGCTGTTGTGGAGTAGAAGTTGTTAATGGTGATGGGCATGGCAAGCTTGGAGCAGCAACGTGCTCGATAACGGAAGAGGGAGGGTTTCCCACCTTGGCCGAATCGTGGTCCATCACTGACCAAAGGAAACAAAACAACAGTCTCTTTATCTATAAGGACAAATCCAAAATCTGGAAACATCGGTATCGGTGGCATGATGAAGCACAATCAGCGCGTTGACACGCGCCATGATGTACTTATTATAAGCATGTGTGTATTTTAAAAACACTATTGTCGATGTCGCTGCTGCTGCTCCTCTTATGAAGTGGTGTTTCGTGCGTTAGCATCGGCCTCTTGACTTACTCGCTCTCGCCTGAGTCTAACTCGTTGGAGCGCGCACCGGAATCGTGGGAGAATTCCTTTGGGGACTTCCTAGGTAAAAAATGACGAAACGCGTCAATATTTGCAATGTATATCGTTCTATTACTGGCGGATCCCAATGCAAGGAGTTGTACAACACGAGGGTTACTAGCGTACACCATTGGGTACAAACTGCAACGCCTCCCTAGGGGATGGGAGACGAATGGTGACATTGAGCATCTCGTGTACTTCGTCTCTACACATGTCGGCCCCATAAAGAGTTGACCAGCAATTCAACACAGTCTTGATTCCTCGATACCGCTACGCGCAAGATCAGCTTTGTTACGCAAGTAACACATTTAATTTCGCAACACGAATATGACAGGGGAATATATTTTCTCGCATTCCACAAGGCTGTGAGTGGTTGCTGGCGTGTTTACTCCTCGGTTATTTCTTTGTTTCGGTTCCAGATCATGTCACCGGCGTTTTCCCTTAGACTGTGAGGTGCACGCACGAATACTACGCTATCAATATTGTACTACTACACCGTCCAGGAAGTTATGGACAATCGCGCGGTAAGTCGTTTGTTTGCGATGTTGCACACGGTTTGCTGTTTCAAGTTCGGCTCAAGCCTTTTGTTATGGCTGAAACCTGCACCCGACTCTATTCCTCAAGTATTCAAGGTTCTTCCCCAAATGTTTGGGTGCAGTTGCAACTAAAGATGCCGGTTGACGGCTTTCTTACCCCTTGACCGATCTTATACGTTGTTCTTTTGTTCGTGGAAGTAGTTGGAAGCTTCAGCTTCCGTTGAAGCTTCTGCTACTCCCATGGCATATTCCACCACAATTCAATGTTTGGAAATTGCCGTTACTTCCATGAAAGCTTCCACTACACCCATCGAAAAACCTACTAGTCTATAATCCTCAAGACGTGCCTTGGCGGACAGCCGTCAAGGAGCTACCCACTCTGGAATTGGTGCATTGCGTCTGAACTAGCGCCGGATCTCAACTCCGAGAACGGGTTGAGGCGAGAGTTGTTTTTTTCGGGGCAAGAGTTGGTCGAGATTTCGCGATAATAATTGATTTTATACTGACAATATTCTTGTTTACTGAGATGATAAGCATCAACCGAGATATATGTCTTATTTTTTCGCGGGATTTTCAACAACCTACCAGGCTTTTTCTCGACGGTGTTTGCGCATACTGATAGTCACGACTACATAATCGAGCGAAACTTATACACCACAAACGGACTTATACACCCTGGTGACGAAACCAATGTTCACACGGATCGATACCGCCCCGCACAGTGCGGAAGCTCTATAATTCCCATCCCCTAGTTACTGATCGGCTATGGCTTATGGACCCGAGTATTGGTCCTCGGGACAACGTCCAAATTTGCATAGAGCCGGCGGGGATAAGTTTCAATGTGTCCGCAACCGAAATCCTCCCTTACACTCTACAACTCCATTACCCTGGGAACGAAAACGGCGACCCCTCACATTAATACTGTCTTGCAGGGTGTGTAAACCCCACCTCCATCGATCGACTCTGATTGATCCCCCGGGTCAACACCTCCCCTCACTGTGTGAAAACCCCACCACCATCGGCTGATGGCTGACTGGCCTGAGGGTGTGTAAGGCCTTTATACTTGGGACCGTGGAATGTCCATAGCGCGTCACTAAAAGGTAGCATTAAATAAGCTGTAAGTGATGCTGCTGTTGTAGATATAGTAGTGGTTCGCTGTGTAGCGGAGTGCAGTGTTTACTCTGCTGTTGTTCCGCTGTGCATGTCATCCCCGTGAAAAAAATGCTAAATAATTTTTCTTTTTTTCTTTTTTCACACTTATTCCTACTTTCCTTCTTCCGGACAAGCCGTGGTCACAGATAGATGTCGTCCCATTCCCCCCCCCGATACTTGCTTTCGATGTTTTATCGCTCATAGGGTTCAGCAAACCCACTGCTCATCGATTTTTCACCGAGTGTTGAAACTCACGCTCTCGCGCTTTCCGCATGTCAATCTGGGCACAAAAAAAAGACGAGTATTCACTCGGAGAGACTCAGACTCACGTACCTGACCTATACCAGGCTCGGGGACAACCTGATTCGCCACCGGGACGACTTGCACAAATAGTACCACTCAGTGACGACGGGCGGGAATGTAAGGGTAGTTTGGAATGTACAACTAAGCCCCAATGTTACTTATATTTTCGTTCAAAGTGTGCTTTACGTTACGGCACCTTACGATACGAGTATGGTACAACTGTTATACTGTACAACTATGGGTAACGCAGATGTAGCGCCACGGGCGGAGCTGTGACAGTACTGCTACTACATATCGGCAGTGAATAACCAATTGAAAAAAAACAAAGAGCGAGCTATCCACAGCAACGTCAAGGATACCCTGTTGTAGGCAAGTGTTGTTTTTCGCCAAAGGTAGGGCTCGTGGAGTAAACAGCGAGTTTCTTACTTGGTTTCAGGCCGTATCTGTTTTTGACCCCAAGGGCAACAGGTGTACCAGGTACCTATTTTGTGAACACTGCCTTATGTGCTTATGTGTGTGCGAGAAAGACTGCGCTGGTACGGCACGTGGTCCACGATGGGCACGCCGAGCTTCATGCAGCTATGGGATTTACGCGAGAAGGAAGGGCGGCGGTTTTGTCATTTGAACCAAAAAACGTTTCACCGCCGTCGGAACGGAACAAAAAAAACGATTACACCGCACAAAATAGAAGTTCGGCAAGACCTAACGCATCGCCAATCGGCAAGACACGGCTCGCCGCTGCCGTACGGATTACAGCACGATTCACTTTTTCGCAATTGAGTCTTCTGCCACTGCTGCTCCTGCTGCCGTATTGACACCAGTGTCCTTTTGCGTCTTCAAGCAACCACTGCTGTCGTCTACGAAGCTTGTGGTGCCCATCGAGCTCATCGCACCACACGTCACAACAACGCCGTACGAGTAACGTCTCACCATCGAGTCCGATCAAGGAATCCTACCGTACGACAGAAACGATCCTTCTGCAGCCTTCACGCGATATTTCGAAGCATCCGAGCATACTGAGAATCAGGATGCCGCGACATCAGCGACACCGCAGGGGTGGTCGAAACAAGGGCGGAGGGGTGGTGGGGGCCATCTCTCTTGGGATTTTCAAGTTCAAACTCTGGTGATTACTTATCTGGTGTCTAGTTACCGGGAACAACCGATGCTATGATTGTACGACATAGTCTAGACTATGTACCTATAGACTAAACTCTATTAAATAGGTTCGAATATGCATAGCAAGGCCATAATAGGGATGGCAGGGAGATCCCTCCAAACAAAGATGACATGTCTGTACGGTGTGTATCTGCTGTACTGTCCACCTCGCACGGTCGTCAGCCGATGTTTACCCGTATTCTCGAGGAATGGGGCTCGACGTTAGCGAGAGGTGCGCTCGTTCGCTGGTTTCCATGTTCACGGTCGGACACGGTACAACTCTGCACCATTAACACACACGTATATCTGTCCGGCCGTGGCGATACTTTGTGGTGCAGGCTCTGTGACCCGTTTGTGGACTGCCGAAAGGCTGGAGGTGCTCGTCGCGCGGAGTACGAGGAGGAGTGTGGCATGACCTACGTCGAGTATATGTTTCGGGCCAAGAACAGGGAGACCATGTGGACGCCGCGGATGGTAAGCAGTGGTGCAACAAGCTAATACGTTCTCAATCGTCAAATCGCACGGCATTTGCAGCGAAGTTTATGTGTGCTGTTAAATGATTGGATGCATAGCATCTCGATCATGCGGGTAGGCGGGTCGCTGTATCGATGCTTGCTGCGCGTCGGTTGGCACCGAGATACGGTTCAATTGACTGACCGAGCCAGATTTGTATCGCTTCCCGAATCTGTTTATACGGGCGAAAAGGGTGCTGTTTGAACAGCACGGCTAGAATAGGGCAAGATCACCTGGAACGACTGACCACAGCTGCTACACCAGCCACGCCCGGTAGCATCTTAGTATTGGGCAACTGCTTCTTCGGTGAATTGATATGAACGGCCCTGTGCACAGCATGACTTGCCGCCCCCGTCGGCTACATCTACCTTGTTGGAAGACGCCGGTATCGCGAGATTATTCGTCTGGGGCTTTTCAGACGCAAAATGGACGAAAAACAACGATCTTGTTAATCTCGCTTTAATGCCGGAGTCCAATGCAAAGGGGTTACGTGACACGAGGATCAGCACCAACAATGGTGTAAAGGCTGCACCGTCTCCCTCCTTGATGACATACGGATGATAGCACCGCACGTTTCGTTCGTTTCATCGCGACACATGGGTCAGTCTCACAAGGGACTGTCAACTAACCCAGCCAACATTTTCTTGGTTCCACGATACGGCCACGTGTAAAATATGTTTTGTTTCGAGATGACGCATATCCCAACCTAAAATTAATAGTGGGGGCTAAAACATTTGCGGGGCTAAAAGTGCGAAACGCGTTCTCGTCACCCACAGGCCAATGCTCGCGTGCTTACGCTCAGGTCTTTTTTCCATTCGACCACTGAGATGTGTCAGCGGTATTTTCCCTAGCCTGTGAGGTCATACCCACGCATATTACATCAGCACTGACAAGGATGATATTAGTGGTTGGCGGCGCTGTTTTCCGTCGTCTGTCAAGTCGATTCCTCCACTAGAAAAAATGCCTTTGGGCGCGAGATGTTGCACAATGTTTACCGATCGCCCCGCCGAAAACGATATTCATTCATTGTTTCATGCTACCGGCTATCCTTTCGTTCGCGATCATGCACCAAAGCAATTTGCCGCTCACCTTCGAACTAAATCCTTTCATGCAGGTTTCCGTGGCAATAAACTTACACGTTAAGATAAATCGTACCGATTGCCCCACGGACGATGATGGCATTCTGTTAAATCAGCTGCGAGAGCTGGACATGGCAACGCGTATGACAGTTGTCGACTCTTGTTGTCGTCTATCAATAGCGGCCGATCGCACCACTCTCTTAAACTCGTTCCAGTCGCACAGGTAGCAGAAAATATATTTAGATTGCCCCGCCGCCGAGGGCCATGGCCGTGACCGCCATTACCATAGGGAGTTTGCGGGATACCAAATATGGTTGGGTAGGAAAACACATAATATATGTATTGTACCGACCAATGTCGTATGATCCAACGCGCGAAAAGGTAGGTTAGAAACAACACATCCCCACCATTTAGTTTATTTACCTAATTTTTCGTGGGATGGGTTGGCCTTCGGGTTTGACGTTCGTCGGCTCCAATATTGCTATTGTGGTATGTTTTCTTTCCCACCCTCATTTGGTTTATCGCAAACACCCTGGTTACGGCGGTGCTTAATGTTGTGGTTGTCCGTCACTGGCTTTCTTACTGCGCTCTCGCTTTGGGGACACACAACGCTTGGATTCCGACTATTGATATTTATTTCTAGATCATTATCAGCAGATGGAAGAGGGTTAGCTACGTCATGCGGCGGATTGATTCACACGCTAAGCTACTATACACAAATTGGCGTTCGGGGTGGGGTACTCTATCCTCTAATAGCTCTTTACCGATTACGACCTCCAAAGCCTATGCCGACTACGGCGTCTCGACTCTGTACCGTTTGCTTCACTGATGATATTGATGATGATGGTGATGATGATGACGATGATGACGATGGTGATGATGATGGTGATGATGGTGATGATGGTGGTGATGATGACGATGATGATGATGATGATGATGATGATGATGATGATGATGATGATGATGATGAATATGATGATGATGATGAATATGATGATGATGATGATGATGATGATGATGATGATGATTGGAATGATGCTAATGATGGTCGTGATAACATTGTTAATAAAAGGCTCACAGTTCCGCACGTCCCGACTGTGAACCAGAGAGGTTCTTGCGTGTTCCTTGTCGACGAGCAGTGCCGGAGGACGGGGAAGAGGCATCAATCCCACCCGTTTCCATCGAAATATACTACCATTACTATGCAATACCATATTTCCTTCTGCCACCATCGCTCGTGAACCCTAACCCTTACAACACTCGGAAACAAATGTCTGGAGCCCTTGCTTGTGCACAAATGCCGACTTTCCCCCTCATCCTCCTTCCCCCCTTCTGTCACAATGAAACCCCGTTAAATCCCTGCTCACCGGCCCCGTTTAGGACCTGCCGCCCCCTCGGCTCAACGAAGACTTCTTGTGCTCTTCGAAGTCTTCCCCGACACCAGCCACGACACCTGGGTCCACGTCTGCTCCCACCAGCTACTACAGCGATGATACCGACCGCGACAGCAACGATACCGACAGCGATGAGAAGGAGGAAGAGGTGTCGTTGGAGCCGGTGGTGCGAGCGTCGTTGGGTGGAGATTCCTCCTCCCCATCCCCCTTTGCTTCCATGTCCGCTCCCCGCCCGTCGTCGAGGCCTCCGTCCACAACTTCGTTCACGGAGGACGACATCCTCGGAGGCAAACTCTGGTGGTTTTAGAGCCAAGAGTCTAGAGGGGGAGAACACCTTCCTCCCTCACCTACACACAATATATGATATCCCTTGATTGTGGTGTCCCATCAAACAGTGTTCCCTTTTCCGGGTTTCAAAACAACACCTTCCGCGGTCAGGTGGTAGCGGTGGAAGCGGTTGTGGCGGTGGTAGGATGTGTTGTATTTTTGATGAGGACGACGACGCTAAGAAGGAGGTTGAGCAGCAGCGACCGCGGTATTTCAGCAGCATTGGCATCGGCATCAGCAGCAGCAGCAATAATAGCAGAAGCAGAAGCGACTGCAGTAGCAACAAGAGGAGAAGGGGAAAGCTCGGTTTCGAAGGAAGTGCAGGATCGGTCCAAGAAGCGTTGGAGAAGGCAACACGAAGTTACTTTAGCGGGTCGGTCGTTTCTAAGGGGTTTGTGCCCCTCGCTCGATTTGAAGAAGTCGCGGGGACGACGATGTCTTGCGGAGAATATTCGGGAGACAATCATATACCGGGTGGATATTGACTGGCACGAGTGGTGTCTGTTTTCCTAGCTACGAGATAGATCACCACCTCGGTCCTGTAGGGACCGTGCGAACAAAATGGACCCGATTCATATTGGGTGATATTTTATTGACACGAGCGATGTGTGTATGTACCTACAGCAGCAATTGTGATCTCGTTTTCTCCACAGTAGCCATAAGCTTTTTTGTGGGCGAGATTTCGATGTCGGCGATGTGTGGTTCCGCTGAAACGTCGGCTACTCTTCCACCACAATAATTGCTATACCAGGGACGCAACTGTGGGTGCATGTTTAAGACGTGGTCGTGGTGTTTGAGGTTAGTGACTTGCTTCGTCCGCCAACTATTGTACGGTGTCCCGCTAGAGAGGTGATTAAATATGTAATCCAAAGCAGTCCGTGAACAGGTCGGCTGCTACCCTGTGCATGCATCCGTGCATGGGAGACAGAGGTGTTTCTTAATTGTTTACGTGGACCTTGGGTCGAGTGGGCTTGGGCGTGGCGACCAAGAGGTTGAAAGGACTCTGGTTTTGGGGGGGTGGGGGGATTCATTTTGTATGTATACTCATGGTTTCCTTTTGTATCTCTTGATCTGGCTGTTTGTGTTCGGTGGGCTTTATGCCAGCAACACAAACGCTTGTGGGGAGGGATGGGTATTGCAGTTTTAAACCAGTCCTTAGGTGGGAAAAGTGTTTGAGCATTTTTGTAATATCGGCTCGGGTCATGGGTAAAGCAACTGATTCAAAGACATCATTAATGTCCTGTTGGTGACCTCTCGATCGTTCTTTTTCTTTCTAAATAGTTGGGTCCCGTTGAGTATCGTGCCGTAGCGGTGTTAGCACCTGTGACTTATACTTCGCTAGTGGGATATAGTGGTGCTGAATGGATTACTATAGTGTATTTGTGATGCACTGTCAACAATGTCCAAGTGTCCTGCGGTGACGAACGAAGATTCGCCTGGAGGCGACGGGGGAGGTTCTCCCTCAAAGTAGGCGGTGAACCACACGTTCCTTGGAGCTACAGCAGTGTTATTACAGTGTAGGTTCTACAGAATTTCACGGTAAACCCAGCGTGTTCGTCAACGTCTTTGATGGAAACGTAATGGTTCTCAGAGTGTTAGTCATTTGACATTTCTAAAACAGCGAAAACGCTGACGGTAAACGTAACAACGAGGAGAAGATATGTTATGTCCTGCCTATTCCGTTATGGCGGCCTTTGACTTAACGGTGATGCTTGCCCTTGAATCGTCCCAAGTCAGACTCTCTGCTTATCTCCACTATAGTTGGCGCCACTGGACATATCGCGCAAAGAGGCCCGGCCGTTCCTGTGCTTGATGACACCCGTATATCATGTTGCCTGCAAACCAATTTTGCTTCCTGGCATCAGAGCTAAACTCAACCACCTTCGAATGCTTCTCATGCTTGGTAGTGCCCACAAGAAACAAACTTTCACGTTCTCAGCGTGATCTATATACCGAGTCCTTGCGCCGACATGGGGACCTGCGGCTCGTTGGTCTGGTAGACCATATCCGAGGTGCGCTTCTCGATGTTGATGATCTCGCCTCGAATATTTACGATCGTCGGTGATAACTTGCAGGTACAAAGTCATTACAAAATGTATCCAGATGTAATGAGTGGGAAGGAACAAGAAAACGATGAAAAAACGAGAGAAGAGGAAAGAGCATCACGTTGATGTGCGCAGACGGTCGACATCCACGTGGTGTGCTGCCGTTTAGTTCACTAAGTGTCAAGCGTAACCAATCGCTTGGCATTGTATCTGAGAGCAATTCGTGGCCTATAACGTGTTGACTTCTGGCGGATGTTGCAGAGAAGAATCCATTCTTTGTGTGAACCTTGCGCCACAATCCAACATCACGCTATGTACCCACGTGAAGACAGGAAAGGCGAAAGCGATCGCACCCATCCCCCCCCCCCACCCACTCACCCACACCCATCCTCCCACCATCCATCCTCCCACCCACCCATCCACCCCCATCACCCACCCACCCTTTGACCCGTGGACCTACCCACAATCACCCCCACCCACCCACCCACCCACCCACCTATACACACGCACCCACATACCCACCCACCCTTCACGTGCGCAAGTTGATTGTCAGCCTCCCTTAGAGCTGCGGCTGCTACATCGCATTGAGGTGATCATTGATCCCAACGTGCTTACCTGCTCCAGCTCATGAAATCACCACTCTCAGACTCCGCACTTGAAGATGTCTCCATCATTATTATCATCCGCCATTATTATCATCCACTATCGCTCTGAGTTTGAGAAACGATGACTGCAGTGCAATCAGATGAACCGTTTCACAGCCTAGGTATACATAGCGAAAATAAACTGTTTTGGGGGTAGCGTGATGGTCAGTAGTTGAGGAAAGCCGTTAGTCACAAGGCGTTTGGCCTAAACGTGCTACCTACGTGATCACGTGTGATAGCGATCCGTCCAGAGAGCCGCCCATCGGCATGGGTAGCGCCCCAACTTACTGCCGTACTGACCAAGGCGAGGTATTTCACATAGCATCATACCCGCATTTTCACTATATCGAGTGCAGGTCACGTATGCATGCATGCGTGTAGCTCTGCTCTCCGTTCATACTAGGGTTGGAATCATTTTGGTTGGCGCACCGTAGCAAGAAATTCCATAAACTGGGGTAGCCCCTCGCGCGACACTCCACGGGCTACCGCGGACCTTCCACGGGCTTCCACGGACATTCCATGGGCTTCCATGGAATACCGCGGCAAGTAGCGGAACACCGTGGAGACCCACGACACTAGACATGGAAGTTTCCATCGCAATCTCCACGGCAAGGTCCATGGTAGCACCCACGACAAAGCCGCGTTCACCCACGGAAACGTCCACGGAAGCACCGACGGCAACGCCCACGGACACACCCACGGAAACGTTCACGAAAACACCCACGGACTGTCCACGGAAGCGTCCACAGACATCCACGGATAGGTCCACGGAACCACCCACAGCAAGAACCACGACCACGCCTGCAGATACCGGGTGCCTTACATTATTGTACTTTTCAAAACCATGGAACTAACCCTAACTCTATCCCTAACCCATACGAAATACCGGTCGAAGTGCCCTCTAACAACATCACTGGGGCAAAATGGTTGAAAACGTCAAATTTTGTGTATCACTATCGGAGGATTGCCGTGGCAATGGACGCGGACGGCCGCGGATGGCCGTGGAAATTGCTGCAGTTGGACGCCTGCGAAACAGCCGTGGCTATTGCCGCGGACGTCCGCGGACGTCCGTGGTGATCGCCACGTTGCCGTGGCCATGGCGGTGGATGGCCGTGGAAATTTCAATGACAGTTTCCGCACAACCTGCCGTGGCAATTGCCGCGGACTTCCGTGGGTCGCCGTGGTTGCTACGACGGACTGTGTCACGGACCGAACCGCGGCACGTGCCGTGGCCACAACCGTGGCATTTGATGTGGAAGTGCCATGAGCTGTGGCACTTGCCGTGGAAGCCCGCGGATTTCCACGGTAGCCCGTGGCAACACCCACGGAAGTTCACGAAAGTTCCGCGGTCATCGCCGCGGACCTCCGCCGAAAAGTCAAATACTGTGCACCCGTGCGAAGATGATGAACATAACGAAAGCTAACAAGACTAGCAAGCGCGAACGCCATCGCGTATAAATATCGACGCGCCAACACGAAGCTTGGTAAGGCAGGAGAGCTCTCCGTCGAGACCACGATCTGTATCAGTTTCGTGGGAAAAAACTCAAGGATTAGAGCTCACGGATGTAACAAGCCGACCCGAAAGAAGGCGCTTACAGATGCGCTCATTGTCATTTGCCAGCGTGTGTCTACCGGCTGCATTGATGCCGTCGTGGCTAGCTTTGCGGTGGACGCTGCTCCTATGTTTGTGATAATATAGCGCCTTTTGAAGTTACTATATTTCATATCACGAAACACCTATTTGCAGCCACCAAGCATTTCATTGAAACACTGAAAGGAAGATTACCGATAAACCGAACGTGGTGGTAGTAGCTGTTTGAAGTCGCTTCTCCTCGAAAAGCAGAGTAGTTAATAGTACTCGTAAACACTTCCGTTCCTCTTACAACGACGCTGCCTAACACCTGTGATCTGTTGCTTCAGGCTTCTACCCGCCCCCCCATCCCCGAACGATTCACGATATACAAAATCAAACCTCACCGAACAAGTATCTCTCAACACATGAACAACTAGGATAACAGCCGGAAAAATGGATTACTTACAGAAAAAACGAAACCAACCCCCTACCCTGCCAAAGGATTGAGGTTGTATAAACAAATGTCCACCAAAGCAGTACCTCTCAAAGCACAAACAAGCAACAATATCGTTACAACATCTTTAGCACTTATAGGACATCACCCCGCCGTTTGTGATGATGCAGCGCCATTTGAAGCTACCACATATCATGTCGAGGAACACCTTGTTGCGGCCACCAAGTATGTCATTAAAACGCTCAACGGAAGATTACCGAAAAACCCAACGTGGTGGCAGTAGCTGTTTGAAGTTGCGTCTCCTACATAAACAGAGTAGTTTATATTGCTCGTACACACTTCCGTTCCTCTTACATGATGCTGTCTAAGACCTGTGATCTGTTGCTTCAGGCTTCTACCTGCCCCACACCCCTTCTCCGAACGATTCACGATCTACAAATCAAACCTGACTCAAACAGTATCCCTCAACACACAAACAACAAGGATAACAACGTGAACAAATGGACTACTTACAGAACAAACACATGAAACCCCTAACCCTGCCAAAGGATTAACGTTGTACAAACAAACGCCCACGGAAGCAGTACCTTTCAAAACCGCAACGAGCAAGAAAATCATAACAGCAAATTGAATACTTATAGGAACAACGCAAACAAAAGAAGTCTTCCAACCTTTCGTCTTCGTTTTCGGACCTTCTCCCCCCCCACCTTAAGGTCAGCAAATGCTGGCCGAACCGCACTATTTCCGCCTCCCCCCCCTCCCCCCCCCAACAAGTCATGCAGGGGGAATCCACGCTTGTGGGGAAGGTGTCATCTCCCTCCTTGATTCCCTACCAGCAGAACCAGCCAAAATGAAAACTCTCCCAGCTAGAGGAAGGGCTAGTAGAGCGGAAACGATAATTCGAGGAAGAACACACCGAGAGAAAGCCCGACGGGTGGGGGGGGCGGGGGCGGCCTTCGCTCCTACCCCGGCCCATATCGCTGCCACCGACTCCGCTGTCCCTATTGCTGGACCCTCCACGGCGACCGCCCTCACTCACTCGCTGTCGCTCCCCCGGTACCACCCCGCCCTGCTACCACGCGCATCGATGTTGCTACCCTCACCGCCACCACTGCAGCCATACACACACGGCTGCCATTCCTGTCGCCGCCCGGCATCTTCTCGGACGCGATTCTGTTGCCCGTGTCGGGGTTACTTCCCTCAACGTCATCACAACCTCCATCGCTGCTTGGAGGAGAAGGAAGAGAACTCGGCGTGGGCGTTGTCATTGGTGTTTGCATGAAACTCGAGGGAACCTCGAACTGTGGGTCGAGGTGCGGTGGTGATAGGTTCTGTTTACGGAGCAAGGGGAAACGGTGGGGTTTGTGGTTGAAGTACGAGAGAAGGGCGGGAGGAGCAAGGGACAAGGGGTGTAGTGAGTCCGCTTGGCAATAAATCGATTCTTCCAGTATGACATTGACATAGAAAGCCTCGATAGATGCAAGCACGAGGCAGGTCAAAGGGACAGAGCTGTTGTCACACAAATAGTTCGAAGAGGAGATGTGGAATGCAGTCGTAGTTGCCACGCGCTTGCCGTTCAATGTGCTTTCTTGGACTTCGACCTTGACACAATCACCCCCTATTACCTAGCAGCATGCGTTCTCTTCATGTGGCTGATGCTATGAAAATAATTTTGTTTCTACCACAGGTTGTGCTCTGAAGCTTTGAAAGGGACAACTGGACATAAACTTCTGGTAGCGATTCTTGCGCGTTTCCATGAGCTAGTAGGCGTAACCGGGGGGGAAGAAACATAGGCTGTGCTCGAGGTTCTTTATATCACTCCACAAGAGGAGTAGTTACTCCAGGATTACATTAAACAGTCGGCACAACACGTTCAAAGCACCTGCGCATCGTTTCCTTTGGTGATTCGCTCCGCGCCCGCCAATGTGTTGTCTCATTCATACATATGGACCAACAATCCGAGTACTCAATCAATGTGTGTTGTGGAGTTTTTTCCACTCGATAACCTCGGCGGGTCGCCCGCATCTCAGCGCCCGTAACAGTGAGGTAAACATCAGATGGCAACTCACCAACCGCGTTTTAAACAAACGAAACAACCCGCACGATTGACAAGATACCACTTGTCCAATCCAGTAACGACAGACAAAACAGGTTTCGATTGGAAGTCTATGCTGTGTGTCACCGCGCCTGAAGCAGAACTGACGAGGAAGGACGAAACACCAAGCCCAGAGACAACCCATCGAACAGCAGCTCACCACGCGCGGGATCCACATCTACGTACGGTTTGCTTGGTTGGTCATCCTTTGGACTTCGACCCAGCTCATATCTTGGAGCTCGTCCTGCGCCTCTCGGCGACCCTCCCCAGCCTTGTGGTACCCCGCTAAAGGATCGCAGAGCCTGAACGAGAAATAAGGAAACGTCCAGGGCAAAGGGAGGTTGTGTTTATGACTACTTAAGTGCACTGAAGTATAATACCAGTTTTTTCATCGTCGTATTGAATTGCGCCGTGAAAGAAGGAAAGGACAAACTCGCCCAACATGGACCCGACATGCGATACATACATATCGTACATACATATCATGTTTGCTTAGAGCGACGTAAGGCACACCCCTGTTGCTGTGGAATATTGCTCAACGCGTGGCATATTTGTCCTTTTTTGAACACATAGCACTTCTTGGTCCAGACAGATACTGTAGATGCTCACCACAGCTTACTGTTGAAGACCGCGAGAGACATGGCTCTCATGAACCCCCCTCGTCGCTCGACGTAATAACCACCTTTCGTTCTCTTCTGGCTAGGCATGATGGTTTCTTCCCAGCGGTTTTCGTCCTCTTGCACAGTAGATATGCTCCGGGTTGTCTCATTCTGCAGATTGTTTTGCTCGAGGTTTCGTATTAGCACTTTCAGCGTTGCGATGCCTGTGACTACTAATAGCTGTTGTGGAGTAGAAGTTGTTAATGGTGATGGGCATGGCAAGCTTGGAGCAGCAACGTGCTCGATAACGGAAGAGGGAGGGTTTCCCACCTTGGCCGAATCGTGGTCCATCACTGACCAAAGGAAACAAAACAACAGTCTCTTTATCTATAAGGACAAATCCAAAATCTGGAAACATCGGTATCGGTGGCATGATGAAGCACAATCAGCGCGTTGACACGCGCCATGATGTACTTATTATAAGCATGTGTGTATTTTAAAAACACTATTGTCGATGTCGCTGCTGCTGCTCCTCTTATGAAGTGGTGTTTCGTGCGTTAGCATCGGCCTCTTGACTTACTCGCTCTCGCCTGAGTCTAACTCGTTGGAGCGCGCACCGGAATCGTGGGAGAATTCCTTTGGGGACTTCCTAGGTAAAAAATGACGAAACGCGTCAATATTTGCAATGTATATCGTTCTATTACTGGCGGATCCCAATGCAAGGAGTTGTACAACACGAGGGTTACTAGCGTACACCATTGGGTACAAACTGCAACGCCTCCCTAGGGGATGGGAGACGAATGGTGACATTGAGCATCTCGTGTACTTCGTCTCTACACATGTCGGCCCCATAAAGAGTTGACCAGCAATTCAACACAGTCTTGATTCCTCGATACCGCTACGCGCAAGATCAGCTTTGTTACGCAAGTAACACATTTAATTTCGCAACACGAATATGACAGGGGAATATATTTTCTCGCATTCCACAAGGCTGTGAGTGGTTGCTGGCGTGTTTACTCCTCGGTTATTTCTTTGTTTCGGTTCCAGATCATGTCACCGGCGTTTTCCCTTAGACTGTGAGGTGCACGCACGAATACTACGCTATCAATATTGTACTACTACACCGTCCAGGAAGTTATGGACAATCGCGCGGTAAGTCGTTTGTTTGCGATGTTGCACACGGTTTGCTGTTTCAAGTTCGGCTCAAGCCTTTTGTTATGGCTGAAACCTGCACCCGACTCTATTCCTCAAGTATTCAAGGTTCTTCCCCAAATGTTTGGGTGCAGTTGCAACTAAAGATGCCGGTTGACGGCTTTCTTACCCCTTGACCGATCTTATACGTTGTTCTTTTGTTCGTGGAAGTAGTTGGAAGCTTCAGCTTCCGTTGAAGCTTCTGCTACTCCCATGGCATATTCCACCACAATTCAATGTTTGGAAATTGCCGTTACTTCCATGAAAGCTTCCACTACACCCATCGAAAAACCTACTAGTCTATAATCCTCAAGACGTGCCTTGGCGGACAGCCGTCAAGGAGCTACCCACTCTGGAATTGGTGCATTGCGTCTGAACTAGCGCCGGATCTCAACTCCGAGAACGGGTTGAGGCGAGAGTTGTTTTTTTCGGGGCAAGAGTTGGTCGAGATTTCGCGATAATAATTGATTTTATACTGACAATATTCTTGTTTACTGAGATGATAAGCATCAACCGAGATATATGTCTTATTTTTTCGCGGGATTTTCAACAACCTACCAGGCTTTTTCTCGACGGTGTTTGCGCATACTGATAGTCACGACTACATAATCGAGCGAAACTTATACACCACAAACGGACTTATACACCCTGGTGACGAAACCAATGTTCACACGGATCGATACCGCCCCGCACAGTGCGGAAGCTCTATAATTCCCATCCCCTAGTTACTGATCGGCTATGGCTTATGGACCCGAGTATTGGTCCTCGGGACAACGTCCAAATTTGCATAGAGCCGGCGGGGATAAGTTTCAATGTGTCCGCAACCGAAATCCTCCCTTACACTCTACAACTCCATTACCCTGGGAACGAAAACGGCGACCCCTCACATTAATACTGTCTTGCAGGGTGTGTAAACCCCACCTCCATCGATCGACTCTGATTGATCCCCCGGGTCAACACCTCCCCTCACTGTGTGAAAACCCCACCACCATCGGCTGATGGCTGACTGGCCTGAGGGTGTGTAAGGCCTTTATACTTGGGACCGTGGAATGTCCATAGCGCGTCACTAAAAGGTAGCATTAAATAAGCTGTAAGTGATGCTGCTGTTGTAGATATAGTAGTGGTTCGCTGTGTAGCGGAGTGCAGTGTTTACTCTGCTGTTGTTCCGCTGTGCATGTCATCCCCGTGAAAAAAATGCTAAATAATTTTTCTTTTTTTCTTTTTTCACACTTATTCCTACTTTCCTTCTTCCGGACAAGCCGTGGTCACAGATAGATGTCGTCCCATTCCCCCCCCCGATACTTGCTTTCGATGTTTTATCGCTCATAGGGTTCAGCAAACCCACTGCTCATCGATTTTTCACCGAGTGTTGAAACTCACGCTCTCGCGCTTTCCGCATGTCAATCTGGGCACAAAAAAAAGACGAGTATTCACTCGGAGAGACTCAGACTCACGTACCTGACCTATACCAGGCTCGGGGACAACCTGATTCGCCACCGGGACGACTTGCACAAATAGTACCACTCAGTGACGACGGGCGGGAATGTAAGGGTAGTTTGGAATGTACAACTAAGCCCCAATGTTACTTATATTTTCGTTCAAAGTGTGCTTTACGTTACGGCACCTTACGATACGAGTATGGTACAACTGTTATACTGTACAACTATGGGTAACGCAGATGTAGCGCCACGGGCGGAGCTGTGACAGTACTGCTACTACATATCGGCAGTGAATAACCAATTGAAAAAAAACAAAGAGCGAGCTATCCACAGCAACGTCAAGGATACCCTGTTGTAGGCAAGTGTTGTTTTTCGCCAAAGGTAGGGCTCGTGGAGTAAACAGCGAGTTTCTTACTTGGTTTCAGGCCGTATCTGTTTTTGACCCCAAGGGCAACAGGTGTACCAGGTACCTATTTTGTGAACACTGCCTTATGTGCTTATGTGTGTGCGAGAAAGACTGCGCTGGTACGGCACGTGGTCCACGATGGGCACGCCGAGCTTCATGCAGCTATGGGATTTACGCGAGAAGGAAGGGCGGCGGTTTTGTCATTTGAACCAAAAAACGTTTCACCGCCGTCGGAACGGAACAAAAAAAAACGATTACACCGCACAAAATAGAAGTTCGGCAAGACCTAACGCATCGCCAATCGGCAAGACACGGCTCGCCGCTGCCGTACGGATTACAGCACGATTCACTTTTTCGCAATTGAGTCTTCTGCCACTGCTGCTCCTGCTGCCGTATTGACACCAGTGTCCTTTTGCGTCTTCAAGCAACCACTGCTGTCGTCTACGAAGCTTGTGGTGCCCATCGAGCTCATCGCACCACACGTCACAACAACGCCGTACGAGTAACGTCTCACCATCGAGTCCGATCAAGGAATCCTACCGTACGACAGAAACGATCCTTCTGCAGCCTTCACGCGATATTTCGAAGCATCCGAGCATACTGAGAATCAGGATGCCGCGACATCAGCGACACCGCAGGGGTGGTCGAAACAAGGGCGGAGGGGTGGTGGGGGCCATCTCTCTTGGGATTTTCAAGTTCAAACTCTGGTGATTACTTATCTGGTGTCTAGTTACCGGGAACAACCGATGCTATGATTGTACGACATAGTCTAGACTATGTACCTATAGACTATACTCTATTAAATAGGTTACAGTATACATAGCAGGGCCATAATAGGGGTGGCAGGGAGATCCCTCCAAACAAAGATGACATGTCGGTACGGTGTGTATCTGCTGTACTGTCCACCTCGCACGGTCGTTAGCCGATGTTTACCCGTATTCTCGAGGAATGGGGCTCGACGGTAGCGAGAGGTGCGCTCGTTTGCTGTTTTCCATGTTTACGGTCGGACACGGTACAACTCTGCACCATTAACACACACGTATATCTGTCCGGCCGTGGCGATACTTTGTGGTGCAGGCTCTGTGACCCGTTTGTGGACTGCCGAAAGGCTGGAGGTGCTCGTCGCGCGGAGTACGAGGAGGAGTGTGGCATGACCTACGTCGAGTATATGTTTCGGGCCAAGAACAGGGAGACCATGTGGACGCCGCGGATGGTAAGCAGTGGTGCAACAAGCTAATACGTTCTCAATCGTCAAATCGCACGGCATTTGCAGCGAAGTTTATGTGTGCTGTTAAATGATCGGATGCATAGCATCTCGATCATGCGGGTAGGCCGGTCGCGGTATCGATGCTTGCTGCGCGTCGGTTGGCACCGAGATACGGTTCAATTGACTGACCGAGCCAGATTTGTATCGCTTCCCGAATCTGTTTATACGGGCGAAAAGGGTGCTGTTTGAACAGCATGACTAGAACAGGGTAAGATCACCTGGAACGTCTGACCACAGCTGCTACACCAGCCACGCCCGGTAGCATCGTAGTATCGGGCAACTGCTTCTTCGGTGAATTGATATGAACGGCCCTGTGCACGGCATGACTTGCCGCCCCCGTCGGCTACATCTACCTTGTTGGAAGACGCCGGTATCGCGAGATTATTCATCTGGGGCTTTTCAGACTCAAAATGGACGTAAAACAACGATCTTGTTAATCTCGCTTTAATGCCGGAGTCCAATGCAAAGGGGTTACGTGACACGAGGATCAGCACCAACAATGGTGTAAAGGCTGCACCGTCTCCCTCCTTGATGACATACGGATGATAGCACCGCACGTTTCGTTGGTTTCATCGCGACACATGGGTCAGTCCCACAAGGGACTGTCAACTAACCCAGCCAACATTTTCTTGGTTCCTCGATACGGCCACGTGTAAAATATGTTTTGTTTCGAGATGACGCATATCCCAACCGAATATTAATAGCGGGGGTGAAAACATTTGCGGGGCTAAAAAGTGCGAAACGCGTTCTCGTCACCCACAGGTCAATGCTCGCGTGCTTACGCTCAGGTTTTCTTTCCATTCGACCACTGAGATGTGTCAGCAGTATTTTCCCTAGCTTCTGAGGTCATACCCACGCATACTACATCAGCACTGACAAGGATGATATTAGTGGTTGGCGGCGCTGTTTTCCGTCATCCGTCAAGTCGATTCCTCCACTAGAAAAAATGCCTTTGGGCGCGAGATGTTGTACAATGTTTACCGATCGCCCCGCCGAAAACGATATTCATTCATTGTTTCATGCTACCGGCTATCCTTTCGTTCGCGATCATGCACCAAAGCAATTCGCCGCTCCCCTCGAACTAAATCCTTTCATGCAGGTTTCCGTGGCAATAAACTTACACGTTAAGATAAATCGTACCGATTGCCCCACGGACGATGATGGCATTCTGTTAAATCAGCTGCGAGAGCTGGACATGGCAACGCGTATGACAGTTGTCGACTCTTGTTGTCGTCTATCAATAGCAGCCGATCGCACCACTCTCTTAAACTCGTTCCAGTCGCACAGGTAGCAGAAAATATATTTAGATTGCCCCGCCGCCGAGGGCCATGGCCGTGACCGCCATTACCATAGGGAGTTTGCGGGATACCAAATATGGTTGGGTAGGAAAACCCATAATATATGTATTGTACCGACCAATGTCGTATGATCCAACGCGCGAAAAGGTAGGTTAGAAACAAAACATCCTTACCATTTAGTTTATTTAGATACTTTTTCGTGGGATGGGTTGGCCTCGGGGTTTGACGTTCGTCGGCCCCAATATTGCTATTGTGGTATGTTTTATTTCCCAACCTCATTCGGTATATCGCAAACACCCTGGTTACAGCGGTGCTTAATATTGTGGTTGTCCGTCACTGGCTTTCTTACCGCGCTCTCGCTTTGGGGACACACAACGCTTGGATTCCGACTATTGATATTGATTTCTATATTATTCTCAGAAGTTGGTGAAGAGGATTAGCTACGTCATGCGGCGGATTGATTCACACGTTCAGCTACTATACCCAAATTGGCGTTCGGGGTGGGGTACTCTATCCTCTAATAGCTCTTTACCAATTACGACCTCCAAAGCCTATGCCGACTACGGCGTCTCGACTCTGTACCGTTTGCTTCACTGATGATATTGATGATGATGGTGATGGTGATGGCGATGATGACGATGGTGATGATGATGGTGATGATGATGGTGATGATGATGGTGATGATGATGGTGGTGATGATGGTGGTGATGATGACGATGATGATGATGATGATGATGATGATGATTATGATGATGATGATGATGATGATGATAATGATGATGATTGATGATGATGATGATGATAATGATGATGATTGGAATGATGCTAATGATGGTCGTGATAACATTGTTAATAAAAGGCTCACAGTTCCGCACGTCCCGACTGTGAACCAGAGAGGTTCTTGCGTGTTCCTTGTCGACGAGCAGTGCCGGAGGACGGGGAAGAGGCATCAATCCCACCCGTTTCCATCGAAATATACTACCAATACTATGCAATACCATATTTCCTTCTGCCGCCATCGCTCGTGAACCCTAACCCTTACAACACTCGGAAACAAATGTCTGGAGCCCTTGCTTGTGCACAAATGCCGACTTTCCCCCTCATCCTCCTTCCCCCCTTCTGTCAAAATGAAACCCCGTTAAATCCCTGCTCACCGGCCCCGTTTAGGACCTGCCGCCCCCTCGGCTCAACGAAGACTTCTTGTGCTCTTCGAAGTCTTCCCCGACACCAGCCACGACACCTGGGTCCACGTCTGCTCCCACCAGCTACTACAGCGATGATACCGACCGCGACAGCAACGATACCGACAGCGATGAGAAGGAGGAAGAGGTGTCGTTGGAGCCGGTGGTGCGAGCGTCGTTGGGTGGAGATTCCTCCTCCCTATCCCTCTTTGCTTCCATGTCCGCTCCCCGCCCGTCGTCGAGGCCTCCGTCCACAACTTCGTTCACGGAGGACGACATCCTCGGAGGAAAACTCTGGTGGTTTTAGAGCCAAGAGTCTAGAGGGGGAGAACACCTTCCTCCCTCACCTACACACAATATATGATATCCCTTGATTGTGGTGTCCCATCAAACGGTGTTCCCTTTTCCGGGTTTCAAAACAACACCTTCCGCGGTCAGGTGGTAGCGGTGGAAGCGGTTGTGGCGGTGGTAGGATGTGTTGTATTTTTGATGAGGACGACGACGCTAAGAAGGAGGTTGAGCAGCAGCGACCGCGGTATTTCAGCAGCATTGGCATTGGCATCAGCAGTAGCAGCAACAAAAGTAGCAGCAGGAGCGACTGCAACAGCAACAAGAGGAGAGGGAAAGCTCGGTTTCGAAGGAAGTGCAGGATCGGTTCAAGAAGCATTGGAGAAGGCCACACGGAGTTACTTTAGCGGGTCGGTCGTTTATAAGGGGTTTGTGCCCCTCGCTCGATTTGAAGAAGTCGCGGGGACGACGATGTCTCGCGAAGAATGTTCGGGAGACAATCATATACCGGGTGGATGTTGACTGGCACGAGTGGTGTCTGTTTTCCTAGCTACGAGATAGATCACCACCTTGGTCCTGTAGGGACCGTGCGAATAATATGGACGCGATTTATACTGGGTGATATTTTATTGGCACGAGCGATGTGTGTATGTACCTACAGCAGCAATTGTGATCTCGTTTTCTCCACAGTAGCCACAAGCGTTTTTGTGGGCGAGATTTCGATGTCGGCGATGTGTGGTTCCGCTGGAACGTCGGCTACTCTTCCACCACAATAATTGCTAAACTAGGTACGCAACTGTGGGTGCATGTTTAAGACGTGGTCGTGGTGTTTGAGGTTAGTGCCTTGCTTCGTCCGCCAACTATTGTACGGTGTCCCGCTAGAGAGGTGATTAAATATGTAATCCAAAGCAGTCCGTGAACAGGTCGGCTGCTACCCTGTGCACGCATCCGTGCGTGGGAGACAGAGGTACTTTTCAATAGTACTACGTGGACCTTGGGTCGAGTGGGCTGGGGCGTGGCGACCAAGGGGTTGAAAAGACTCTGGTTTCGGGGGGGTGGGGGGATTCATTTTGTATGTATTCGCATGGTTTCCTTTTGTATCTCTTGATCTGGAGGTTTGTGTTCGGTGAGCTTTATGCGCGCAACACAAACGCTTGTGGGGAGGGATGGGTATTGCAGTCTTAAACCAGCCCTGAGGTGGCAAAAGTGTTTTGAGCATTTTTGTAATATCGGCTCGGGTCATGGGTAAAGCAACTGATTCAAAGACATCATTAATGTCCTGTTGGTGACCTCTCGATAACTCATTTTTTTGTCTAAATAGTTGGGTCCCGTTGAGTATCGTGCCGTAGCGGTGTTAGCACCTGTGACTTATACTTCACAAGTGGGCTATAGTGGTGCTGTATGGATTACTATAGTGTATTTGTGATGCACTTGTCCATAATGTCTTAGTGTCCTGCGGTCATGAACGAAGACTCGCCTGGAACCGACGGGGGAGGTTCTTTCTCTAAGTAGGCGGTGGACCATACGTTTCTTGGAGCTATCACAGTGTAGGTTCTAGAGAATTTTACGGTAAACCCAGCGTGCTCGTCAACGTCTTTGATGAAAACGTAATGGCTCTCAGAGTGTTAGTCATTTGACATTTCTAAAACGGCGAAAACGCTGACGGAAAACACAGTAACGAGGAGAAGATATGTTATGTCCTGCCTATTCCGTTATGGCGGCTTTTGACTTAACGGTGAAGCTTGCCCTTGAATCGTCCTAACTCAGAATCTCTGCTTATCTCCACTATAGTTGGCGCCACTGGACATATCGCGCCAAGAGGCCCGGCCGTTCCTGTGCTTACCGACACCCGTATATCATGTTGCCTGCAAACCAATTTTGCTTTCTGGCATCAGAGCTAAACTCAACCACCTTCGAATGCTTTTCATGCTTGGTAGTGCCCACAAGAAACAGACTTTCACGTTCTCAGCGTGATCTATATACCGAGTCCTTGCGCCGACATGGGGTCCTGCGGCTCGTTGCTCTGGTAGACCATATCCGAGGTGCGCTTCTCGATGTTGATGATCTCGCCTCGAATATTTACGATCGTCGGTGATAACTCGCAGGTACAAAGTCAATACAAAATGTATCCAGATGTAAAGAGTGGGAAGGAATAAAAAAAGGAAAAAAAAACGAGAGAAGAGTAAAGAGCATTACGTTGATGTGAGCAGACGGTCGACATCCACGTGGTGTGCTGGCCGTTCAGTTCACTAAGTGTCAAGCGTAACCAATCGCTTGGCAATGTAATTAAGCGCTATTCGTGGCCTAAAACGTGCTGACTGCTGACGGATGTTGCAGAGACGAAATCCATTCTCTGTGTGAACCTTGCGCCACAATCCAACATCACGTTATGTACCCACGTGAAGACAGGAAAAGACAAAAGCGATCGCACCCATCCCCCCCCCACTCACCCACTCACCCACACCCATCCTCCCACCCAGTCATGCACTCACCCACCCATCCACCCACCCACCCTTTGACCCGTGGACCTACCCACAATCACCCCCACTGACCCACCCACCCACCCACCTATACACACGCACCCACACACCCACCCACCCTTCACATGCGCAAGTTGATTGTCAGCCTCCCTTAGAGCTGCGGCCGCTACATCGCATTGAGGTGACCATTGCTCCCAACGTGCTTACCCGCTCCAGCTCATGAAATCACTATTCTCAGACTCCGCACTTGAAGATGTCTCCATCATTATTATCATCCACCATTATCATCATCCATTATCGCTCCGATTTCGAGAAAACGATGACAGCAGTGCAATCAGATGAACCGTTCCACAGCCTAGGTATACATGGCGAAAATAGACCCACCCAAGCGGGATTCCAACTGTTTTGGGGGTAGCGTGATGGTCAGTACTTGAGGGAAGCCGGTAGTCACAAGGCGTTTGGCCTAAACGTGCTACCTACGTGATCACGTGTAATGGCGATCCGTCCAGAGAGCCGCCCATCGGCATGGGTAGCGCCCCAACTTACTGCCGTACTGACCAAGGCAAGGTATTACACATAGCATCATACCCGCATTTTCATTATATTGGGTGCAGGTCACGTATGCATGCATGCGTGTAGCTCTGCTCTCCGTTCATACTAGGGTTGGAATCATTTTGGTTGGCGTACCGTAGCAAGAAATTCCATAAACTGGGGTAGCCCCTCGCGCGACACTCCACGAGCTACCACGGACCTTCCACGGGCTTCCACGGACTTTCCACGGGCTTCTGCGGAATGCCGCGGCAAGAAGCGCACGACACTAGCCATGGAAGTTTCCATCGCAATCTCCACGGCAAGGTCCATGGTAGCACCCACGACAAAGCCGCGTTCACCCACGGAAACGTCCACGGAAGCACCGACGGCAACGCCCACGGACACACCCACGGAAACGTTCACGAAAACACCCACGGACTGTCCACGGAAGCGTCCACAGACATCCACGGATAGGTCCACGGAACCACCCACAGCAAGAACCACGGCCACGCCTGCAGATACCGGGTGCCTTACATTATTGAACTTTTCAAAAGCATGGAACTAACCCTAACTCTATCCCTAACCCTAACCCTAACCCATACGAAATACCGGTCGAAGTGCCCTCTAACAACATCACTGGGGCAAAATGGTTGAAAACGTCAAATTTTGTGTATCACTATCGGAGGATTGCCGTGGCAATGGACGCGGACGGCCGCGGATGGCCGTGGAAATTGATGCAGTTGGACGCCCGCGAAACAGCCGTGGCTATTGCCGCGGACGTCCGCGGGCGTCCGTGGTGATTGCCACGTTGCCGTGGCCATGGCGGTGGATGGCCGTGGAAATTTCAACGACAGTTTCCGCGGAACCCGCCGTGGCAAATGCCGCGGACTTCCGTGGGTTACCATGGTTGGTACGACGGACTTTGCCACAGACAGAACCACGGCACGTGCCGTGGCCACAACCGTGGCATTTGCTGTGGAAGTGCCATGAGCTGTGGCACTTGCCGTGGAAACCCGCGGATTTCCACGGTAGCCCGTGGCAACACCCACAGAAGTTTACGGAAGTTCCGCGGTCATCGCCGCGGACCTCCGCCAAAAAGTCAAATAATGTGCATTCGTGCGAAGAAGATGAAAATAACGAGAGCTAACGAGACTAGGAAGCGCGAACACCATCGCGTATAAATATCGACGCGCCAACACGAAGGTTGGAAAGGCAGGAGGGCTCTGCGTAGATACCACGATGTGTCTCAGTTTCGTGGGAAAAAGCTCAAGGGTTAGAGCCCACGGCTGTAACAAGCCGATTCGAAAGAAGGCGCTCACAGATGTGGTAATTATCACTTACCAGCGTGTGTCTACCGGCTGCATTGACGCCGTCGTGGCTAGCTTTGTGGTGGACGCTACTCCGCCGTTTGTGATAATGTAGCGTCATGTGCAGCGACCATATTTCATGTCACGAAATACCTTGTTGCGGCCACCAAGCATTTCATTGAAACACTCAACGGAAGATTACCAAAAAACCGAACGTGGTGGTAGTAGCTGTTTGAAGTCGCTTCTCCTAAAAAAGCAGAGTAGTTAATATTACTCGTACACACTTCCGTTCCTCATACAACCACGCTGTCTAAGACCTGTGTTCAGTTGCTTCAGGTTTCTACCCGCCCCCCCTTCTCAAACGATTCACAATGTTAAAAATTAAACCTCACCAAGCCAGCATCTCTCAACACATGAACAACTAGGATAATAAGGGGAAAAAGAAGGACTACTTACAGAAAAAACAAAACCAACCCCCAACCCTGCCAAATGATTAACGTTGTACAAACAAACGCCCACCAAAGCAGTACCTCTCAAAGCAAAAACAAGCAAGAATATCGTTACAACAACTTTAGCACTTATAGGAACAACGAAAACAAAGGAAGTCTTCCAACCTTTCGTCTTCGTTGTCGGACCTTCTCCCGCCCCACCCTAAGGTCAGCAAATGCTAGCCGAACCGCTCTATTTCCGCCCCCCCCCACCCCCCTCTCCCCAACAAGTCATGCAGAGGAAATCCACGCTTGTGGGGAAGGTGTCATCTCCCTCCTTGATTTCCTACCAGCAGAACAAGCCAAAATGAAAACTATCCAAGTTGGAGGAAGGGCTAGTAAAGCGGAAACGACAATTCGAGGGAGAACACACCGAGAGAGTGTTAGGAGTATGAACCTTGTATTCAAATCTAAGGTAATGCGCAGTCTGTTTGAGCAGTCTACTCGCACGAATAAGATATGTAGTTGAATCTTACGTTGAATATTAATATTACGTTGAATCTTCGGTGAAACTTAGATGTAAACGTAGATTTGAGCATGTTAAGGTTGTCCCGTTGTCCCGGTATTCTACCGGACTACGGGCAGTGTTCCGTGATGATCAAGTGGTGATGCAACCCACCATGATCCCTCTCCCTACTCTCCCTACTTTCCCTTCTTCTTCTTCTTCTTCTTCTCTCTTTGGCCTCAAGAGCCTTTTCCAAACTATCCCTTTTTGTTTTTATCGCACGTGATCTCAACAGACACTTCGGTGCCACCTCTGCATCTCTTCGCATAGAAGACAGAGCCTCCACACAACCATTGTGTTCATAGGCTATTCACAGGTTATGAGCCTTCGACCTTCGATACAACCATCAATCGGCACAAAGCGACATATCATTGATGTTTGTCGCATCTTACCGGGAAGTTTGAGCGAAACCTTCAATAAGCCGGCTACAGCATCAGCGTCAGCATCAGCGAGCAGCATCAGCATTAGCATCAGCAATCAGCATCAGCATTAGCGTCAGCATCAGCGATCAGCATCAGCATCAGCATCAGCGTCACCATGGGAGAGTCCACGAAAGCAGGTGATGCGGTAGACAAACCCGTTAAAGCTCTCAGCGGCAAATTTAATGGGATTAAGTTCGACGTATGGAAACGCACGGCTCAGTCCGTGATAAGTATGCGTCACGCCGGGATCTCTGATATCCTGGAAGGGCGTCTTTGCCCCGAGCCCAGACGAATTAGTCCTCGTCTATGTTCTAGAAGAAATAGGCCTTCACGAGCTGTAACTCGCAGCCAGGCCGCTGATGAAACGGACACTCAGTCCGGTGAAACACCCCGGGCTGAAACGGCAGAGATTGTACAGCCGGACGCAGGGAGTACTCCCGTGGACACGGCGCATCTGCTACCGTCATCTTCAGGATATTCTACACTTCCAGCCGCAACATCAGTTTTATGGGCCACGGATGACAACATCTTGAATTTGGAAGACACCAAGCACTGGCACCGCGACAACCGTCTTCTGTTCGACTTCTTGTTCCTGAGCACATCGGGAGCTGCGGCCAGCTTTCTTCTACATTTCAAGCCGAAACGAGGTGAACTTGCAAATGGGAAGGCTGATTGCGATAGTACGGTTAGAAAATATCAAAATTCCATCTGCCAACTTAGACGTATACTCAAACACCAACCAACTCATATGGCCATGACGGATGGGCAAGACCCAGACATATTTATCGATGAAGTATACTATGTGCGAGATGAATTGGTGGACATGGGAGAGGTATTCAACGATGACAGCATACTGGACATAGTGCTGGCATAACAACTAGCGCAGTGCTCACGCCAACACCGCCACAACTTCAACTTCAACAACGCAAGTGGAAGCTTACGTCCCAGTGACACATGCTCCATCCACTACTGCGGCTGCGACTACAGCAGCTACTTCTACGTCCTTCGCGACTCCTCCCTGCCCATCCTCACCTCCAGTTGGTATAGGTTATTCTTTCATCGCCGCACCTCCGATTACCATCGATGCGCAGCCCGTCGACTTCTACATGACTGCGGACAGCGGAGCTTCTAGCCACTTCATCGACAATCAGCTTCTACCGGGCATCGAACATAAAATGAACCACTACGTACAGCTGGACCCTCCCGTAACAATCAACGTAGCGGAAAACCATCGCCTTTATGGCGTTGGTCAAGGGGTTTTGTTCGTTCAAGTGTTGGACCATATAGGCTCTAAGAACTCTGTGCAGCTTCCTGTCACGGTCGTACCAGGGCTAGGCAGGCACCTATTTTTTGGGGGGTCAGCAGCTACGAGAGGGGTCACTATGATCATCGCCACGAATTCGTATCTGGACGTGGGTGCATTTGCTATACCCCTACGCAAATACAGCCACTGCTCTTCTGTGCATCATCTCGACCTCACAACTGGTGCTACCAGCCGAACACCTGAGACAGCATTTCCGACCATGTCCGGCAAAAGCTTTAAACCGGAAACCGTCCTCGCTGTTCATGCTTCGACGACTCCTAAAGCTACTTTCCTATCTAAACCCGTTCCAGCTAATACCTGGCGCAAGAGGTTGGGTCATCCCAACGGCCAGGTGATGGCCAAGGTGGAAATATTGCAGAGTGTGGGGTGAAATTTTCAGACACTTTATCGGCGTGTGATACGTGCAAGATCATTAAGAGCACTCAATAGAAGCACCGTAAGACGTCGCCGCCGCTCTCCAGCGAATGTATAAAGCTGGTGAGTACTGACCTGCCAGGATACGCCTACATGACAAAATATACCGACCATCGCAGCAGGATAAAAGCAGCCTCCTTCATCGAAGAGCCGCCTTCCGTTCTACCAACAGCAGACTCGGCCACTTCTCAAGTAAGAGCGCGTCAGCTGGCCCTACAACGCGAAGGACCTTCGAAACAGCAGTTCGAGACCGTTTCACAGTACACCAGGCCTGTTGGAATGGGCAAAATGAACCGCCCGGTATCTATTTCGGTACCCAACACCTACGCGCAACCTATGGCCTTACCACAAGCGGAAAAGTGCAAACCTTCAACGACCTCTGCTCGAAGATCAACGACTTCAGCACGGAGAACTTCTTTTAAGCTCCAACACCTTGAAGTCGCAACTACAGCTCCGGCTCGCAAGACCGCCTTTGACCATCCTGACTGCCTTGTAAATTATCTCAGGCAACCTCCATGATCGAAGATAGCGTTGCTGTATGGAGTTCGATACAAAATTGGGGTGCTTCATAAGAAGTGGGCAAAAATCAAGCCTGTTTCTGATTCTGCCGTGTGCTATCGGATTTTTCAATCACCGACAAACCGCGATGTACCGAGGACGGAGAACCGCGTGACGCACAACCAAATAGGCAATGTACCGGCAAACGATTGGCCTATCGTAATTCAGCTACAAGACTGCAATGGAGCGAGGAAGGGGAAGGATCACTGGAAGGATCACGCGCCCATCGCATCACTACCTTCTGTCCAAGCTCTTCTTCAGCATTTTCAGCTGGGATCGGTGACTCGGTTGCTGACCCTTTTGACTCTCTCCTCGTGTGTACAACGACATAGTCGAACGGCTGTCAAGTATCTCGTACGTATCTCAACCCCACAGGATGAGTAAATATTGACGAGACTTGACCGTGTCCCAATCCAGGGGGTAATAATACCGCAGTTGTAATACTTCGCACAGGGACGGGCGTATGGTAATACCGGTAATATTATCTTGTGAGATGCACTTGTAGGTAAGTTGAAAATTGATACTTCGGTAGAGAATATTACTTAGTGCAGTAGTTCTCTTTTAACTATAAAGCTACAACTGCTCGCCAGTTACGTATAATTAAAGGTGAACTATGGGTCGTATGAACTTAAGTCAACAATCGACAGCAATAAGCTATGTTCTACCGAAAATGCGTACGAGTATATATTCCAGCATCAAGGAGGAAAGGCTCACAAAGATTGTCTATCTCACGCTCTTCAGCGTACGATTAGTATCAGACAGTTTATCGTTCTATGCGTATCCTAGGATCATACTGAAGTGTCGTGGTTAACATTACAGCAGTGACCTTTGTTCGTTGGTTTTTTCATTTTCGGGATATAGCTCGTTGATGGACTATGACTACACCCATTATAGTCTGCTACAGTACTATCAGTGTTCGTAATTCTATCTGTTTCTTATTTTTTTAGATGCGGAAGTACGTATGTACACAAAACAAACAACTGGATAGTGAGAATGTTTTATTTTGTCGTAATGCACACTTGTCCACAGTTCTCTTTATTTGTCTAGTATTGTTTATCTATTTGGTGCCATTCAGGAAGCGTGATTAAAACCCAGTAGACGTATCTTCGCGTTTTATCTTGTAGGGTATTTATTGCTGGTAATTACACCAAGCATAGTTTTTTGTACGTATTTTTCCTTGTCAGGTTTTATATTCTGTAAATGTGTGAATAGCATGGGTACATCCATATTGCCGCGGTTGATACACCGGACTGAATATGACCCATTTGTTTTTGACCTTTACGAGTTTGATTTCTATATATGAGGCTTCTCTAGCAATCTGACTTTGCATTATGGGGGCGTGTTGAGAGTATGAACCTTGGGTTCAAGTCTAGGTTAATGCGCAGTCTGTTCGAGCAGTCTACTGGCACGAATAAGATGTGCAGTTGAATATTATGTTGAACATTGCGTTGAATCTTCGGTGAAACTTAGATGTAAACGTAGATTTGAGAATGTTAAGGTTGTCCCGTTGTCCTGGTATTCTACCGGACTACGGGCAGTATTTCGTAATGATCAAGTGGTGATGCAACCCACCATTATCCCTCTCCCTACTCTCCCTACTTTTCCTTCTTCTTCTTCTTCTTCTTCTTCTTCTTCTTCTTCTTCTTCTTCTTCTTCTTCTTCTTCTTTTTCTTCTTCTTTTTATTCTTCTTCTTCTTCTTCTTCTTCTTCTTCTTCTTCTTCTTCTTCTTCTTCTTCTTCTTCTTCTTCTTCTTCTTCTTCTTCTTCTTCTTCTTCTTCTTCTTCTTCTTCTTCTTCTTCTTCTTCTTCTTCTTCTTCTTCTTCTTCTTCTTCTTCTTCTTCTTCTTCTTCTTCTTCTTCTTCTTCTTCTTCTTCTTCTTCTTCTTCTTCTTCTTCTTCTTCTTCTTCTTCTTCTTCTTCTTCTTCTTCTTCTTCTTCTTCTTCTTCTTCTTCTTCTTCTTCTTCTTCTTCTTCTTCTTCTTCTTCTTCTTCTTCTTCTTCTTCTTCTTCTTCTTCTTCTCCTTCTTCTTCTTCTCTCTTTGGCCTCAAGCGCCCTTTCCATACTTTCCCTTTTCTTTCTCATCACAAGTGATCTTAACAGACACTTCGGTGCCACCTCTGCATCTTTTCGCATAGAAGACAGAGTCTCAACACAACCATTGTGTGCACAGGCTATTCACAGAGAGAACTCGACGGGGGAGGGGGAGAGGGGGGGGGCTTCGCTGCTACCTCGCCTCCCCCCGCCGTGGCCCATACCGCTGCCACCGTCTCCGCTGTCCCTGTCGCTGCAGCCTCCACGGCGACCGCCCTCACCGTTACCACCTCATTCGCTGTCGCTCCCCCGGTACCACCCCGCCCTGCTACCACGCACATCGCTGTTGCTACCCCCACCCCCACCACTGCAGCCATACACACACGGCTGCCATTCCTGCCACCGCTCGGCATCTCCCCCGAACACGACTCTGTTGCCCGTGTCGGGGTTACTTCCCTCAACGTCATCACAACCTCCATCGCTGCTTGGAGGAGAAGGAAGAGAACTCGGCGTGGGCGTTGTCATTGGTGTTTGCATGAAACTCGAGGAAACCTCGAACTGTGGGTCGAGGTGCGGTGGTGACAGGTTCTGTTTACGGAGCAAGGGGAAACGGTGGGGTTTGTGGTTGAAGTACGAGAGAAGGGCGGGAGGAGCAAGGGTCAAGGGGTGTAATGAGTCCGCTTGGCAATAAATCGATTCCAGTATGACATTGCCATAGAAAGCCTCCATAGATGCAAGCACGAGGCAGGTCGAAGGGACAGAGCTGTTGTCACACAAATAGTTCGAAGAGGAGATGTGGAATGCAGTCGTATTTGCCACGCGCTTGCCGTTCAATGTGCTTTCTTGGACTTCGACCTTGACACAATCACCCCCTATTACCTAGCAGCATGCGTTCTCTTCATGTGGCTGATGCTATGAAAATAATTTTGTTTCTACCACAGGTTGTGCTCTGAAGCTTTGAAAGGGACAACTGGACATCAACCTCTTGTAGCGATTCTTGCACGTTTCCATGAGCTGGTAGGCGTAACCGGGAGGGAAGAAACATAGGCTGTGCTCGAGGTTCTATATATCACTTCACAGGAGGAGTAGTTACTCCAGGATTAGATTCAACAATCGGCACAACACGTTCAAAGCACCTGCGCATCGTTTCCTTTGGTGATTCGCTCCGCGCCCGCCAATGTGTTGTCTCATTCATACATATGGACCAACAATCCGAGTACTCAATCAATGTGTGTTGTGGAGTTTTTTCCACTCGATAACCTCGGCAGGTCGCCCGCATCTCACCGCCCGTGACAGTGAGGCAAACATCGGATGGCAGCTCACCAACCGCGTTTTAAACAAACGAAACAACCCGCATGATAGACAAGATACCACTTGTCCAATCCAGTAACGACAGACAAAACAGGTTTCGATTGGAAGTCTATGCTGTGTGTCGCCGCGCCTGAAGCAGAACTGACGAGGAAGGACGAAACACCAAGCCCAGAGACAACCCATCGAACAGCAGCTCACCACGCGCGGGATCCACATCTCCGTACGGTTTGCTTGGTTGGTCATCCATTGAACTTCGACCTAGCTCATATCTTGGAGCTCGTCCTGCGCCTCTCGGCAACCCTCCCCAGCCTTGTGGTACCCCGCTAAAGGATCGCAGAACCTGGACGAGAAATAAGGCGACATCCAAGAAAGAGGGAGGTTGTGTTTATAACTGCTTAAGTGCACTGAAGTATAATACCAGTTTTTTTGTCATCGTGCTGTGTTGCGCCGTGAAAGAAGGAAAGGACAAACTCGCCCAACATGGACGCGACATGCGATACATACATATCGTACATACATATCATGTTTGCTTAGAGCGACGTAAGGCACACCCCTGTTGCTATGGGATATTGCTCAACGCGTGGCACATCTGTCCTTCTTTGAACACGGAGCACTTCTTGTTCCAGACAGATACTGTAGATGCTCACCACAGCTTACTGTTGAAGACCGCGAGAGACATATGGCTCTCATGACCTCCCCTCGTCGCTCGCCGTAATAACCACCTTTCGTTCTCTTCGGACTACGCATGATGGTTTTGTCTCAGCAGTTCTCGTCCGTTTGCACAGTAGATATGTTCCGCTTGTCTCATTCTGAAGATAGATTGTTTTGCGCGAGGTTTCGTATTAGCACTTTCGGCGTTGCCATGCCTGTGACTACTAATAGCTGTTGTGGCGTAGAAGTTGTTAATGGTGATGGGCATGGCAAGCTTGGAGCAGCAACGTGCTCGACAACGGAAGAGGGAGGGTTTTCCACCTTGGCCGAATCGTGGTCCATCACTGACCAAAGGAAACATAACAACAGTCTCTTTATCTATAAGGACAAATCCTAAATCTGGAAACATCGGTATCGGTGGCATGATGAAGCACAATCAGCGCGATGACGCTCGCCATGATGTACTTATTAAGCATGTGTGTATTCTAAAACTACTTTTGTCGCTGTCGCTGCTGCTGCTCCTCTTATGAAGTGGTGTTTCGTGCGTTAGCATCGGCCTCTTGACTTACTCGCTCTCGCCTAAGTCTAACTCGTTGGAACGCGCACCGGAATCGTGGGAGAATTCCTTTGGGGACTTCCTAGGTAAAAAATGACGAAACGCGTCAATATTTGCAATGTATATCGTTCTATTACTGGCGGATCCCAATGCAAGGAGTTGTACAACACGAGGGTTACTAGCGTCCACCATTGGGTACACACCGCAACGCCTGCCTAGGGGATGAGAGATGAATGGTGGCATCGCGCTTCTCGTTTATTTCGTCTCTACACATGGCGGCCCCATAAAGGGTTGACCAGCAATCCAACACAGTCTTGGTTCCTCGATACCGCTACGCGCAAGATCAGCTTTGTTACGCAAGTAACACATTTAATTTCGCAACACGAATATGACAGGGGAATATATTTTCTCGCATTCCACAAGGCTGTGAGTGGTTGCTGGCGTGTTTACTCCTCGGTTATTTCTTTGTTTCGGTTCCACATCATGTCACCGGCGTTTTCCCTTAGACTGTGAGGTGGACGCACGCATACTACGCTATCAATATTGTACTACTACACCGTCCAGGAAGTTATGGACAATCGCGCGGTAAGTCGTTTGTTTGCGATGTTGCACACGGTGTGCGGTTTCGACTTCGGCTCAAGCCTTTTCTTATGGCTGAAAACTGCACCCGACTCTATTTCGCAAGCAGTTAAGGTTCTTCCCCAAACGTTTGGGTGCAGTTGCAACTAAAGATGCCGGTTGACGGCATTCTTACCCCTTGACCGATCTTACACGTTGTTCTTTTGTTCATGGAAGTAGTTGGAAGCTTCAGCTTCCGTTGAAGCTTCTGCTACGTCCATGGCATATTCCACCACGATTCAATGTTTGGAAATTGCCGTTACTTCCATGAAAGCTTCCACTACATCCATCGCACGAAACTACTATAATCATCAAGACGGCCCTTGGCGGACATCCGTCAAGGAACTACCCACACTGGAATTGGTGCATTGCCTCTGAACTAGCGCCGGATCTCAACTCCGAAAACGGGTTGAGACGAGAGTCGCTTTTTCGGGGGAAGAGTTGGTCGAGATCTCGCAAGAAATCTACCAGGTACTTGTTTGCTGAGATGATTTGCATCAACCGATACATCATATATTTTTCAAGGAATTTCAACAGCATACCGGGCTTTTTCTCGACGGTGTTTGCGCATACTGATAGTCACGACTACGTAGTCGAGCGGAACTTATACACCACAAACGGACTTGTACACCCCGATGTCGAAACCAATGTTCACACGGATCGATACCGCCCCGCACGGTGCGGAAGCCCTATTCCCATCCCCTAGTTACTGATCGGCTATGGCTCATGGACCCGGGTGTTGGTCCTCGGGACAACGTTCAAATTTGCGTAGAGCCGGGGAGGACAAGTTTCAATGTGTCCGCATCAGAAACTCTCCCTTACACCTACAACTCCAGTACCCTGGGAACGTAAACGGCGGCCCCTCGCATTAATATCGCCTTGCAAGGTGTGTAAACCCCACCTCCATCGATCGGCTCTGATTGATCCCCCGGGTCGACACCTCCCCTCACTGTGTGAAAACCCCACCGCCATCGGCTGATGGCTGACTGGCCTGAGGGTGAGTAAGGCCTTTATACTTGGGACCGTGTAATGTCCATAGCGCGCCACTAAAAAGCAGCATTAAATAAGCTGTAAGTGATGCTGCTGTTGTAGATGTAGTGGTGGTGGTTCGCTGTGTGGCGGAGTGCAATCTTCACTCTGCTGTTGTTGCGCTGTGCATGTCATGCCGTGAAAAAAGTGCTGTACTATTTTTCTTTTTTTCTTTCTTCACACTTCTACTTTCCTGCTCCCGGACAAGCCGTGGTCACAGGTGTCGTCCCTTGTCCCCCCCGGTACTTGCTTTCGATGTTTTATCGCTCATAGGGTTCAGCAATCTCGCTGCTCGTCGATTTTTCGTCGAGTGTTGAAACTCACGCTCTCGCGCTTTCCGCATGTCAACCTGTGCACAAGAAAAAGACGAGTATTCACTTGGGGAGACTCAGACTCACGAAACTGACCTATACCAGGCTCGAGGACAACCTGATTCGCCACCGGGACGACTGGCACAAATAGTACCACTCAGTGACGACGGGCGGGAATGCAAGGGCCGTTTGGAATGTACAACTGGATCCCAATGTTTCTTATATTTCCGTTCAGAGTGTGCTTTACGTTACGGCACCTTACGATACAAGTATGGTACTACTGTTATACTCTACAACTATGGGTAACGCAGATGTAGCGCCACGGGCGGAGCTGTGACCGTACTGCTACTACATGCCGGTAGTGAATATCCAATTGAAAAAAAAAAAAACAGCGAGCTATCCACAGCAATGTCAAGGATACCCTGTTGTAGGCAAGTGTTTTTTTTTTTCGCCGAAGGTAGTCTAGGTCTCGTGGAGTAAACAGCGAGTTTCTTACTTGGTTTCAGGCCGTATCTGTTTTTGACCCCGAGGGCAACAGGTGAACCAGGTACCCGTTTTGTGAACACTGCCTCACGTGTGTGCGTGATAGACTGTGCTGGTACGGCATGTGGTCCACGATGGGCACGCCGAGCTTCATGCGGCTATGGCATTTACCCGAGAAGGAAGGGCGGCGGTTTTATCATTTGAACCGAAAAACGTTTCACCGCCGTCGGAACAAAACAAAAAAAACGATTACACCGCACAAAACAGAAATTCGGCAAGAAAGACATAACGCATCGCCAATCGGCAAGACACGGCGCGCTGCTGCTGTACGGATTACAGCACGATTCACTTTTTCGCAATTGAGTCTTCTGCCACCGCTGCTGCTGCTGCTGCTGCCGTATTGACACCAGCGTCCTTTTGCGTCTTCAAGCAACCGCTGCTGCCGTCTACGAAGCTTGTGGTGCCCATCGTGCTCATCGCACCACACACCATAACAACGCCGTACGAGTAACGTCTCCCCATCGAGTCCGCTCAAGGAATCCTACCGTACGACAGAAACGATCCTTCTGCAGCCTTCACGCGATATTTCGAAGCATCCGAGCATACTGAGAATCAGGATGCCGCGACATCAGCGACACCGCAGGGGTGGTCGAAACAAGGGCGGAGGGGTGGTGGGGGCCATCTCTCTTGGGATTTTCAAGTTCAAACTCTGGTGATGACCTACCTGGTGTCTATTCACCGTGAACAACCGATGCTATGATAGTACGACATAGATAGTCTATGTACCTATAGACTATATTAAATAGGTTCGAATATGCATAGCAGGGCCATAATAGGGATGGCAGGGAGATCCCTCCAAACAAAGATGACATGTCGGTATGGTGTGTATCTGTTGTACTGTCCACTTCGCACGGTCGTTAGCCGATGTTTACCCGTATTCTCGAGGAATGGGGCTCGACGGTAGCGAGAGGTGCGCTCGTTCGCTGGTTTGCATGTTTACGGTCGGACACGGTACAACTCTGCACCATTAACACACACGTATATCTGTCCGGCCGTGGCGATACTTTGTGGTGCAGGCTCTGTGACCCGTTTGTGGACTGCCGAAAGGCTGGAGGTGCTCGTCGCGCGGAGTACGAGGAGGAGTGTGACATGACCTACGTCGAGTACATGTTTCGGGCCAAGAACAGGGAGACCATGTGGACGCCGCGGATGGTAAGCAGTGGTGCAACAAACTAATACGTTCTCAATCATCAAGTCGCACGGCATTTGCAGCGAAGGTTATTTGTGCTGTTAAATGACTGTATGCATAGCATCTCGATCACGCGGGTAGGCGGGTCGCTGTATCGATGCTTGCTGCACTTCGGTTGGCACCGAGATACGGTTGAATTGACTGACCGAGCCAGATTTGTATCGCTTCCCGAATCTGTTTATACGGGCGAAAAGGGTGCTGTTTGAACAGCATGACTAGAACAGGGTAAGATCACCTGGAACGACTGACCACAGCTGCTACATCAGCCACACCCGGTAGCATCGTAGTATTGGGCAACTGCTTCTTCGGTGAATTGATACGAACGGCCCTGTGCACAGCATGACTTGCCGCCCCCGTCGGCTACATCTACCTTGTTGGAAGACGCCGGAATCGCGAGATTATTCGTCTGGGGCTTTTCAGACGCAAAATGGACGAAAAACAACGATCTTGTTAATCTCGCTTTAATGCCGGAGTCCAATGCAAAGGGGTTACGTGACACGAGGATCAGCACCAACAATGGTGTAAAGGCTGCACCGTCTCCCTCCTTGATGAGATACGGATGATAGCACCGCACGTTTCGTTTGTTTCATCGCGACACATGGGTCAGTCCCACAAGGGTCTGTCAACTAACCCAGCCAACACTTTATTGGTTCCACGATACGGCCACGTGTAAAGTATGTTTTGTTTCGAGATGACGCATATTTCAACCTAAAACTAATAGTGGGGGCTAAAAAACTTGCGGGGCTAAAAGTGCGAAACGCGTTCTCGTCACCCACAGGCCAATGCTCGCGTGCTTACGCTCAGGTTTTCTTTCCATTCGACCACTGAGATGTGTCAGCAGTATTTTCCTTAGCCTGTGAGGTCATACCCACGCATATTACATCAGCACTGACAACGATGATATTATTAGTGGTTGACGGCGCTGTTTTCCGTCATCCGTCAAGTCGATTCCTCCACTAGAAAAAATGCCTTTGCGCGCGAGATGTTGCACAATGTTTACCGATCGCCCCGCGGAAAACGATATTCATTCATTGTTTCATGCTACCGGCTATCCTTTCGTTCGCGATCATGCACCGAAGCAATTTGCCGCTCACCTTCGAACTAAGTCCTTTCATGCAGGTTTCCGTGGCAATAAACTTACACGTTAAGATAAATCGTACTGGTTGCCCCACCGACGATGATGGCATTCTGTTAAATCAGCTGCAAGACCTGGACATGGCAACGCGTGTGACAGTTGTCGACTCTTGTTGTCGTCTAGCGGCCGATCGCACCACCCTCTTAAACTCGTTCCAGTCGCACAGGTAGCGGAAAATATATTTAGCTTGCCCCGCCGCCGAGGGCCATGGCCGTGACCGCCATTACAATAGGGAGTTTGCGGGATACCAAATATGGTTGGGTAGGAAAACACACAATATGTGTATTGTACCGACGAATGTCGTATGATCCGACGCGCGAAAGGTAGGTTAGAAACAACACATCCCTACCATTCAGTTTATTTACCTACTTTTTCGTGGGATGGGTTGGCCTTCGGGTTTGACGTTCGTCGGCCCCAATATTGCTATTGTGGTATGTTTTCTTTCCCAACCTCATTTGGTTTATCGCAAACACCCTGGTTACATCGGTGCTTCATGTTGTGGTTGTCCGTCACTGGCTTTCTTACTGCGCTCTCGCTTCGACACACAACGCTTGGATTCCAACTTTTGACATTGATTTCTAGATTATTATCAGAAGTTGGTGAAGAGGATTAACTACGTCATGCGGCGGATTGATTCACACGTTCAGCTACTATACACAAATTGGCGTTCGGGGAGGGGTACTCTATCCTCTTTGCTGATTACCTCTAATAGCTCTTTACCGATTACGACCTCCAAAGCCTATGCCGACTACGGCCTCTCGACTCTGTACCGTTTGCTTCACTGATGATGTTGATGATGATGGTGATGATGATGGCGATGATGACGATGGTGATGATGATGGTGATGATGATGGTGGTGATAGTGCTGATGATGGTTTTGGTGATGGTGATGATGATGATGGTGATGATGATGATGATGGTGATGATGATGACGATGGTGATGATGATGATGATGATGATGATGATTGCAATGATGCTAACGATGGTCGTGATAACATTGTTAATAAAAGGCTCACAGTTCCGCACGTCCCGACTGTGAACCAGATAGGTTCTTGCGTGTTCCTTGTCGACGAGCAGTGCCGGGGGACGGGAAAGAGGCATCAATCCCACCCGTTTCCGTGGAAATATACTACCATCACTATGCAATACCATATTTCCTTCTGCCGCCATCGCTCGTGAACCCTAACCCTTACAACACTCGGAAATAAATGTCTGGAGCCCTTGCTTGTGCACAAATGCCGGCTCTCCCCCTCATCCTCCTTCCCCCCTTCTGTCACAATGAAACCCCGTTAAATCCCTGCTCACCGGCCCCGTTTAGGACCTGCCGCCCCCTCGGCTCAACGAAGACTTCTTGTGCTCTTCGAAGTCTTCCCCGACACCAGCCACGACACCTGGGTCCACGTCTGCTCCCACCAGCTACTACAGCGATGATACCGACCGCGACAACAACGATACCGACAGCGATGAGAAGGAGGAAGAGGTGTCGTTGGAGCCGGTGGTGCGAGCGTCGTTGGGTGGAGATTCCTCCTCCCCATCCCTCTTTGCTTTCATGTCGGCTCCCCGCCCGTCGTCGAGGCCTCCGTCCACAACTTCGTTCACGGCGGACGACATCCTCGGAGGCAAGCTCTGGTGGTTTTAGAGCCAAGAAGCTAGAGGGGGAGAACACCTTCCTCCCTCACCTACACACGATATATGGTCTCCCTTGTTTGTGGTGTCCCATCGCACGGTGTTCCCTTCTCCGGGTTTCAAAACAACACCTTCCGCGGTCAAGTGGTAGCGGTGGAAGCGGTTGCGGTGGTGGTAGGATGTGTTGTATTTTTTTATGACGACGACGCTAAGAGGAAGGTTGAGCAGCAGCGACCGCGTTATTTCAGCAGCATTGGCATTGGCATCAGCAGTAGCAGCAGCAATAGCAGAAGCAGGAGCGACTGCAGCGGCAACAAGAGGAGAAGGGGAAAGCTCGGTTTCGAAGGAAGTGCAGGATCGGTCCAAAAAGCGTCGGACAAGGCAACACGAAGTTACTTTAGCAGGTCGGTCGTTTCTAAGGGGTTTGTGCCCCTCGCTCGATTTGAAGAAGTCGCGGGGACGACGATGTCTAGCGAAGAATATTCGGGAGACAATCATATACCGGGTGGATATTGACTGGCACGAGTGGTGTCTGTTTTCCTAGCTACGAGATAGATCACCACCTCGGTCCTGTAGGGACCGTGCAAACGATATGGAACCGATTTATACTGGGTGATATTTTATTGGCACGAGCGATGTGTGTATGTACCTACAGCAGCAATTGTGATCTCGTTTTCTCCACAGTAGCTATAAGCGTTTTTGTGGGCGAGATTTCGATGTCGTCGATGTGTGGTTCTGCTGGAACGTCGGCTACTCTTCCACCACAATAATTGCTATACCAGGTACGCAACTGTGGGTACATGGTTAAGACGTGGTCGTGGTGTTTGAGGTTAGTGCCTTGCTTCGCATCCGTGCATGGGAGACGGAGGTACTTTTTAATAGTACTACGTGGACCTTGGGTCGAGTGGGCTGGGGCGTGGCGACCAAGGGGTTGAAAGGACTCTGGTTTCGGGGGGGTGGGGGGATTCATTTTGCATGTATACTCATCGTTTCCTTTTGTATCTCTTGATCTGGAGGTTTGTGTTCGGTGAGCTTTATGCGCACAACACAAACGCTTGTGGGCAGGGATGGGTATTGCCGTCTTAAACCAGCCCTGAGGTGGCAAAAGTGTTTGAGCATTTTTATCATATCGTCTCGGGTCATGGGTAAAGCAACTGATTCAAAGACATCCTTAATGTCCTGTCGGTGACCTCTCGATCATTCATCTTTCTGTCTAAATAGTTGGGTCCCGTTGAGTATCGTGCCGTAGCGGTGTTAGCACCTGTGACTTATACTTCGCTAGTGGGCTACAGTGGTGCTGTATGGATTACTATAGTGTATTTGTGATGCACTTGTCCATAATGTCTTAGTGTCCTGCGGTCATGAACGAAGACTCGCCTGGAAACGACGGGGGATGTTCTTTCTCTAAGTAGGCGGTGGACCATACGTTTCTTGGAGCTACAGCAGTGTTATCACAGTGTAGGTTCTACACAATTTTACGGTAAACCCAGAGTGCTCGTTAACGTCTTTGATGAAAACGTAATGGTTCTCAGAGTGTTAGTCATTTGACATTTCTAAAACGGCGAAAACGCTGACGGAAAACACAACAACGAGGAGAAGATATGTTATGTCCTGCCTATTCCGTTATGGCGGCTTTTGACTTAACGGTGAAGCTTGCCCTTGAATCGTCCTAACTCAGAATCTCTGCTTATCTCCACTATAGTTGGCGCCACTGGACATATCGCGCCAAGAGGCCCGGCCGTTCCTGTGCTTACCGACACCCGTATATCATGTTGCCTGCAAACCAATTTTGCTTTCTGGCATCAGAGCTAAACTCAACCACCTTCGAATGCTTTTCATGCTTGATAGTGCCCACAAGAAACAGACTTTCACGTTCTCAGCGTGATCTATATACCGAGTCCTTGCGCCGACATGGGGTCCTGCGGCTCGTTGCTCTGGTAGACCATATCCGAGGTGCGCTTATCGATGTTGATGATCTCGCCTCGAATATTTACGATCGTCGGTGATAACTCGCAGGTACAAAGTCAATACAAAATGTATCCAGATGTAAAGAGTGGGAAGGAATAAAAAAAGGAAAAAAAAACGAGAGAAGAGTAAAGAGCATTACGTTGATGTGAGCAGACGGTCGACATCCACGTGGTGTGCTGGCCGTTCAGTTCACTAAGTGTCAAGCGTAACCAATCGCTTGGCAATGTAATTAAGCGCTATTCGTGGCCTAAAACGTGCTGACTGCTGACGGATGTTGCAGAGACGAAATCCATTCTCTGTGTGAACCTTGCGCCACAATCCAACATCACGTTATGTACCCACGTGAAGACAGGAAAAGACAAAAGCGATCGCACCCATCCCCCCCCCACTCACCCACTCACCCACACCCATCCTCCCACCCAGTCATGCACTCACCCACCCATCCACCCACCCACCCTTTGACCCGTGGACCTACCCACAATCACCCCCACTGACCCACCCACCCACCCACCTATACACACGCACCCACACACCCACCCACCCTTCACATGCGCAAGTTGATTGTCAGCCTCCCTTAGAGCTGCGGCCGCTACATCGCATTGAGGTGACCATTGATCCCAACGTGCTTACCCGCTCCAGCTCATGAAATCACTATTCTCAGACTCCGCACTTGAAGATGTCTCCATCATTATTATCATCCACCATTATCATCATCCATTATCGCTCCGATTTCGAGAAAACGATGACAGCAGTGCAATCAGATGAACCGTTCCACAGCCTAGGTATACATAGCGAAAACAAACCCTCTCAAGCGGGATTCCAACTGTTTTGGGGGTAGCGTGATGGTCAGTACTTGAGGGAAGCCGGTAGTCACAAGGCGTTTGGCCTAAACGTGCTACCTACGTGATCACGTGTAATGGCGATCCGTCCAGAGAGCCGCCCATCGGCATGGGTAGCGCCCCAACTTACTGCCGTACTGACCAAGGCAAGGTATTACACATAGCATCATACCCGCATTTTCACTATATCGAGTGCAGGTCACGTATGCATGCATGCGTGTAGCTCTGCTCTCCGTTCATACTAGAGTTGGAATCATTTTGGTTGGCGTACCGTAGCAAGAAATTCCATAAACTGGGGTAGCCCCTCGCGCGACACTCCACGAGCTACCACGGACCTTCCACGGGCTTCCACGGACATTCCACGGGCTTCTGCGGAATGCCGCGGCAAGAAGCGCACGACACTAGCCATGAAAGTTTCCATCGCAATCTCCACGGCAAGGTCCACGGTAGCACCCACGACAAAGCAGCATTCACCCACGAAAACGTCCACGGAAGCACCGACGGCAACGCCCACGGACACACCCACGGAAATGTTCACGAAAACACGCACGGACTGTCCACGGAAGCGTCCACAGACATCCACGGATAGGTCCACGGAACCACCCACAGCAAGAACCACGGCCACGCCTGCAGATACCGGGTGCCTTACATTATTGTACTTTTCAAAAGCATGGAACTAACCCTAACTCTATCCCTAACCCTAACCCTAGCCCATACGAAATACCGGTCGAAGCGCCTTCTAATAACATCAGTGGGGACAAATGGTTGGAAACGTCAAATTGAGTGTATCACCATCGGAGTGTTACCTTGGCAATGGACGCGGACGGCCGCGGATGGTCGTGGAAATTGGCTGCGGTTGGACGTCCGCGGAAACTGCCGTGGCAATTGCCGCGGACTTCCGCGGACGTCCGTGGTGATTGGCCCGTTGCCGTGACCATGGCCGCGGATAGCCGTAGAAATTGCAACGACAGTTTCCGCGGAACCCGCCGTGGCAAATGCCGCGGACTTCCGTGGGTTACCATGGTTGGTACGACGGACTGTGCCACAGACAGAACCGCGGCACGTGCCGTGGCCACAACCGTGGCATTTTGCTGTGGAAGTGCCATGAGCTGTGGCACTTGCCGTGGAAACCCGCGGATTTCCACGGTAGTCCGTGGCAGCACCCACAGAAGTTTACGGAAGTTCCGCGGTCATCGCCGCGGACCTCCGCCAAAAAGTCAAATAATGTGCATTCGTGCGAAGAAGATAAAAATAACGAGAGCTAACGAGACTAGGAAGCGCGAACACCATCGCGTATAAATATCGACGCGCCAACACGAAGGTTGGAAAGGCAGGAGGGCTCTGCGTAGATACCACGATGTGTCTCAGTTTCGTGGGAAAAAGTTCAAGGGTTAGAGCCCACGGCTGTAACAAGCCGATCCGAAAGAAGGCGCTCACAGATGTGGTAATTATCATTTACCAGCGTGTGTCTACCGGCTGCATTGACGCCGTCGTGGCTAGCTTTGTGGTGGACGCTACTCCGCCGTTTGTGATAATGTAGCGCCATGTGCAGCGACCATATTTCATGTCACGAAATACCTTGTTGCGGCCACCAAGCATTTCATTGAAACACTCAACGGAAGATTAACAAAAAACCGAACGTGGTGGTAGTAGCTGTTTGAAGTCGCTTCTCCTAAAAAAGCAGAGTAGTTAATATTACTCGTACACACTTCCGTTCCTCATACAACCACGCTGTCTAAGACCTGTGTTCAGTTGCTTCAGGTTTCTACCCGCCCCCCCTTCTCAAACGATTCACAATGTACAAAATCAAACCTCACCAAACCAGCATCTCTCAACACATGAACAACTAGGATAATAAGGGGAAAAAGAAGGACTACTTACAGAAAAAACAAAACCAACCCCCAACCCTGCCAAATGATTAACGTTGTACAAACAAACGCCCACCAAAGCAGTACCTCTCAAAGCAAAAACAAGCAAGAATATCGTTACAACAACTTTAGCACTTATAGGAACAACAAAAACAAAGGAAGTCTTCCAACCTTTCGTCTTCGTTGTCGGACCTTCTCCCGCCCCACCCTAAGGTCAGCAAATGCTAGCCGAACCGCTCTATTTCCGCCCCCCCCCTCCCCTCCCCAACAAGTCATGCAGAGGAAATCCACGCTTGTGGGGAAGGTGTCATCTCCCTCCTTGGTTTCCTACCAGCAGAACAAGCCAAAATGAAAACTATCCAAGTTGGAGGAAGGGCTAGTAAAGCGGAAACGACAATTCGAGGGAGAACACACCGAGAGAGTGTTAGGAGTATGAACCTTGGATTCAAATCTAAGGTAATGCGCAGTCTGTTTGAGCAGTCTACTCGCACGAATAAGATATGCAGTTGAATCTTACGTTGAATATTAATATTACGTTGAATCTTCGGTGAAACTTAGATGTAAACGTAGATTTGAGCATGTTAAGGTTGTCCCGTTGTCCCGGTATTCTACCGGACTACGGGCAGTGTTCCGTGATGATCAAGTGGTGATGCAACCCACCATGATCCCTCTCCCTACTCTCCCTACTTTCCCTTCTTCTTCTTCTTCTTCTTCTCTCTTTGGCCTCAAGAGCCTTTTCCAAACTATCCATTTTTGTTTTTATCGCACGTGATCTCAACAGACACTTCGGTGCCACCTCTGCATCTCTTCGCATAGAAGACAGAGCCTCCACACAACCATTGTGTTCATAGGCTATTCACAGGTTATGAGCCTTCGACCTTCGATACAACCATCAATCGGCACAAAGCGACATATCATTGATGTTTGTCGCATCTTACCGGGAAGTTTGAGCGAAACCTTCAATAAGCCGGCTACAGCATCAGCGTCAGCATCAGCGAGCAGCATCAGCATTAGCATCAGCAATCAGCATCAGCATCAGCATCAGCAAGCAGCATCAGCATCAGCATCAGCGTCACCATGGGAGAGTCCACGAAAGCAGGTGATGCGGTAGACAAACCCGTTAAAGCTCTCAGCGGCAAATTTAATGGGATTAAGTTCGACGTATGGAAACGCACGGCTCAGTCCGTGATAAGTATGCGTCACGCCGGGATCTCTGATATCCTGGAAGGGCGTCCTTGCCCCGAGCCCAGACAAATTAGTCCTCGTCTATGTTCTAGAAAAAGTAGGCCTTCACGAGCTGTAACTCGCAGCCAGGCCGCTGATGAAACGGACACTCAGTCCGGGGAAACACCCCGGGCTGAAACGGCAGAGATTGTACAGCCGGACGCAGGGAGTACTCCCGTGGACACGGCGCATCTGCTACCGTCATCTTCAGGATATTCTACACTTCCAGCCGCAACATCAGTTTTATGGGCCACGGATGACAACATCTTGAATTTGGAAGACATCAGGCACTGGCACCGCGACAACCGTCTTCTGTTCGACTTCTTGTTCCTGAGCACATCGGGAGCTGCGGCCAGCTTTCTTCTACATTTCAAGCCGAAACGAGGTGAACTTGCAAATGGGAAGGCTGATTGGGATAGTACGGTTAGAAAATATCAAAATTCCATCTGCCAACTTAGACGTATACTCAAACACCAACCAACTCATATGGCCATGACGGATGGGCAAGACCCAGACATATTTATCGATGAAGTATACTATGTGCGGGATGAATTGGTGGACATGGGAGAGGTATTCAACGATGACAGCATACTGGACATAGTGCTGGAAGGACTCACGGATGAATGCATGCAAATAAAATATAGCGCCGAAGCAGATGATGACTTCACACTCGACCGAGCTGTGATAACAATGCGCAATATGTACGCAAATAGAGCTATGTGAAACGGGCCTTCGCGAAACGTTAAGGGGCGTGAATCTGCTATGGTAGTCACGTCAATACCCTCAGCAGTAGTGACGACCCAGGCTACGGTAGGGGGGTCCCCTTTTGCGCCTTTTATTTCAGTGGACAGGGGTCACTCGCGCGAGTAACCCCTTTGTTCCTATTCGACCTTACGTATTCTTCATGTTTTACATTGACGAAATGAATCCGCAATGCAAAGGTGATCTAAGCTGCGCCGAAACAAATGCCTAAACCATCTTTATCCGTGGGGTACAGAGCCACTCGTGCGAGTGGCTCAAACACACCAGTGAAAATGGGGGTACCCCCCCTACCGTAGCCTTGGTCTGACCTGTTCACACTGACAAACGCCAGGCCATCGATTCCAAAATTGCTTTAAACGCAAGGGAAAGATGTCGGGAAACAACCTGCCCCAACACCTCGAAACAAGTCGTGGTGAAGCCTGCATAATACCGATCGCCACGATAATAGCGACTGTCGGTCCCAAATGCGGGACGACAACATAACCCGTCGCCCTTGTCCTGGTCAACAAAATGGCCGGCATAACAACTAGCGCAGTGCTCACGCCAACACCGCCACAACTTCAACTTCAACAACGCAAGTGGAAGCTTACGTCCCAGTGACACATGCTCCATCCACTACTGCGGCTGCGACTACAGCAGCTACTTCTACGTCCTTCGCGACTCCTCCCTGCCCATCCTCACCTCCAGTTGGTATAGGTTATTCTTTCATCGCCGCACCTCCGATTACCATCGATGCGCAGCCCGTCGACTTCTACATGACTGCGGACAGCGGAGCTTCTAGCCACTTCATCGACAATCAGCTTCTACCGGGCATCGAACATAAAATGAACCACTACGTACAGCTGGACCCTCCCGTAACAATCAACGTAGCGGAAAACCATCGCCTTTATGGCGTTGGTCAAGGGGTTTTGTTCGTTCAAGTGTTGGACCATATAGGCTCTAAGAACTCTGTGCAGCTTCCTGTCACGGTCGTACCAGGGCTAGGCAGGCACCTATTTTTTGGGGGGTCAGCAGCTACGAGAGGGGTCACTATGATCATCGCCACGAATTCGTATCTGGACGTGGGTGCATTTGCTATACCCCTACGCAAATACAGCCACTGCTCTTCTCTGCATCATCTCGACCTCACCACTGGTGCTACCAGCTGAACACCTGAGACAGCATTTCCGACCATGTCCGGCAAAAACTTTGAACCGGAAACCGTCCTCGCTGTTCATGCTTCGACGACTCCTAAAGCTACTTTCCTATCTAAACCCGTTCCAGCTAATACCTGGCGCAAGAGGTTGGGTCATCCCAACGGCCAGGTGATGGCCAAGGTGGAAATATTGCAGAGTGTGGGGTGAAATTTTCAGACACTTTATCGGCGTGTGATACGTGCAAGATCATTAAGAGCACTCAATAGAAGCACCGTAAGACGTCGCCGCCGCTCTCCAGCGAATGTATAAAGCTGGTGAGTACTGACCTGCCAGGATACGCCTACATGACAAAATATACCGACCATCGCAGCAGGATAAAAGCAGCCTCCTTCATCGAAGAGCCGCCTTCCGTTCTACCAACAGCAGACTCGGCCACTTCTCAAGTAAGAGCGCGTCAGCTGGCCCTACAACGCGAAGGACCTTCGAAACAGCAGTTCGAGACCGTTTCGCAGTACACCAGGCCTGTTGGAATGGGCAAAATGAACCGCCCGGTATCTATTTCGGTACCCAACACCTACGCGCAACCTATGGCCTTACCACAAGCGGAAGAGTGCAAACCTTCAACGAACTCTGCTCGAAGATCAACGACTTCAGCACGGAGAACTTCTTTTAGGCTCCAACACCTTGAAGTCGCAACTACAGCTCCGGCTCGCAAGACCGCCTTTGACCATCCTGACTGCCTTGTAAATTATCTCAGGCAACCTCCATGATCGAAGATAGCATTGCTGTATGGAGTTCGATACATTGCGGTATTTCATAAGTGGGCAAAAATCAAACCTGCTTCTGATTCTGCCGTGTGCTATCGGACTTTTCAATCACCGACAAACCGCGATGTACCGAGGACGGAGAACCGCGTGACGCACAACCAAATAGGCAATGTACCGGCAAACGATTGGCCTATCGTAATTCAGCTACAAGACTGCAATGGAGCGAGGAAGGGGAAGGATCACTGGAAGGATCACGCGCCCATCGCATCACTACCTTCTGTCCAAGCTCTTCTTTAGCATTTTCAGCTGGGATCGGTGACTCGGTTGCTGACCCTTTTGACTCTCTCCTCGTGTGTACAACGACATAGTCGAACGGCTGTCAAGTATCTCGTACGTATCTCAACCCCACAGGATGAGTAAATATTGACGAGACTTGACCGTGTCCCAATCCAGGGGGTAATAATACCGCAGTTGTAATACTTCGCACAGGGACGGGCGTATGGTAATACCGGTAATATTATCTTGTGAGATGCACTTGTAGGTAAGTTGAAAATTGATACTTCGGTAGAGAATACTACTTAGTGCAGTAGTTCTCTTTTAACTAAAAAGCTACAACTGCTCGCCAGTTACGTATAATTAAAGGTGAACTATGGGTCGTATGAACTAAACTTGATACTTCGGTAGAGAATATTACTTAGTGCAGTAGTTCTCTTTTAACTATAGAGTTACAACTGCTCGCCAGTTACGTATAATTAAAGGTGAACTATGGGTCGAATGAACTTAAGTCAACAATCGACAGCAATAAGCTATGTTCTACCGAAAATGCGTACGAGTATATATTTCAGCATCAAGGAGGAAAGGCTCACAAAGATTGTCCATCTCACGCTCTTCAGCGTACGATTAGTATCAGACAGTTTATCGTTCTATGCGTATCCTAGGATCATACTGAAGTGTCGTGGTTAACATCACAGCAGTGACCTTTGTTTGTTTCTTCTTTCTCGGGATATAGCTCGTTGATGGACTATGACTACACCCACTATAGTCTGCTACAGTACTATCAGTGTTCGTAATTCTATCTGTTTCTTATTTTTTTAGATGCGGAAGTACGTATGTACACAAAACAAACAACTGGATAGTGAGAATGTTTTATTTTGTCGTAATGCACACTTGTCCACAGTTCTCTTTATTTGTCTAGTATTGTTTATCTATTTGGTGCAATTCAGGAAGCGTGATCAAAACCCAGTAGACGTATCTTTGCGATTTATCTTGTAGGATATTTATCGCTGGTAATTACACCAAGCATAGATTTTTGTACGTATTTTTCCTTGTAAGGTTTTATATTCTGTAAATGTGTGAATAGCATGGGAACATCCATATTGCCGCGGTTGATACACCGGACTGAATATTACCCATTTGTTTTTGACTTTTACGAGTTTGATTTCTATATATGAGGCTTCTCTAGCAATCTGACTTTGCATTAGGGGGGCGTGTTGTGAGTATGAACCTTGAATTCAAATCTAGGTTAATGCGCAGTCTGTTCGAGCAGTCTACTCGCACGAATAAGATGTGCAGTTGAATATTACGTTGAACAATGCGTTGAATCTTCGGTGGAACATAGATGTAAACGTAGGTTTTGGAATTTTAAGGTTGTCCCGTTGTCCTGGTATTCTACCGGACTACGGGCAGTGTTCCGTAATGATCAAGTGGTGATGCAATCCACCATAATCAATCTCCCTACTCTCCCTTCTTCTTCTTCTTTTTCTTCTTCTTCTTCTTCTTCTTCTTCTTCTTCTTCTTCTTCTTCTTCTTCTTCTTCTTCTTCTTCTTCTTCTTCTTCTTCTTCTTCTTCTTCTTCTTCTTCTTCTTCTTCTTCTTCTTCTTCTTCTTCTTCTTCTTCTTCTTCTTCTTCTTCTTCTTCTTCTTCTTCTTCTTCTCTTCTTCTTCTTCTTCTTCTCTTCTTCTTCTTCTTCTTCTTCTTCTTCTTCTTCTTCTTCTTCTTCTTCTTCTTCTTCTTCTTCTTCTTCTTCTTCTTCTTCTTCTTCTTCTTCTTCTTCTTCTTCTTCTTCTTCTTCTTCTTCTCTTCTTCTTCTTCTTCTTCTTCTTCTTCTTCTTCTTCTTCTTCTCCTTCTTCTTCTTTTCTTCTTCTTCTTTTCTTCTTCTTCTTCTTCTTCTTCTTCTTCTTCTTCTTCTTCTTCTTCTTCTTCTTCTTCTTCTTCTTCTTCTTCTTCTTCTTCTTCTTCTTCTTCTTCTCCTTCTTCTTCTTCTTCTCTCTTTGGCCTCAAGCGCCCAATCCATACTTTCCCTTTTCTTTCTCATCACAAGTGATCTTAACAGACACTTCGGTGCCACCTCTGCATCTTTTCGCATAGAAGACAGAGTCTCAACACAACCATTGTGTGCACAGGCTATTCACAGAGAGAACTCGACGGGGGAGCTTCGCTGCTGCCTCGCCTCCCCCCGCCGTGGCCCATACCGCTGCCACCGTCTCCGCTGTCCCTGTCGCTGCAGCCTCCACGGCGACCGCCCTCACCGTTACCACCTCATTCGCTGTCGCTCCCCCGGTACCACCCCGCCCTGCTACCACGCACATCGCTGTTGCTACTCCCACCACCACCACTGCAGCCATACACACACGGCTGCCATTCCTGCCACCGCTCGGCATCTCCCCGGACACGACTCTGTTGCCCGTGTCGGGGTTACTTCCCTCAACGTCATCACAACCTCCATCGCTGCTTGGAGGAGAAGGAAGAGAACTCGGCGTGGGCGTTGTCATTGGTGTTTGCATGAAACTCGAGGAAACCTCGAACTGTGGGTCGAGGTGCGGTGGTGATAGGTTCTGTTTACGGAGCAAGGGGAAACGGTGGGGTTTGTGGTTGAAGTACGAGAGAAGGGCGGGAGGAGCAAGGGACAAGGGGTGTAATGAGTCCGCTTGGCAATAAATCGATTCCAGTATGACATTGCCATAGAAAGCCTCCATAGATGCAAGAACGAGGCAGGTCGAAGGGACAGAGCTGTTGTCACACAAATAGTTTGAAGAGGAGATGTGGAATGCAGTCGTATTTGCCACGCGCTTGCCGTTCAATGTGCTTTCTTGGACTTCGACCTTGACACAATCACCCCCTATTACCTAGCAGCATGCGTTCTCTTCATGTGGCTGATGCTATGAAAATAATTTTGTTTCTACCACAGGTTGTGCTCTGAAGCTTTGAAAGGGACAACTGGACATCAACCTCTTGTAGCGATTCTTGCACGTTTCCATGAGCTAGTAGGCGTAACCGGGAGGGAAGAAACATAGGCTGTGCTCGAGGTTCTATATATCACTTCACAGGAGGAGTAGTTACTCCAGGATTAGATTCAACAGTCGGCACAACACGTTCAAAGCACCTGCGCATCGTTTCCTTTGGTGATTCGCTCCGCGCCCGCCAATGTGTTGTCTCATTCATACATATGGACCAACAATCCGAGTGCTCAATCAATGTGTGTTGTGGAGTTTTTCCACTCGATAACCTCGGCAGGTCGCCCGCATCTCAGCGCCCGTAACAGTGAGGCAAACATCAGATGGCAACTCACCAACCGCGTTTTAAACAAACGAAACAACCCGCATGATTGACAATATACCACTTGTCCAATCCAGTAACGATAGACAAAACAGGTTTCGATTGGAAGTCTATGCTGTGTGTCGCCGCGCCTGAAGCAGAACTGACGACGGAGGACGAAACACCAAGCCCAGAGACAACCCATCGAACAGCAGCTCACCACGCGCGGGATCCACATCTCCGTACGGTTTGCTTGGTTGATCCATTGAACGTCGACCCAGCTCATATCTTGGAGCTCGTCCGGCGCCGCGCGGCGACCCTCCCCAGCCTTGTGGTACCCCGCTAAAGGATCGCAGAGCCTGGACGAGATACAAGGCGACATCCAGGAAAGAGGGAGGTTGTGTTTATGACTACTTAAGTGCACTGAACTATAATACCAGTTTTTTCGTCGTCGTACTGTGTTGCGCCGTGAAAGAAGGAGAGGACAAACTCGCCCACCATGGACGGGACATGCGATACATACATACATGTCGTACATACATATCATGTTTGCTTAGAGCGACGTAAGGCACATCCCTGTTGCTGTGGGATATTGCTCAACGTGTGGCACACTTGTCCTTTTTTGAACACGAACCACTTCTATTGTTCCAGACAGATATTGTAGATGCTCACCACAGCTTACTGTTGAAGACCGCGAGAGACATGGCTCTCATGAACCCTCCTCGTCGCTCGCCGTATTAACCCCTTTCGTTCTCTTCTGGCTAGGCATGATGGTTTCTTCCCAGCGGTTCTCGTCCGCTGGCACAGTAGATATGCTCCGCTTGTCTCATTCAGCAGATTGTTTTGCGCGAGGTTTCGTATTAGCACTTTCAGCGTTGCGATGCCTGTGACTACTAATAGCTGTTGTGGCGTAGAGGTTGTTAATGGTGATGGGCATGGCAAGCTTGGAGCAGCAACGTGCTCGATAACGGAAGGCGGAGGGTTTCCCACCCTGGCCGAATCGTGGTCCATCACAGAACAAGGGAAACAAAACAACAGTCTCATTATCTATAAGGACAAATCCAAAATCTGGAAACATCGGTATCGGTGGCATGATGAAGCACAATCAGCGCGTTGACACGCGCCATGATGTACTTACTATAAGCATGCGTTTATTCTAAAACTACTATTGTCGCTGTCGCTGCTGCTGCTCCTCCTATGAAGTGGTGTTTCGTGCGAAGAGCATCGGCCTCTTGACTTACTCGCTCTCGCCTAAGTCTAACTCGTTGGAACACGCACCGGAATCGTGGGAGAATTCCTTTGGGGACTTCCTAGGTAAAAAATGACGAAACGCGTCAATATTTGCAATGTATATCGTTTTATTACTGGCGGATCCCAATGCAAGGAGTTGTACAACACGAGGGTTACTAGCGTACACCATTGGGTACATACTGCAACGCCTCCCTAGGGGATGAGAGACGAATGGTGACATCACGCTTCTCGTTTATTTCGTCTCTACACATGTCGGCCCCATAAAGAGTTGACCAGCAATTCAACACAGTCTTGATTCCTCGATACCGCTACGCGCAAGATCAGCTTTGTTACGCACGTAACACATATAATTTCGCAATACGAATATGATAGGGGAACATATTTTCTCGCAATCCACAAGTCAGCGAGTGGTTGCTAGCGTGTTTACTCCTCGGTCATTTCTTTGTTTCGGTTCCAGATCATGTCACCGGCGTTTTCCCTTAGACTGTGAGGTGCACGCACGAATACTACGCTATCAATATTGTACTACTACACCGTCCAGGAAGTTATTAACAATCGCGCGGTAAGTCGTTTGTTTGCGATGTTGAACACGGTTTGCGGTTTCAACTTCGGCTCAAGCCTTTTGTTATGGCTGAAAACTGCACCCGACTCTATTTCTCAAGTATTTAAGGTTCTTCCCCAAATGTTTGGGTGCAGTTGCAACTAAAGATGCCGGTTGACGGCTTTCTTACCCCTTGACCGATCTTATACGTTGTTCTTTTGTTCGTGGAAGTAGTTGGGAGCTTCAGCTTCCGTTGAAGCTTCTGCTACGTCCATGGCATATTCCACCACGATTCAATGTTTGGAAATTGCCGTTACTTCCATGAAAGCTTCCACTACCCCCATCGAAAAACACCCTAGTCTATAATCCTCAAGACGGCCCTTCCTTGGCGGACAGCCGCCAAGGAGCTACCCACACTGGAATTGGTGCATTGCGTCTGAACTAGCGCCGGATCTCAACTCCGAAAACGGGTTGAGACGAGAGTTGTTTCTTTCGGGGGAAGAGTTGGTCGAGATCTCGCGATAATAATTGATTTTATACTGACAATATACTTGTTTACTGAGATGATTTGCATCAACCGAGATAATATATGTCTTATTTTTTTCCAGGAATTTCAACAACCTACCAGGCTTTTTCTCGACGGTGTTTGCGCATACTGATAGTCACGACTACATAATCGAGCGAAACTTATACACCACAAACAGACTTATACACCCTGGTGACGAAACCAATGTTCACACGGATCGATACCGCCCCGCACGGTGCGGAAGCTCTATATATCCCATCGGCTAGTTACTGATCGGATGGGGCTCATGGACCCGAGTGTTGGTCCTCGGGACAACGTCCAAATTTGCATAGAGCCGGGGGGGATAAGTTTCAATGTGTCCGCATCAGAAATCCTCCCTTACACCTACAACTCCAGTACCCTGAGAACGAAAACGGAGACCCCTCGCATTAATATTGTCTTGCAAGGTGTGTAAACCCCACCTCCATCGATCGACTCTGATTGATCCCCCGGGTCGACACCTCCCCTCACTGGGTGAAAACCCCACCACCATCGGCTGATGGCTGACTGGCCTGGGCGAGTACAAAACCTTCATACTTGGGACCGTGGAATGTCCATAGCGCGTCACTGAAAAGTAGCATTAAATAAGTAGTAAGTGATGCTGCTGTTGTAGATATAGTAGTGGTTCGCTGTGTAGCGGAGTGCAGTGTTTACTCTGCTGTTGTTCCGCTGTGCATGTCATCCCCGTGAAAAAAATGCTAAATAATTTTTCTTTTTTTCTTTTTTCACACTTATTCCTACTTTCCTTCTTCCGGACAAGCCGTGGTCACAGGTGTCGTCCCTTTCCCCCCCCGGTATTTGCCTTCGGTTTTTTTATCGCTCATAGGGTTCAGAAATCCTACTGCTCGTCGATTTTTCATCGAGTGTTGAAACTCACGCTCTCGAGCTTTCCGCATGTCAATCTGGGCACAAGAAAAAGACGAGTACTCACTCGGGGAGACTCAGACTCACGAAACTGACCTATACCAGGCTCGAGGACAACCCGATCCGCCACCGGGATGACTGGCACAATTAGTACCACTCGGTGACGACGGGCGTGAATGTAAGGGCCGTTTTGTATATACAACTACACCCCAATGTTCCTTATATTTCCGTTCAGAGTGTGCTTTACGTTACGGCACCTTACGATACGAGTATGGTACTACCATACTCTACAACTATGGGTAACGCAGATGTAGCGCCATGGGCGGAGCTGTGACCGTACTGCTACAACATACCGGTAGTGAATAACCAATTTAAAAAAAAAAAACAGCGAGCTATCCACAGTAACGTCAAGGATACCCTGTAGGCAAGTGTTTTTTTCGCCGAAGGTAGTCTAGGTCTCGTGGAGTAAACAGCGAGTTTCTTACTTGGTTTTAGGCTTATCTGTTTTTGACCCCAAGGGCAACAGGTGTACCAGGTACCTGTTTTGTGAACACTGCCTTATGTGCTTATGTGTGTGCGTGATAGACTGCGCTCGTACGGCACGTGGTCCACGATGGGCACGCCGAGCTTCATGCAGCTATGACATTTACCCGAGAAGGAAGGGCGGCGGTTTTGTCGTTTGAACCAAAAAACGTTTCACCGCCGTCAGAACGGAACAAAAAAAACGATTACACCGCACAAAACAGAAATTCGGCAAGACATAACGCATCGCCAATCGGCAAGACACGGCGCGCTGCTGCTGTACGGATTACAGCACGATTCACGTTTTCGCAATTGAGTCTTCTGCCACCGCTGCTGCTGCTGCTGCCGTATTGACACCAGTGTCCTTTTGCGTCTTCAAGCAAACACTGCTGCCGTCTACGAAGCTTGTGGTGCCCATCGTGCTCATCGCACCACACGTCATAACAACGCCGTACGAGTAACGTCTCGCCATCGAGTCCGATTAAGGAATCCTACCGTACGACAGAAACGATCCTTCTGCAGCCTTCACGCGATATTTCGAAGCATCCGAGCATACTGAGAATCAGGATGCCGCGACATCAGCGACACCGCAGGGGTGGTCGAAACAAGGGCGGAGGGGTGGTGGGGGCCATCTCTGTTGGGATTTTCAAGTTCAAACTCTGGTGATTACTTACCTGGTGTCTATTTACCGGGAACAACCGATGCTATGATAGTACGACATATAGTCTTCTATGTACCTATATACTCTATTGAATAGGTTCGAATATGCACAGCAGGGCCACAATAGGGATGGCAGGGAGATCCCTCCAAACAAAGATGACATGTCTGTACGGCGTGTATCTGTTGTACTGTCCACCTCGCACGGTCGTTAGCCGATGTTTACCCGTATTCTCGAGGAATGGGGCTCGACGTTAGCGAGAGGTGCGCTCGTTCGCTGGTTTCCATGTTTACGGTCGGACACGGTACAACTCTGCACCATTAGCACACACGTATATCTGTCCGGCCGTGGCGATACTTTGTGGTGCAGGCTCTGTGACCCGTTTGTGGACTGCCGAAAGGCTGGAGGTGCTCGTCGCGCGGAGTACGAGGAGGAGTGTGGCATGACCTACGTCGAGTACATGTTTCGGGCCAAGAACAGGGAGACCATGTGGACGCCGCGGATGGTAAGCAGTGGTGCAACAAACTAATACGTTCTCAATCATTAAGTCGCACGGCATTTGCAGCGAAGTTTATACGTGCTGTTAAATGATTGGATGCATAGCATCTCGATCATGCGGGTAGGCCGGTCGCGGTATCGATGCTCGCTGCGCTTCGGTTGGCACCGAGATACGGTTCAATTGACTGACCGAGCCAGATTTGTATCGCTTCCCAAATCTGTTTATACGGGCGAAAAGGGTGCTGTTTGAACAGCATGACTAGAACAGGGCAAGAGCACCTGGAACGACTGACCACAGCTGCTACACCAGCCACGCCCGGTAGCATCGTAGTATCGGGCAACTGCTTCTCCCATGAATTGATATGAACGGCCCTGTGCACAGCATGACTTGCCGCCCCCGTCGGCTACATCTACCTTGTTGGAAGACGCCGGTATCGCGAGATTAGACTATTCGTCTGGGGCTTTTCAGACGCAAAATGGACGAAAAACAACGATCTTGTTAATCTCGCTTTAATGCCGAAGTCCAATGCAAAGGAGTTATGTGACACGAGGACCAGCACCAACAATGGTGTAAAGGCTGCACCGTCTCTCTCCTTGATGACATACGGATGATAGCACCGTAACCCAGCCAACATTTTCTTGGTTTCCTCGATACGGCCACGTGTAAAATATGTTTTGTTTCGAGATGACGCATATCCCAACCTGAAAACATTTGCGGGGCTAAAAGTGCGAAACGCGTTCTCGTCACCCACAGGCCAATGCTCGCGTGCTTACGCTCAGGTCTTCTTTCCATTCGACCACTGAGATGTGTCAGCAGTATTTTCCCTAGCCTGTTAGGTCATACCCACGCATATTACATCAGCACTGACAAGGATGATATTAGTGGTTGGCGGCGCTGTTTTTCGTCATCCGTCAAGTCGATTCCTCCACTAGAAAAAATGCCTTTGGGCGCGAGATGTTGCACAATGTTTACCTATCGCCCCGCCGAAAACGATGACCATCGTTTCATGCTACCGGCTATCCTTTCGTTCGCGATCATGCACCAAAGCAATTCGCCGCTCCCCTCGAACTAAATCCTTTCATGCAGGTTTCCGTGGTGATAAACTTACACGTTAAGATAATCGTACCGATTGCCCCACCGACGGTGATGGCATTCTGTTAAATCAGCTGCGAGAGCTGGACATGGCAACGCGTATGACAGTTGTCGACTCTTGTTGTCGTCTATTAATAGCGGCCGATCGCACCACCCTCTTAAACTCGTTCCAGTCGCACAGGTAGCGGAAAATATATTCAGATTGCCCCGCCGCCGAGGGCCATGGCCGTGACCGCCATTACAATAGGGAGTTTGCGGGATACCAAATATGGTTGGGTAGGAAAACACACAATACGTGTATTGTACCGACGAATGTCGTATGATCCGACGCGCGAAAGGTAGGTTAGAAACAACACATCCCTACCATTCAGTTTATTTACCTACTTTTTCGTGGGATGGGTTGGCCTTCGGGTTTGACGTTCGTCGGCCCCAATATTGCTATTGTGGTATGTTTTCTTTCCCAACCTCATTTGGTTTATCGCAAACACCCTGGTTACATCGGTGCTTCATGTTGTGGTTGTCCGTCACTGGCTTTCTTACTGCGCTCTCGCTTCGACACACAACGCTTGGATTCCAACTTTTGACATTGATTTCTAGATTTTTATCAGAAGTTGGTGAAGAGGATTAACTACGTCATGCGGCGGATTGATTCACACGTTCAGCTACTATACACAAATTGGCGTTCGTGGTGGGGTACTCTATCCTCTTTGCTGATTACCTCTAATAGCTCTTTACCGATTACGACCTCCAAAGCCTATGCCGACTACGGCCTCTCGACTCTGTACCGTTTGCTTCACTGATGATGTTGATGATGATGGTGATGATGATGGCGATGATGACGATGGTGATGATGATGGTGATGATGATGGTGATGATGATGGTGATGATGATGGTGGTGATAGTGCTGATGATGGTTTTGGTGATGGTGATGATGATGTTGTTGCTGCTGATGGTGATGATGGTGATGACGATGACGATGGTGATGATGATGATGATGATGATGATGATGATGATGATGATGATGATGATGATTATTATTATTATGATGATGATGATGATGATGATTGCAATGATGCTAATGATGGTCGTGATAACGTTGTTAATAAAAGGCTCACAGTTCCGCACGTCCCGACTGTGAACCAGAGAGGTTCTTGCGTGTTCATTGTGATGATGATTGCAATGATGCTAATGATGGTCGTGATAACATTGTTAATAAAAGGCTCACAGTTCCGCACGTCCCGACTGTGAACCAGAGACGTTCCTGCGTGTTCCTTGTCGACAAGCAGTGCCGGAGGACGGGGAAGAGGCATCAATCCCACCCGTTTCCATCGAAATATACTACCATTACTATGAAATACCATATTTCCTTCTGCCTCCATCGCTCGTGAACCCTAAGCCTTACTACACTCGGAAATAAATGTCTGGAGCCCTTGCTTGTGCACAAATGCCGGCTCTCCCCCTCATTCTCCTTCCCCCCTTCTGTCGCAATGAAACCCCGTCAAATCCCTGCTCACCGGCCCCGTTTAGGACCTGCCGCCCCCTCGGCTCAACGAAGACTTCTTGTGCTCTTCGAAGTCTTCCCCGACACCAGCCACGACACCTGGGTCCACGTCTGCTCCCACCAGCCACTACAGCGATGATACCGACCGCGACAGCAACGATACCGACAGCGATGAGAAGGAGGAAGAGGTGTCGTTGGAGCCGGTGGTGCGAGCGTCGTTGGGTGGAGATTCCTCCTCCCCATCCCTCTTTGCTTCCATGTCCGCTCCCCGCCCGCCGTCGAGGCCTCCGTCCACAACTTCGTTCACGGAGGACGACATCCTTGGAGGCAAGCTCTGGTGGTTTTAGAGCCAAGAAGCTAGAGGGGGAGAGCACCTTTCTCCCTCACCTACACACGATATATGGTCTCCCTTGTTTGTGGTGTCCCATCGCACGGTGTTCCCTTCTCCGGGTTTCAAAACAACACCTTCCGCGGTCAGGTGGTAGCGGTGGAAGCGCTTGCGGCGGTGGTAGGATGTGTTGTATTTTTTATGACGACGACGCTAAGAGGAAGGTTGAGCAGCAGCGACCGCGTTACTTCAGCAGCATTGGCATTGGCATCAGCAGCAGCAGCAATAGCAGAAGCAGGAGCGACTGCAGCAGCAACAAGAGGAGAAGGGGAAAGCTCGGTTTCGAAGGAAGTGCAGCATCGGTCCAAAAAGCGTTGGACAAGGTAACACGAAGTTAATTTAGCGGGTCGGTCGTTTCTAAGGGGTTTGTGCCCCTCGCTCGATTTGAAGAAGTCGCGGGGACGACGATGTCTAGCGAAGAATATTCGGGAGACAATCATATACCGGGTGGATATTGACTGGCACGAGTGGTGTCTGTTTTCCTAGCTACGAGATAGATCACCACCTCGGTCCTGTAGGGACCGTGCGAACAAAATGGACCCGATTCATATTGGGTGATATTTTATTGGCACGAGCGATGTGTGTATGTACCTACAGCAGCAATTGTGATCTCGTTTTCTCCACAGTAGCCATAAGCTTTTTTGTGGGCGAGATTTCGATGTCGGCGATGTGTGGTTCCGCTGAAACGTCGGCTACTCTTCCACCACAATAATTGCTAAACTAGGTACGCAACTGTGGGTACATGGCTAAGACGTGGTCGTGGTGTTTGAGGTTAGTGCCTTGCTCCGTCCGCCAACTATTGTACGGTGTCCCGCTAGAGAGGTGATTAAATACGTAATCCAAAGCAGTCCGTGAACAGGTCGGCTGCTACCCTGTGCATGCATCCGTGCGTGGGAGACCGAGGTACTTTTCAATAGTACTACGTGGACCTTGGGTCGAGTGGGCTGGGGCGTGGCGACCAAGGGGTTGAAAGGACTCTGGTTTCGGGGGGGTGGGGGGATTCATTTTGCATGTATACTCATGGTTTCCTTTTGTATCTCTTGATCTGGAGGTTTGTGTTCGATGAGCTTTATGCGAACAACACAAACGCTTGTGGGGAGGGATGGGTATTGCAGTATTAAACCAGTCCTTAGGTGGCAAAAGTGTTTGAGCATTTTTGTAATAGCGTCTCGGGTCATGGGTAAAGCAACTGATTCAAGGACATGATTCATGCCGTGTCGGTGACCTCTTGATCAGTCATTTTTTTGTCTAAATAGTTGGGTCCCGTTGAGTATCGTGCCGTGGCGGTGTTAGCACCTGTGACTTATACTTCGCTAGTGGGCTATAGTGGTGCTGTATGGGTTACTATAGTGTATTTGTGATGCACTTGTCCATAATGTCTTAGTGCCCTGCGGTCATGAACGAAGACTCGCTTGGAGGCGACGGGGGAGGTTCTTCCTCTAAGTAGGCGGTGGACCACACGTTCCTTGGAACTACAGCAGTGTTATCACAGTGTAAATTCTACAGATTTTTACGGCGGACCCAGCTTGCTCGTTAACGCTTTTGATGAAAACGTAATGGTTCTCAGACTGTTAGACATTTGACATTTCTAAAACGGCGAAAACGCTGCCAAAAAACTCAACAATGAGGAGAACATATGTTATGTCCGGCCCATCCCGTTGTGGCGGTCTTTGACTTAACGGTGATGCTTGCCCTTCAATCGTCCTAGCTCAGACTTTCTGCTCATCTCCACTATAGTTGGCGCCACTGGACATATCGCGCAATGTGGCCCAGCCGTTCCTTTGCTTGCCGACACCCGTATATCATGTTGCCTGCAAACCAATTTTGCTTCCTGGCACCAGAGCTAAACTCAACCACCTTCGAATGCTTTTCATGCTTGGTAGTGCCTACAAGTAACAGACTGGCACGTTCTCAGCGTGACCTATGCACCGAGTCCTTGCGCCGAGATGGGGACCTGCAGCTCGTTGGTCTGGTAGACCATATCCGAGGTGCGCTTCTTGATGTTAATGACCTCGCCTCGAACATTTCAGTCGTTCTACGGTAGCCCCCGCCAACATTTCTGAATCGAAATCGCCGGTTTCGAAACCAGCTCCCGGCCGTATCTCCTTAAACACGGTGCCCCTTGCCCCCCCCCCCCGACGTCGTCATTCGATAGTCATTTGCAAGCAAAACATATACGAAGAGTGTATTTTTCATGCAATCGTTTCTCATGTCGAGCAGCCATGAAACGTCCGTTAAACAAAATCGCTGGTTTTTCGGGGGGGGCTATCGTAGAATCAGTCATTTACGATCGTCGGTGATAACTTACTGATACAAAGTCATTACAAAATGTATCCACATGTAAGGGCCGTTCTTATCGGAGACCATTTTTGGTCTTAGATTTCTTAAATTTCCTACTTTTCTATATATTTGCAATGTGTCGTAAAATACCGAGGCATTCTGTCAATAATTTGTGAAATTGTTCGGCCCCAAAAAAATTGCAAAAGTTAACAATCACAAATTAGGAATATTGAATCCTGTCGTCGACTTCCATATTTCGAAGGCAGTCCTCCGACAAGCGCCGTGGCTCAACGCTGGGACCATGGGGTAGCTTTAAACGTTGACCAGGGTGGTCCAACATTATGGCCTGGGCCTCCGGAGGACTCATCCTCGAGTCGGACGAATCAACGATTATTCCTTCCCAATTATCCAGACACGAGGCGCAGAAACATGAAGAAGGCCATCGCTGGTGTCCTCGTCATGCTCGCCATGTTCCTGACACCAGGGGCTGCTGTCGTCAGATTGCACAAATCTACTTGGCCTGGGTGCTTTCCTCTGCGGTCCTCCGGGATGTTCGCTCATGCTTGCTGTGTGACGACGAGCGTGACTGCTGGTGTTGGGTGGTTGCGGTCTTGCTTTATGGCTCGGTTTTCAAAAATCAGGGAAAAAGACTAACAACCAACAACTCCGCGCTCGATAATAATGCAGACGTTTTTTCGTGGAAATTCTGGATTAAGAAGAGGAAATTTAGTAAACTAACATCTCCGATAAGAACGACCCTAAAGAGTGGGAAGGAATAAGAGAAGAAAAAAAACGAGAGACGAAGCACAAGCATTACGTTTATGTGCGCAGACGGTCCACATCGTCGTGGTGTGATGCCGTTTAGTTCACTAAGTGTCAAGCGTAACCAATCGCTTGGCAATGTAATTGAGTGCACCTCGTGGCCTATAACGTGATGACTGCTGGCGGATGTTGCAGATTACAAATCCATTCTTTGTGTGAACCTGGCGCCACAATCTAACGTCACGTTATTTACCCACGTGAACACAGGAAAGGCAAAAGCGATCGCACCCATCCCCCCCCACCCACCCACTCACCCACACCCATCCTCCCAACCACGCATCCACCCACCCACCCACCCACCCCACCCACCTATACACACGCACCCACATACCCACCCACCCTTCACGTGCGCACGTTGATTGTCAGCCTCCCTTAGAGCTGCGGCTGCTACATCGCATTGAGGTGACCATTGATCCCAACGTGCTTACCTGCTCCAGCTCATGAAATCACCACTCTCAGACTCCGCGCTTGAAGATGTCTCCATCATTATTATCATCCGCCATTATCATCATCCATTATCGCTCTGAGTTTGAGAAACGATGACTGCAGTGCAGTCTGATGAACCGTTCCACAGCCTAGGTATACATGGCGAAAACAAACCCTCTCAAGCGGGATTCCAACCTTGTTGGGGGTAGCGTGATGGTCAGTACTTGAGGGAAGCCGTTAGTCACAAGGCGTTTGGCCTAAACGTGCGTGCTACCTACGTGATCACGTGTGATAGCGATCCGTCCAGAGAGCCGCCCATCGGCATGGGTAGCGCCCCAACTTACTGCCGTACTGACCAAGGCGAGGTATTTCACATAGCATCATACCCGCATTTTCATTATATTGGGTGCAGGTCACGTACGCATGCGTGTGAGCTCTGCTCTACGTTCATAGTAGGGTTGGAATCGTTTTGCTTGGCGTCCCGTAGCAAGCAATTCCATAATGAATGTGAACATCAAGAATGCAAAAAGCTTGCAAGCTTGAGATTGTAAAGAACTGGGGCGGCCCCTCGCGCGAGTCGTAAACGTGGCTGTAGCCTTGGCCTAGTACCCCACCGCCGCCCGTGGTGCTCGTGCGCGAACCGGTTCCAAGTTTCAGGTTTTTACTCTTTGATCTGCAAATATATATCCGCCTTTTATGCAGCCCGATAAAATTGCAAAAAATCGAACGGGATGAATCTTGATCTTGTTTGAGAATCCGACGGCCCAAGTCGTAAGATCTTATCTGACGATTCGGCCTGTCGGATCCTCAAATCGAAAAATGGGAACAGTTTTTCATCAGGCAAATATGTAACTGAGCAGAGCCTGGCACAGCAGATGTACGAGGTTCACACAGATGTACGAAAAACGATCGCGATGCGTTGGGCTAGGAATACAAACACAATGCGCGAACGCAGTCGACCGGTCTCTCCGTAGCCACACTATATAGCTAGCTGTCGGTGGACGCGGGCTCGGACCTCCAGGAACCGAGAAGAGCACCGCACCCAGCGCGCGTCTTTTGTGGCTACGTATCATATATACGAGAGTACACCACAGCAGCAGCAAACACGGTACGTACGGAGACATACCGTCGGCATTATCGGAACCGGAAACTTCGGTAAGTTCAGTACGACATCAATACCGGTACCGGACACTTCGGTAAGTTCGCTACGGCACCCATACCGGTACCGAAAATACCGGTACCGTACCGAACACACCCTTGCATGTTTTAGTTTCGTCTTTTTTTACCCTACGAAGTTCCCAAAGTAATTCTCCCACAATTCTGGCGCGTGTTCCAACGAATCAGATTAGGTCGACAGGAAGGAAGTCATTACGCCGGGCCCGATGCTCTTCGTACGGTCCTATCACTTTACGGGAAGAGCAGCAGCAGCAACAACAACAGTAGTTTTAGAAGTTGCCCATGCGTAAAATTAGGTAATTGTTGTATGTCTAGCTCAACAGCGGCGCTTGTCATCTTGCTGATATGTTGCATCATACGACCGATACCGATGTTCCCAGATTTCAGAGTTGTGTTTACTGATAAAGAGGGTTTTCTTTTGTTTCATTCATTCAGTGACGGACCATGACTCGGTTTAGGTGGTAAAACCCCCCCTCGTCCCTCATCGAGCGAATTGCTGCGCCAAGCATGCCTTGCCCATTACCATAAACAACTACTACGCCACAACAGCAGCCAGTAATCACAAGCAACGCAACGCTGAAGTGCTATTAATAATATAAGACCAAAACCTCGCGCAAAACAATCTGCAGAATGAGACAAGCGGAGCATATGTACTGTGCAAGCGGACGAGCGCCATTGTAAAGAAACCAACGTCGTGCCCAGCCAGAAGAAGACGAAAGGTGGCAATTACGGCGAGCGACGAGGGGGGTTCATGAGGGCCATGTCTCTCGCGGTCTTCAGCAGTAGGCTGTGGTGAGCATCTACAGTATATATCTGGAACAACACGTGTTTCGTATTCACAGAAGGCCCAGTATGCCACACGTAAAGCAGTTCCCCAGAGTAACAGAGGTTCGGCTTGTGCATGTGTCTCCTCCATGTTAGGCGAGTTCGTCTTTTTTTTTGTGTAACGGTGCAACGCAATACGGCGATGAAACTGGTATTTTTATACTTCAGTGCATAAAAATTGCAATACACACACCACCTCTGTCTTGGATGTTGCCTTATTTCTCGTCCAGGCCCTGTGACCCTTTAGCAGAGTGCCGCAAGGCTGGGGAGGGCCGCCGCGCGGCGCAGGACGAGCCCCAAGATATGAGCTGGGTCGAATATCAGTGGAGGGCTCGCCAAAGCAACCGTAAAGAGATGTGGATCCCGCGCATGGTGAGCTGCCGTTCGTTGGGTTATCTCTGGGCTTGTTGTTTTATCCTTCATCGTCGGTCCTGCTTCACGCGCGGCGACACACAGCACAGGCTTTCAACCGGGACTTGTGTTGTCTGCCGTTGTTGGGGTTGGATAAATGGTATCTTGTCGATCGTGCCGGTTGCTTCGTTTGTTTCGAACGCTGTCGAACGCTGTCGGAGGACCGCTATCCGGTGCTTGCCTCACCGCTACAGGCGCCGAGATGCGGACGACCTGCCAACGTTATCCCGTGGAAAAACCCCCTCAGAACACATTGATTGACAGAACACTCGGTCGGTCGGTGTTTGAGTATGAATCAAACAGTAAATAGGCGCGCGCGGAGAGAAGCACGAAAGGAAACGATGGGAAGCTACTTTGAACGTGTTGTGCCGACCATGTCCGGTTTAACCTAATTCGGGAGTAACTGCTCCTCCTGTGAAGTGAGATGAAGAGCCTCGAGCACATCATGAGCCCCCCCCCCTCCCCCGGGTTCGCCTACTAGCTCATGGGAACGTGCGAGAAACAATACATTGTGACAATAGATTTCTGCATGATTGTCCCTTTTGGAAATCCAGTGAACAAACCGTGGTGGAAACAAAATCGATATTCACAGCAGCAGCCACACGAAGAAAACCCATGCTGCTACGTGACGGCCGCGATGATGTCAAGGTCGGAGTCCAATATAGCATATTGTGCAGCACGCGCGTAGCAAATACGACTGCATTACAGATCTCCTATTGAACCATCCGTGTGATAACAACTCTGTCCTCTCTACCTGCCCCGTGCATGCATCTATCGCGGTTTTCTATGACAACGTATTTCTGGAATCGATTCATTGACAAGCAGACTAACCGCACCCCCTGTGTCTTGCTCTCCCTGCCCTTCCCTTCAACCACAAATCCGACCGTTTCCCCTTTCCTCGTAAACAGAACCTGCCGCCAACGTACCTCGACCCACAATTCGAGGTTCCCTCGAGGTTCTTGCCTACACCGGCGACAACACCCACGCCTGCTTCTCCTCCTTCTCCTCGAAGGAGAAATGGAGGTGGTGACGACGCTGAGGGCAGCAACCACAACATGGACAACGGAGTCGTGCCCGAGAAGATAGCGAGTGGCGGCAGGAGCGGCAGCCGTGTTCGTGGCTGTAGTGGCAGCGGAGCTGCGTGGCACCGAAGGGGGCGACAGCAAGTGAGGTGGTAATGGTGAGGGCGGTCGCCGAGGAGGCGACAGCGACAGGGACAGCGGGGACGGCGGCAGTAGTGCGGGCGACACCGGGGGGGGTGGTGGCGGGGAGGGCCACCCGCCCTCCGTCAAGCTCTCTCTCAACTATTTCTTCCTGGAGTTCTCCTTTCCGGCCTACTGGCCCTTCGTCCAGCTTGCAGAGGTTCTTGTTGAGCTGGCTGGTTCTGCTGGGAGAGGATCACAGAGCAAGGCGACACCTTTCGCATAAACATGGCTCTCCCTCGCATGACTTGGTAGGGGGGGGGGGGGGACTGCAATAGTGCGGTTCGGTTCGGATTTCTTGACCCTGGGGTGCGGGGTTGAAAGTTCGACAACGAAGACGCTGGAAGAATTGCTTTCGTGTTCGTTGTTCCTATGAATGTTCGATTTGTTCCTGTGATTTTGTTGCTTGTTTCTGTTTCGAGGGTTACTGATTTGGTGGGTAACTGTTCGTACAGCGTTAATCGTTCGGCGGGTGGGGGGTTGGTTTCGTTTTTTTAAAAGTAGTCCGTTCTTCCTGTTGTTTTCCTAGGTGTTCATGTGTTGAGGGATACTAGTTTGGTTGTGTTAATTTTCCATCGTGAATCGTTCGGGGTTGTGGGTAGAAGGCTGGCGAAACAGATCACGGGTCTTAGACAACATGATTGTAGAAGGAACAGAAGCGTGTACGAGGAACATCAACTACTCCGCCCTTGTAGGCAAGGGGACTTGAAAGAGCTGGCAACCACCATGTTAAGTTATTCTGGTAGTCTTCCACTGACTGTTTTAATGAATACTTGGTGGTCAGAGTGGGGTGTTCCGCGACGTGAAATGTGATAGCTTCAGGTGGCGCTGCATCATAACAAATGGTGGAGTAATACCCACGACAAAGCTAGCCATGACGGCGTCAACGCAGCCGGTAGACACACGCTTGGGAAATGGCATCAAGCACGTCTGTTGTCGCCTTCTTGTCCATCGGCTTGTTACAGTCGTAGGCTTTAACCCTTACTTCCACAAAACTGAGACACGAAGTGTTCTCGAAGAAGAGCCATCCCGCCCTCCCAAAAATTATGTTGCCCGTCAGTATTGATACGCGATGGGGTCAGCATTTCGTTTGCTCGTAAGCTCTCGTTGTATATAATCATATTCGTGTCGCAACTAAATATTCATATTCGCCGCGCCTTCGGCAGTTGTCCGCACGAAATATTATTTCGTGTTTTCATCGAGGTTCGAGTAAAGGATAATTACCGCGCCACGATACAAAGGATTTCACTTGTATTACAAACTATCCCTGGTATAAAAAAATTGAACAAGGTCGATGACAACGTAGCGGTACATAGACTATCTTCCGGCATTTATTTGCTACATGTCTCCTAAGACAACGTAGCGGTAAATAGACTATCTTCTTCCGGCATTGTTTTGCTACACGTCCCCTTCTTCCTATCAAACGATGCTTTCGCCGTCGACTCCAGGCGTACACCCCACTCTACCCCACACAATCCCAACCCACCACCACCCCACGCCACTCCTCCCTACCGAAGCAACGAAACAACAAGTCGTGGTGCTACCCAGAGTAGCTTCCCACAAGGTATGGGACAGCGAGAGAACTTGTTACACACAGTATTCATATATACATCTCTATCATGTCCCAGTTATATCCCTGTTACAAAATCGTCTCGGGTAGCCCCAGCCTCGATCTAAATTCCCAATGTTTTTTCCCCCGCGGAACAATCGCGTTTTCATTGACTGGGACGCTTTGCTCGCACCGTTCGACGTGGTTTCAGAGCGATTTTCCCTCATGGTGACAGCTAGGCCCTAGCCGTCAAGACGGCCCTTTAAATTTTATAACGCCCTTGTCCCAACCCCTGCGCCTTAAGGACTGTGTGGGGCCTTCAAACTTGCCTTGAAGCCATCTATTGTGTCCAAACACAACGCCATTAGACCGGAAACCCCATAACGAGGGGATAGGGTAGAGATCATGAAGGAATTTCTCTCTCTCTGTGGCCGCATGCCGTGGTAGAGGTGCGCTATTTTTTTTTATCTATCCTCAATTGACGAGTTCTATTCCTCACCTAAAAACCCATTAGGAGAAAAATAAAAGTGCTACGCGATAAACACGGCCCATGGACTAGTCTATAGGTGTAACACGAGAAAAAAACGCGAAAAAAAAAATGGCATATTCCAGCTGTATTGAGTTAAGGGGTCCCGATATTTGAGAAAGAGTCATCCTGCGGTAGGGGAGTTGCACTTTTTGGACCAAACGTTTTACGACCGGTCGAGTTCATCTAGTATATAAGTATCGGTCAGCATGATAATAATACGATACATTTGCTATTTTTTACTAGCTTATGGAAATGTTGGTCGGATTGCGTGCACGAGGTTTTCATCGACTTCACGTTGCGTGTGAGATGTTGAGTTCCTCATATTTGGAGCTCAGGAAACTTCTGCTCAACCCCTAGCCCGGGATGACTCGACAGCGTCTGTTCCTTAAAGTGCTACGTCTATCGTGTCAGGCGTCCGTCGTTGTCCACTACGTTTGGGAGGGCCCACCTAAGGCGCTTGAACCACGGCATGAGACCCCATCAAGGGTGTACTGTCGGAATAAAGGGTTTCGATGCTTGACGGCCCCCACATGAGCCCTGAAAGGCTCGGACATTCCGTGTTCCAGCTGATGGCCGGCGTACGGTAGAGGATCTCCTACCGAAACCCTGTGCAAGATACTTGGTGGCATCTACGATTGGCTGGTACCGCCGCTTGCCCGACACGTCCAGCAGATTCTCCGGTTGGTTGAGCGAAAGTTCCCATCCCACTCGTGGTGTGAAGGCGGGATTTCAGTCCTCGATGCCAAAGCGCTCGATGATGTCTTCTGTGTAGTATTTCTGGTCGATGGTATTCGTTACTTTTTCGCGGTCATGGGCTACGTTTGTCGACCGCCCTCGACACGTCGTCCACATCCGTCATCTCGAAACGGCCCATAAGTTATTTGTTGGGTCCACCGACTTCTTCATAATCTACATGCGGGGAGGGTTTAAACTCGCCGCGTTCTCAGGTGCTGACTTTGAGGCAATAACCCTGACAACGCCAAATCAACATCGTCGTACATGGTCATGCTCGCAAATGACCCAATCAGTTTTATGGTGGTACTTCAAGGCCTCACCGCTCAGTCAACAAGGAAGGGAAGTAGAGCTCTTCACAGCAGCGGTAACAACGAAAAGGGCCATCTTCTACAAGAGCATGATGCAGGAGCTGGGGTTCAAGGATGGATCCGACAGTGCTCCTCTATTCATCGACCACACGTCGGCGCTTCATGTTGCCGGAAATCGCACCTAATCTCCTCGGGCCCAATACATCGCCTTGAGATACTTCTTCATCCAAGAGCTGGCCGAGGACCGCACGATCATCATCTACTACGCGCAGACGCAAGACCAACTTGCTGATATCGGGAATAAGCATCTCTCCAAGCAACGCCACCGGGAACTTGTTAACAAAATCATGGATTCTGAAGCATGAGCAGCAGCAGCGAAGACCGTGCCCTAGACTTGAGCGTCTTTGTAGGCACTAGATGTTGTTTTGTGTCGCCAAGAGAGCACTATTAAAATACCATTCAAGAATGGGGGAGGAGGGGTGTGTAGCAACGGCATTATATTCCGCAGGATCATCGTTTGAATTAGCTGATTCACTAGTGCACGAGTACTCGGGTGATTCACGGAAGATCAGGGTGTGCGCTGACTGTTTAAGCCGCACAAGCAGCAGTAAATTTTCTTCGTCGATATATGTTCAGGGTCCTGAGTCTTGGACTCGAGACACAAAGTTGGAACCAGTGCACTATTGGTTTCGTGGTTAGGTTCACAGCTCCTATCGCTGTCATTTGTATAAGCGTTAGATTTTGACTCGGTTGATACGGTAATGTGAGTTCTATGCATTGCGAGATCATGTGTGCATTACGCCTCAGTGGGAAATGTCATGATCGCTATCTCTGATTGGTGTGTAACTTGGTTCCAAGTGAAACATGCCATTGAATAAAAATTTGATATGCCACATCCACTGTGGAGGGATGTTGAGGACAGGGGTTAGAATACCACTTGTCAAGGCCATGGTCAGTAGCATTGATTGCTTAATTGCTGTAGCAGCTATTATACTGCGCCACAATGAGAAAGTTGTGCCGATGAGTTCGTTCTGGAAATAGTCACATAGCAATCCTTGCGCACGTATAGTCCAAGTACGATAGAACAATTGTTGCTTGTATTCAACAAAAAGGAACGTCCACACGAGTAGAGAGCAGACAGTCCAAGAAAATTCTGGTGAAGCAGGAATTTTATCCACGACTGGCTCCAAAACTAAGTGCTGTAAGATTATTTAGAATACAGTATAGGTTCATTATTCTTGATCACCACAAGTCCTGCGAGGATCAAGGCAACAGCTTCGAGGTCAAAGTAGCCAGTCAGAGATGCACGCCTTCGAGAACACAGTTGCCCTAAGCGGCGAGGGACCAAGAGCAGCCCTACGCTGTTCACTCTTTTCTTATCCACCTATTATTCCCCCTCCGTCTCGAGTATCCCCTGAGCTCTGGACAAGGCAATCCTTTCTATCATTTTTTTCTCAAGTTTTTCTTTTCTCGGTTGAAGGCGCCAATTAAAATATCAAAATATCCCTTCCTCGTGAGTCTTGCACGCTTCTGCGATTAGCTTAATTGGTGCCCGCGCCAACCCCTGCGACCACGTCGTATGGTGTGGTATCGCCACATGCGCCAATGGCGATAGCAGTGGCCGCTTCCTTCCCCCGTCAACTTTTCCTTGATAGCTTCATGGAACATTTCTTCCCGCTTTAGCTCTTTCTCCAGCTTGGACAGGTTATTTTTAGGTTGATTCTGCTGGCGCCAGAGGTAAGAGAGGGAGACGACGGTACCCCCGTTTAGCGCCACTGAGGTCCCTCCATATGACTTATGGGGGGGAGTCGATTATAGGAGCAGGAGGAGGAGGAGCAGGCGGAGGAGGAGGAGGAGGAGGAGGAGGAGGAAGAGGAGGAGGAGGAGGAGGAGGAGCAGGTGGAGGAGGAGGAGGAGGAGGAGGAAGAGGAGCAGGTGAAGGAGAAGGAGGAGGAGGAGGAGGAGGAGGACGCGGGGGGGAAGAAGCAGCAGCAACACAATAAGGTGGAGCGAACTCGGGTTAAGTGGGGTTTCTTGCGTATTCGAACCTAGCGCGCCGGCTGGAAATCGCACTACGGTTCAAAGCTCAAGTGAAGTTGCGCACGAAGGGGGGGCGGGCACGATAGACTGTCGAGTGTTGTTTTTTTGCTATACTGTAGACGCTAACAGCCGTGGTTAGACTATTTGTTTTGGCAATGGGGCTGGCAATGGTCTGGGTATGTTGAACCCAGCTGCGCATAGGAAAGGCCCAAAGCGCACAGAATTCAAGTGGGCACTTACTCGTAGGAACAAATAAAGTACGTCGGGGCACACGAAAATCCGGGGGGCAGGGGTTTAGTGTAGAAATAGGCATTCGTGTTTTCTGCCAGTGGCTGCAAGTAAATAACCGAGACTTTGGACGTGGTGATCAAGTATCATTTTCGCTCTTGTGTGATCATGTGCATTGCGTAACGCCTCACGCGGAGGGGTGCGGGGCGTCTACTAAAAAATGCCTTGAACAGGTCCGCTGCTGCCCCGCGCACAAGTGGGGGAAAGCGGTAAGAACTAAAAAAGTATATGCTAGTATTATTGCTTGGCCCTTGGGTGGGGGATGAGGGGTCAACAACGAAAATGAAGGGTTGAAAATCCGTATTTTGTTTCATTTTTCTTGCGAGCGTTTCCAAGTTTTCTGTTTGTTCCAGTGGTGTTGTTTCTGTTTTTGAACCATACCGTTTTAGGTCGATTGGGTTTGTACAACATGATTTGCGCCGGGGGTGGGAGGGGGTCGTTCTCGGTCGTTCCTAGGGGTACTCCTCCACTTGATATTTGTTTCATTTAGATATACCATGACCAAAGTTGACGTTGATCATTTTTACCATATCCATCGGCTTTATCCGGTAACGTTGACGCTTACTTCAACGTAACTTTCCTTGTCCACTGTCGTATGCCGGCCTGTAGCTTTAGCCCTTGCCCCTACTCCGACGTAGCAAAGATACCTGACTCTTGCCCTCTACTCCGACGTAGTAAAGAGACTTAGTGCGGTGTCCAGGAAAGAATGTCTCACCCCTTGCAACCTGCGATTCGGATCTTGGTTTATACTTCTCGATTGAGTCGGGAGATCGCTTCCTTCGCTCGTTAGCTTACTTCGTGTTCTGGATAGCCAAACCATCGAACGTACTCTCCGCCTTCGGCAGTCCCCGCGAGAAACAATTCCGCGTGGTTCCCGCGACATTCGAACCAAGGACCTCTACCGTGCCACGATATATCTAGAAGATGTAGTTGTAAATACAAACCTACACCTCTTGCACACGAAAGAGTATCGTAAGACAAAACTACCGGCAGTGGCACGTAGACTCGTCCTCTTCAACTTTGTTCCTATTCTCCAGGTCCCTTGCCCCCTATCAGATGGCTCTTGTGTCGTCGACTGCCCGCTATCCGCCGCCCATCCATCGAATAGGTCACGCGCCCGCCCCCTCCTGGTCTGTTCCGGCGGCTGCGCCCGTCGTGCCCGCCTCCCTCCTTCACGCCAACCCCCCCGGTGCGACGCTCCTGCCATCAACAATCCAACACGTGCACGGAACCGAGGGATCTCATTTTCGGGGTGAGAAGGGGGGAGGAGAGAGGGGGGGGGTGCTGCGTGTGATGGGATGAAAAACAAACACATATCGGGAGATGGTGGACACAAAGACGACCAAAGAGAGCCGACGTCAACGCGGCAGTCCGGTAGCTCGGGGGGAAGGCGTCCTGTACCACACCCACGCATACACGCACACACCTCTCGCTGGTCCAGCTTTTTCTCCATGCTCTTGAGGCGCGCAACGAGGGAACCAACACTGTTGTTGTCTTTGTTGGTGTTGTTGGTGTTCTCCTTTTCGCCGGCTCCTGCTACGGCGCCCCCCGCCGCTGTTGGTTCCGTTGCCACTGCGTTCTCGTCAACTTCTACTGTCGGCGTTGACGACGGAGACGCTGACGGTGACCCGGGGGTAGAGCGATTGCCCCCTTTAGACCCGTCTCTGGGTGTTGTTGCGGTATCACGCGATTGGCGCCCCCCCTGCGTTTTTAAACCAGTAAAACGTTCCAACAGTATGACCCCGGGCTGATTGATATAAGCGGCCGGTGTAACATGTATCAGACGAAAGTATGAAAACATGCCGCAGTTAACCCTTAAGCTTGTAGAACTGCACCCGCGGTTTTTGAGGGACAACGACTTGAAGTTAGTGTGGAATCGTGTTCTTGCAGGCGTAAAAGGGTCAAGGACGCTGCTTGATTCGAGCGACTAGCGCAACAAGCATATGACCTTGTTGTCAAGAACACAGTTAAGGATTACTGTTGGACTAAATGAAACGACCGGTGGAGCAAGCGGAACGCAACATGTGGCGGCGACATGCCACGTGATAAATAACTCAAAACCGAATTCTAGCTCTTTCGGGTTAAAAAGTTTCGACGTTGCCCTCGGCAGAAGTCGCGGGCAGAACGCTGAACGTGCGACGAATGCATTTCAGTAACACGGCCGGCCTTAACCTTGTCCTCAGTCTTCAACCGTCCGCGCAAACCACGAGGCTGCACCCCGACGAATGCTACGTAGAGGTACACCTACAATAGTTATGGTGTGGTTTCCCCCTTTGCGGGGCTTCAAACCTCACGCCAAAACTTCGATTTCAGAAGCAAACAAAATTAACACGATAAAAAGTATCATGGCCTACTGCTATAGACTAGGCACAAAAACAACTAAAAAAACCGTGTCCGGAGTGGCCGCTAGGACTAGCCCAAGCAGGCTTACTTTTACACACGACTGGCCCGAGCAGGCTTGCTTCTGGCAACTTTCAGCAGGCGACAGCAGGCGACAGCAGGCGACAACAGGTGACGTACACAACGGACGAATAACCCGAAGCAGGTGACATATTCGTCTGCAATTGCGGCGCGACTAGCCCGCAGCATTGACAGCACACGGCAGAAAATGTACGAGCATCGTCATCAATTTTGTCGGCTGTCAGCATGCGACACCTCCCATAACACGCAGCTCGCCGCGCAACAAAAAGTGGGAAAGCTGCCCTGCTCTGCCTGCCTGCTGCTGCTGTTGCTGCTGCTCTGCTGCTCTGCTGCTGCACGAAAGTGCCTATACGTAGCTGACTGCTGCTTGGCTGTGGTGCGCGGTGCGCGTGTGCGTTTGTTTTCGTGCTCTGCCTCTACCAGGATACCAGGCAGAGTCGTTTGCATACTCTATTCTACAGTGATTTGGGGACTCCAACAGTACCGGTATGTGCCACCCCAACACACCGGGGTTAATGAGGACACCGGTGAGATTGGAAACGTGTCTAGCGATTTTACCGGCATTATCGAGAGAAGTGGCACCATTCAACGGGCACTGTAGACTCGTACTCTACATAATAATATTGTAAACGAGTACGTGATACAAGGTTCCCCTTCGGGAGGTGGACACGTGCCTCCCGGGGGCGACGCAAGTCGAATGACTACAACTGATGATGAAGTATTTATGCAGAAGGTGTATATCGGAGGGATGCGTAGTGGAAAGAATGTGGATAATATAAGATATCACAGACATTTGGAGGAGGAGGGTTGGGATATTGCTGAGGCTCGGTGTGATAAGTTATTCGAAAGTCCACTCCGATAACTGCGTGGCAGCAATTAATTCTACGTTTGTAGCATATGCGTAAGGCTGTGACATGAACTGGAGATACTCTTCGACACTCGAATATGTAGTAGGTTGAGATCCAGCGACTTCTTCCACAAGTTCTTGATTTGCTCCAGCTAAGATGCTGTCGTGGAAAGTGTTGAAACCTGATCCTGGGACAACGGTGTACAAATTGGTTGTGATGTGGGCAATAATATGTGCACGGACGATGTGATGTAAAGCTGGGTTGTTGTGCACACGACGCGAGATACATCTTAATAAACATGCACCATCACCAATCTCGGGAATAATGGACCATTGACCAGAAACCGTGTCAATTGTGAGGGAGAACTCACAGTAAACTTAGAGTCTATGGACTACGTGCTGCTTGCTGGTGGTGCTGCTGACGGAACTTTGCAAGACAAACGGAACTTTTTCGGGCACGTTGGCGTTGTTTGTTCCGTTCAGAAAAATATATTGTCTACACCGACAAATGATTCTTTATTATCTACATGACCTTGATTTGCTCCAGCTAAGATGCTGTCGTGGAAGGTGTTGAAACCTGATCCTGGGATAACGGTGTACAAATTGGTTGTGATGTGGGCAATAATATGTGCACGGACGATGTGATGTAAAGCTGGGTTGTTGTGCACACGACGCGAGATACATCTTAATAAACATGCACCATCACCAATCTCGGGAATAATGGACCATTGACCAGAATTGTTATTGTTGCCGCTATTGTTGTCTTGATCATTTTCGCTGTCTGATGGGTTTGTACTGCTGTCGCTGCTGTTAGAGGAATCATTGGTGTCAATTTGTTGTTTGTTTTCTGTGTCCAGTATTTTTCCCCGCGTGCTTATACCGATGTTTGTTGCCGATATGGTCTGTTGTGTGCACATCGTTACTTTTGCTTGAGTTGTGTTGCTACTTTATATCTCTTTATACAGGTTTCGCTACTACTGCTGTATGGTATCCACCGTGTCAATTGTGAGGGAGAACTCACAGTAAACTTAGAGTCTATGGACTACGTGCTGCTTGCTGGTGGTGCTCTATTGTAAAACCGCTGTGTATGTTCTTTTGATGAGAGTAAACGTCTTGTGTATTTATTCTCCTCGGTCCATCCAGAAAAAAATCCCGTTCTCAATAAAATTTGATTTTTTATGATCTATATATTATTGCCGCTCTCTGCGGTTGCTTGCTGCTGCTGTGATCGTAGACAGTTCATACCGATGTTTGTTGCCGATATGGTCTGTTGTGTGCACATCGTTACTTTTGCTTGGGTTGTGTGGCTACTTTATATCTCTTTATACAGGTTTCGCTACTGCTGTGTGGTAACCACCGTGTCAATGGTGAGGGAGAACTCACAGTAATGACATAGTTCACGTCGTTGCAGCGGGTACATATACACCGCGCCCGCGTCTAGCAGTGCGGGAAAATTCTCTCGCAAATACATTTTGATGCCACCCCGATGTACGTGCGAGGACTAAAGTTCCACCGTGTGTGTAGTAGACGTATTTAAGCCTGGCGATATGCCTATATTTTTGGCTCTAAACCAAATTAAGCCCTATCGTGTCTTAAATGTCTACAAAATAGGTCTATTTTATCGACCTAACGATCACGGCAGACCACGGTGAGATATGGATTTTCCCAAAATATGCACTTGGGCACATTTTGGCCCAAGTGCATATTTGAAGCAATTTTCCGAGTATTTTCCAGCAAACAACAGCATTTCAGACGACAAAAGCTCGAGGAAACATCAGACGGATGCCTACATTTCGAGGGTGGAAATTGAACCGGGTTGAGGGCCAGTCCTGCTGTGCTGCTGTACTGACTGCCACACTGAGGCACACCGAAGGCGGCAGACGCCTGCGAGGTATCCTACATATGAAGCGAGTATGGAGTACGAAGCACTCAATGTTTTTGCCAGGCACCAGTTATTTGTTTTGGCCGTTTGTTCAAGCTCGCACAGCATGGGCAGGGGAGGGTCTTTCTCGAAGTTTCCACCCACTCATGTGCTGACTCATGACATGAATCCTCGTCTTGCCATCTGCGTCTGGAGTAGTGCAGAAATATCATAGTATATTTTCAAGTAGTTTGATCTTTCCTCGGCTTTTCTTTTTATGCGTACTGAAAGAGACCACTATTTCGAGTTTTAGACATATGGTGTTTTTTTTATGCGTTTAAGGTCGAAGTATCGAATGGCCTAGCTCTTCCAGTTGGAAGTACTTAAGACCTAACCTCGAGGCTTAAATACGTCTAGTGTGTGGTTGCCCGGGGACAGAAGCGTCTCATACCCCGCAAAATAGAGCCAGTCTCGGCGGCTTTCCGCGGCCATAGCTCGCGCCACGGACGTCCCATGAGCCCGGCACACGGCTGATAATATACCGACGGGTAGTCTGATCGCATTGCAAAAGAAAGCACACAAAAAAACTCTGCGCCGGCGGAGAAAAAGGGACGGACTAGGCAAAAAAATCAAAATGGTACATATGCATATTCGTCAATGTTTGGCCGTAGAAGAGGTCGCCATGTTTTTAGCGTTTGTTTTTTTTTCCTCTTTTTCGTTTTTCTTTGGGTCACCTCCGCATCATCACGCGCTGACCTGCTTATTCTGCTCTCCGCAGGATGCATTTTTTGCTCTTGTACGCGCGATAGCTACATGACAACGTTCCCGCTCCGTTGGCGAAAACGGTTTGAGTTATTTACTCGTAACTGTTTGCTTTCTCGGCACTGTTTCGCTGCTGCTGCTGTGGTATGCCTTTATTAATAGTAGGAACTAAACATGCTACGCTACTTTGTTTGGCCGGGGGGGGGGGGGGGGGGGGGAGGGTGCTTTCGCCAGCTTCTCTTCTTCTACTCACAGTTTTTGCGTTCTGTGTAGACACCATTGTTAACACCCTTAGCAGTGTCTTACACGAACCCAGTACAAGCTATACACGGACACGAGTGGACTATTCAATCGGGTTGATCTGGGTCTTCATGTTTTCTTGCTTCGCTCGCCCTTGGTTATTACTATAGCCCGAGTCCGAAGTGAAATCCTGTATAACAAACCATTTCGTGAAAACAAGAATGAGAATTCTATGTACCAGTATGGGTAGTTCGTTCGTTAGTTTGAGATGTCCCATCACTCAGGAATGAGTTTGCTCAAAGGGTGCTACGGCCAGTCCAAAACCATTTTGCCACCAGGCCAACACGTGCTGCGTACCGCTATCCCCCATGGCTGACCTGTGCATCTGCCTCGACCAGAGCTGACACTTTCGCCTCGAGCTCGCTCATGGCCTGTCCTATGCTGCGAAGGTCTGACCCTAGGACCAGATCGATCACCCTCGCTCGCTTTTTGCGTTCTTTCACGGCGCGATATCGCCGGAAGCCGTTCTGCATCGCCGCGGCTCCTCTGGTGTAAGCGGCCTTCTCCGCCATACGATTGCGCCTTGTTTTGAGGCACATTGTTGGGAGGGGAGGGAAGGGGGGAGCGGCAGAGGAGGGGCGAAGTGGGGTAAACGGAAGCATCCACCGTCCGGTCCGGTACGGCCAGGTCCATCGACTTATTGCGTCATGTACAGGTTATATGCGTAGTCTATATGGACTGTCTCACGAGAAGAGTGAACTGCTGAAGAAAACGGTGTGTAGTCTATAGCTCTATATCAAACGTTCCTAGAGATAGCCCCTAAGGCGTAATAATAGTTAAATCATACTTTGTGTGCTTGGTATAGGCACTATTCTTCATCAACCACATACATGCTTGGAACACCGTTCCGCCCTGGGTTGGCGTCGGTTTGCAACGGCGATGTACACGCGTCTCTCACTTCGTGAGCTAGACCGCAGGATTGCCGTATTTTTTCTCTTACTTTGATGTTTTGGCGGTGACCGAGATGGCGGTCGGGCTAGATCGTGTTGTGCGGAGTGGAGAACCGTAACTACGCGCAAGGGGGGTGGTATCACGTAGTGTGCATATATGGTAAGGCACCGACGAGGCAGTTACCATTGCTGTTTCTGGAAGCGACCACACCAGAAACGAAATCAGTTAGTTAGAAGCTGTCATCCGACATGCACGAACGTGCGCCCAAGGTGCGGACGTCCGCCTCACAGGTGGTTCTTAGCGGGATGCGGCTCACTCTTCATGCGGCTCGCCGAAAACCTAACAATTCATTGCGCTTGGTGCAAGCAATTCCTGCCTGGTTGGTGAAAACATGAAATCTCCGTCCCAGCATTGTAGGCCAATGGTCTTAAGATTACGGCTATGCAAGAAATGACTACACACCCCCCCCGCGTCTGCGTTCTTACAGCAACCGGGCGAGCTTGCCGCGGACGTGAGCTTGCAGCAAGGTGGCTGCATACTGGCGGTCCCCCTCCTCCCACTCTGCTCGGTAATGTTTTCTCCACCAGTCCTATGAGTGCACCGCCACGCGCAACGGAAGAGCAGCAGGCAGCGTGACGGACCAAGCATGACAGCGGCAAAAAAAAAGCCACTAGTAGGTAGCAATTTGTTTATTTTTTTCTCATCAGTCTGGTGAACTTTTTTTGTTGGGCTCGTTCACGGGTGACGACACAATTAATCACGCCACGGTAAAAAAAAGAGTAAAGGAGGTGCCTAAATCTACAGCATACCTAAGGCTGCGCTTAAGGAGGGCATGTTTCACCGGCGCGAGTAGCTACCTTTTGAACTCTGTTTGTTTGTGTTTTTTTTGTCTCTGCACGATAGAGGTAGCAATAGCTTTTCGTCCGAAAAAACTGTTTTCTGAACGACGGGGATTCTTAACCCAAAATCGTCGGAAATGTTACGTCATTTTTTTGCATGATTTCGTCGTGTACATCCAGGGATCATGAGATTTTTCTGTTTTTCATCCGGTAGCAATTTTGATTATTCTCCAAAAACCAGTGTCTGACGCATGCTACGATCTAGAGGTAGATCAGTTTTCGGGTGAAAAAATCTGTTTTCTGAACGACGGGGCTCCTTGACCCAAAATCGTCGGAACTTACATTTTTACGCTATTTTTTTCATGTTTTGCGTGATTCTCGTTGTGTGCCTAACCCATGGGTTTTTCCATCCGGTAGCGTGTGGTATTTTTTCTCCAAAAATCATTTTTTTGGGCGACGTCTTAAGCACCTGAATTGATGAGCCTTAGAGAAAAAAAAGGGGTTCGCCTCTATCGTAACTTGGATCTCTTCCTTTATCTCCATTTCACGACATGCGCTACCTTGAGAAAAACAAAATCGCTGCGCCGCCAAGGTCCATCTTAAGCCCGTTTTGGAAAATGGTACAAAAAAGTTCGCGGAGAAGGGGCCCAAAACTCGGCAGCGAAAAGGGGGTGGGAGATATGCTATACTGCCGTAGCCTTGGGCAGTGGTGAAATTCCAAGATATTATGAGGTCTAGAGCTATGCTCCCCACACCAAAACCCACGTTGATGAAAGGTTTTCCAGGTACATGAAACTCGATGAACCAAACCGATGCGCTAAACCGATTAACAACCCTATGGGCTAGGCATAGGCCGCTAACGAACAAGACCATGAAACACAAATGAGACTGCAAAATCTATGATTATGTAGTCTTATATTTTTTTACCGGCGCAGATCATATCATACATACCCTGATGAACGTGGCGGCGTCGTGCTTCCTCCAGTTCTCCCAGCGGTCCTGCACCCTCCTCAACAGCGCTCTCTGGTCGAACATTTCCTGCAGTATCAACACCTTCGCGGGTGCGTTTACGTGCTGCACCGTCGTTGCTGCCGCGGTAGCGGTTCCCACCGTCCCTGCCACCCTCACCCCCACCGCCACCGTTGCCGCTGCCACCGCCTCTTCCGGTCGCACCTTGATATAGGTTATTATTTTATTACGAGAAAACGCTACTTTTATTAGAACATGCGAATGCCGTGCATATTCAACATAATTTGCACCGCGCCAAAGAGGTAGGGACTCCTTTCCATATCGTTGAAGCCGAAATTAACGGCCGCCGTCGCCGCCGACTACTAACGCACGCATGCTGACGGCAGCGACGAATCCAATCATTTACTCCGTTGCACAAGTTCCAAGCGACAGCTATATAGTCCTTATGCTTTGCGCGAGGTAAGGACGGGGCGGGGGAAGGGGGGGGGAATAAAGGAGATGAAAATAAATGTGAACGAAATCTGCATGAGTCACGTTATATTTCATCCGTTCGGCGCTCGTTTTTTGTTCAAATGAGGACGACGCTCGCTTTGCGCGGTAGCTGATCAGGGCCGCCGTCAATTGAGCTCATGGATGTCGTTATCACCCAACATTCAACAGTCACGGTCAACGTAATTTTTCTTTTCTTGTCATCACAACAAAAGATCGACGCGCCCCAGAGCTCGCCGGAACAGCACATCAGCCTTTGCGGCAAAGGGGAGAGATGAAGTAATAAAGCGACCGATTCATTGTACTCTTGGGTTCCGTTTCTTTCGTACAGCGAAGCGGCTGTTCTGTGATCACCTCGCTCAGCACTCCCAACCGCGATTCGGTACCGCGCCTGTTCTCCGCATCCATGCCCTCGTTGTTCTCGCCTTTGCCACGACCACCACCGCGGCTGTCGTTGCTTTTGTGGCTCCCTCTACTACTGCTTCTTTTTCCGTCGATATTGTCCTGGTCGTCCAAGTCGTCGGTGTTTCCGGTGATTTTATTATCTTCGTCGTCTTTTCCCACGGCAGCGTCGGCGATGTCGACGCCTGCGTCGGTTGTTTCGCGCCGGGAGGCGACGAACCGCTGAGAAAAATGCACGTGACGACAGCGGTAGTACATCATACAAGAGAAGCGATTTATGACAGGGTGGTGGTGATTGGGGGGGGCGGGAACAAAAAATATCAACCAGTACAAAGGAGTAGCCCGTTTGTGAAAGCCAACAACGAGAACCGTAGGAGATCGCAGTACGTCAATACTTGTGGGAGCGCATGGTGGTGCACGGGCGGCTGGCAGTCTTCCGGCGCGCGCTCAACTGTCGCCGCACACCGGGGTATTGAAAAGTTTATTCGCGCCGTTACCTCGAGCTCGGTCAGTTCGAGAGAGGCTAGCTTCCGTTGGGCTTCTTCGTTCGTCTTCGCGTCTTCTTCCAGAAGCTGGCAGCGGTTGGGTCGGGGAGGGACGGGGGGGGGCGGTCATGCGCGCTAGTAAGAGAACGGAGCATCCAACAGAAGTGGCAAGGTGGGAGCGGGCACGAAAATAACTTCTGCTGCCGGCGGGCATCGCGGGACGGAGGGGACGGCGGCGGTGCAGCGACAATCGGGGGAGCAAGCTCGGAACACTTGTACAATCCTCGAAAAATGTGCATATATCGTCTCCCGAAGGAGGGTTTTAGGCAATGTCTTCATATCGCTTCCCTCGGGTGCAAAATGAATTAACTACTTATATTCGTATTTTTACTCAATACGCACGTAATTGTTTTATCTGATTGGCTCGTCGTCTGCAGCATTACCGACCAAGCACCACAAAGCGACGTGTTGCGGTAAAACCTTCTCCGAGCTACATAGTTCGTACACCGCGCAGGACACGTCGCGAAGTCGCTCGGTCGAAAATGCTACCATGCGTAATGACCATACGCATGTCTACACGTGGTATGTGTGCAAAAATATAAATAGTATCAGGCTTTGCTCGCTTGTTTCGGGTCAACTTTAGTGTCATATGTTTTTGAGCGAGCTGAGATTAAGCTTCATTGTTCCACATCCGCCATAACATATAAAAACAAACGAACACACACACAAAAAAAATGCCTAACCAGCTAACTTTAAAGCTAACTACAGTAACTAACTAGCTAACTAACCAACTAGCTGGCTAACTAATTATCTGACTAACTAACTAACTAAGTAGCCAACTAACCAACCAACCAACTACCAGGTATCTAACTAACCAACCAAGCAACAACCAACCAACCAAACAACCGACAAAACAACCAACCAACCAACCCACCAACCAACCAACTTGCTGACGAACCAACGAACTAACGAACTAACGAACTAACGAACTAACGAACTAACTAACCCGCATGATTCATTACGTACTCAAACAACGCGAACATTATGCACGAGCAGCAGCACAATCGTCATGAACTTAGTACGACAGCAGTGGATTGTGCAAAAATATAACCGGATGTCTCAAACCAACGTGAACTAACCTTGGCGAGGCGCTTGACACGGTAAGCCTGCTGCTTTAGCAGCATTTCCTGGGACACCGTCGCCTCGAGCGACAGCTTCAATCGCGAGAGGTGCTTGACCACATCCTGATTGTAGGGAGAGCGAAACGAACAGCAAAGCTTGAGTAATAAAGTCGTTTTCAGTGACGACCGAGGCTACGTCAGGCAAGGGGTCCAGCCCATCCCACTCGAGTGACCCGACCTCGTTGCGCCTTGGCGCTCCAAAAACACTTTTCGTGCTGTTTTTGATTTTGCGATAGGACACCGCCATGGAACGGCTAGCCACGCTGCGTCTACCGAGTCGCCTGAAAACCGTTCGCAGAGAGGTATAGAGCCGCTCGTGCGATGCGAGTGGCCCAGACCCAGTGGTGGATCAGGGGGTATTAACATGTATTAACACCCGCCCTAGTAAATACAGTACCCTTCATCTGAACAGGAGCAGGCGCCTCGAAATCCTACGCCTACTCGTCAGCCCTCCTAGAGCTGCATCCGTTTTTTTTTAGGGAGGGGGGGGGGGGTATTGGAATTGACACAAAAAAGCTGTGGTAGAAGTGTGTGCCCATAATCGAATTATTCTCAGGCTCCGCACTTTTTCCCCCACCAAAAAAAAAAAAAATCTGAGACAAAAAAGAAAGGGCGAAAAAAAAAAAAAAAGAACAATGTTGTGTCCTAGATACGCAAACGAAAACGAAAATGGCAAAAAAAAAAAAAAATGGTCTTACAGCGATACTTGGGGTCAGGGGGGTCCGAGAGTGATGGAAAAGATGTTTGCCAAAAAAGGGTATACCTCAGAGCTCCATCGTAGCAGACGTGAACTTGTGTAGTTTTTGCTCTTTTGGGGGGGGGGGGAGGACGGGTTGCGGTTTGTTCTTGCAGAGCTTATTCAACATGAGCACCCTCGGAGCATGTGAGTGAGAACGTCGGCGATGGGACCGCTAGAGAGAGAGGGTCGACGAAATTGTTTATTATTCGCGCGTTTTTACGAGATATTTCATACTCATGTGGCTACAGAGCACCGGGCTAACTCAAGACGTTGACTAACTTCCACATCTTAAGGGGGGACGGAGACGATACGAGGCCAGCAGCGCGTTCGTAAAGCTAAGCTTAGGAGGGTACATCCGCGCGGTCTCGCCAGCAGGTTGGATAACTCCTCCTACCAGCCGTGTTACTAGCCGATCGTCGTAGCCGACCATTTGATGGACTCTGTTTTGCAACAAGCATCCACGTTTGGGGGGGGGGGCAACCTAACTAGAACTAAGAGTAGCAGAAGCGTTGCAGCGTCATTAAAGGCGTCAACCTGCGTTTGTAAGTGGGCGAAGTTCGTGCGGATGGGTCCCCAAATCACCGTAGGTCAAATTCAATATGGTTTTCCGAATCTTAACACGCATTTTTTTTTTTTTTTTTCCATGTTGGGAGCGTAACCGGCCGCCCGCAAAACCTTTAAGAAACGTGTGTGCTCCCTCCCCCCTCCCCCCCCCCCCCCCCGCCCTCCGCACAACACTCTGGACGTAAATGTAAAGATCGTTTGGTAGTCATGCGAATATCCCCCCAATGGTCCTTGTATTTATGCCCATAGTAATAAAAAAAAATACTGGCAGGGTAGGGATTTCTACACCTCAATAAGAGCTGCGTAGTACGCCCTCATGATCTCCACGAGCTTTCCTCTTTGCCTGCACGCCTTTCGTTCCTGCCGTACCACTTCACAGAAACAATGGTTGAAGACCTGGATGGGTGCAGAACGCACGGTGCAATGCGTGGGTGAGGGGACGGAGAGCGCATCGGATCTCGGTGACAGCTGGATGGACTAGCCGGTCTGGCGATTAGGTGGTGGCGGCGGCTATACAGAAACTACTTCGTGGAAGCCAAAGGTGAGTACCTGGATGGGGAGAACATGGAGGGCCACCTGATGTCAACGACAACAGATAACATGTGTTGGATGTGCACATATTTTATTTTTGATTGCGACATAACATGGGACTCACTTTGTTAAATGTGCACGATAACCACAGAGCTAAGAGTCTACGCTGACTGGTAGCTCAGCGGCCATGATTTTCATGTTACGAAGGAGTCAGGTCACCCCACGGTAAGGGGGTTGCCCTTTTTTAGCCAAAAAAACGGTATACCTTTCCGGTTGAGCTCCTCACGTGAGGAACTACCGCGGTTAGTCAAATAATTCAACGAGGTGTGATTGTTTTTAGGGCTAGGGCATAGAAGCTTGGTCTTCGGGTTGCACAAACGAATGTCTTCCAAGTCATGTTTCGGGTGATGATGGTGATGATGATATTGAGCCCCTCGTGTTAGGAGCCGAGAAAATTCTTAGAATCTGCTGCACCCCGAACGTGGGTAGATGTTGGCTGCCGCTGTACACAGAAAAGGGAAGCCGTCGGGTGCTGCGTAAGAACGGCCATTGGGCGACCCTTACCCCGCGTGTAACAGTGCGAGTGAACGAACGGCTGCCGAACGAAACAATACCGTGAAGTAGCTGCGACAACCTCATTCGCCAGACATAGTACGCCAGACGTGTAACGGGGACGAAAGTTTGTGCCATGCATTAGAGGACACCCGCTGCATCACATAGCAAGACACAGAAAAGCTGATCCTTATCCGACTTTTTATTTAGACAAATGGGGGGCGGTCTACACTACACTAACTCAAGTATAATCATGATTCCGGAACATCTTATTTTCTTTCAAAACCTCAGCCTGCCTTCCTTAGTGTTTTTTTTTTTCCCTCTTAATACCATACCGGTAGGTGACCTGTACTGCTGCATCGCGCACTGCTCAAGAGCTGTTCATATTTGCGAGCGACTATTGACAACATTTTTTCCATCTTTCTCTGTGGCAAAAAAAAATTACAGATCGCTTTCCGATATGGCACTGATATGACCACTGACCGCAGGCTACCAACGCACACAAGCTGAAGGCAGTTACAAAAAGAGCCATCCCACGGAAGGGGGATTGCACTTTTCGGGGCTCCCGGTTGAGCTCTCCCCAACCATGTGGAATTTTGGGTTAGCATGAAAAACTTACGATTACCTTTGTCGTAGGTCTAGCGCACAGGACTGCTAGCGGGGGGGTCGCGCGAACGGACGAAATGCCTTCGAAGTCATGGGTCCGGGTGGGATGTACGAGCTAGCTCCTCGCGTTAGGAGCTCAGAAAATTCTTGGAATCTGCCGCACCCCAACCGCGAGATGACTCCCTGCTGCAAGATTAGACATCCTGGCGGAAGCTAAGCGATGTTAGGCTAGGGTTCCCTAGGTGCTCTTCCTCTTCTTGTGGGGCACTGCGTGCACACTAGCGGATAGCAAACACAGCACACCAGAAATAAATAAATAAATAACTGTTTTGGGCCCGTAGTTCTTATTCGGCTTACGGCCCCATGGCATCCCTCCGAATCGCCATGCTTCACCCGCGATCCATATAAGACCTGCTAACATTTTATACCTCGCCCTCTTCGACAACGATGTCCTCCAGAGCGGAAATAATGGTGAGGCCCGTTTGCGCCCCGGAGGCTAAGTGCAGAACCTGGGCAGGCCCGGCGTTTTCGCTCACGCTCGTTGCTTCGGAAAGTCTCCTGCGCCTCCCTCGGGATCTCGCTTCCTCGAGCATGTCTCGAAGGGCGGCGGACAGTCGGACGGCCTGCTGCCGCGCCCGGGCGAATCCTTCGGGGGCTTTCAACGAGTACCTATCGCAGAATTCGACGCAGACAGTCAAAGATGAGGACGAAAAGCGCTTGGGGCGATGAGCATACTTGGCAGGGCGGTGGGCAAAGTTAGATGGCCTGTTGCCGCGCCCGGGAGATAATTTCCCTCCATCATGTTTCATTAGTATCTAAATCGTCTGGTGAACGACGCTTTATTTGTCTTCCAGGGTTTCAGAAAAGAAGGGTTTGCTTACAGTAGGTTACGGCGGTACAAGCGTTCTATCCTGTGGGCCAAGGTGTCTGCGTTTTCAACCCTGAGGTGGGGCAGCTACCTCTACCAACAGCTAGCCGTATTATACATATCGTACGTTACCTCTTATAAGGGAGAAAAATAAGAATAGACCCCTCAATATATATCCATGGTATAAACTACTTTATTTCCAAGTAGATTGTCTCGTTAACTATGTATGCGTTCTAGAACAAAGCATTCTACACTGCGTTCAAGTGCTTAATCCCCAAGGCCGTGGATGCAATTCTAAATGGGGGATAGTACACGCCATAGCCGAAACGATTAACACCTACCCTGCGGCCATCTCCGCGCGGCAGTCCAGACCACCACCGCCACGAACACCGCCACCACCACCACCAACACCCACACCACCACCACCACCCCCGCCGCCGCCACCACCACCACCACCACCATCACCATTACCATCACCACCACCACCACCACCACCAACACCACCACCACCACTACCACCACCACCACCACCACCACCAACACCACCACCAACACCACCAACACCACCACCAACACCAACACCACCACCACCACCACCACCACCACCACCACCACCAACACCACCACCACCACCACCACCAACACCACCACCACCACCACCACCGCCACCGCCACCACCACCACCAAAGAGGTGCGCGAAATTGGGGTAGATGTGGTAGCGGGTGGATGATACCTCCGGGGGCAGGACCACCGGGTAGAAGCACCCCCAACCTGGCGCCCCCTTACGCTTCACGATGCTTGTTGAACCCTTGGCGCGGACCCCGGCCAGGAGGCTGGAGGGAACGCAAGAAGAAGTAGCGTTCTGGTTGGTACCGTCTAGGCCAGAAGTGGCGTCCCGTTCGATACCGTATTGGCAAGAAGTGGCCTCCCGTTTAGTAGCGTCTTCGTAAGAAGTCGTGTCCCGTTCGGTACCGTGCTGGCAAGAAGTGGCCTCGCGTTTAGTCTCGTCCTCCTTCATGTCTGGTTGCACACTTCTGCGGTTGCCCGCTGTGGTTGTGCTGGTGGTGTTTCTCGTTCTGTTTTGGGGCTGCGACGGATGGGTGGGCGGGGCGGGACGGGCCGCTCTCGTCTCTGCCTGCGTACAAAATGTGCGTGTGTGTGGTACGTCCAGCAGTACGAGTAGCGGTGTGGTGATTAGCGTAAGGTTGGGGCGCGCTCTCGGTAGTGCTTGGGTACGCTCCTACGTATCATTGTACTAGTTTGCATTATGCACTCTCTCTACAAGCATCTATTCACTCTCGTACTCATACCCGTACTCGTACGTACCGGAGGTGGGGGAGGGGGGGGGTGTACTCAGGTTGTGCATGGCGTAGTGGTATGACCATAGACCCTCGCATCCCTACCATGCCGGGACGGAGCACGTCGGGTTTTCACCAACCAGGTAGACGTTGCTTGCACCAAGCGCGAAGCGCCGTGAGGTGTTCGGCGAGTCGCATGAAGGGTGAACTGCATCCTTCCAAGAACCGCTCGTAAGACGGACTTCGGTACCTTGTGCCTACTTTCTTGCTTATGGATGACAGCGCCAATGAGTTATGCTTTGTTTTCTGGTGTGGCCCCTCCAGAAACAGCAATGGGTATTACTATGTAACTGCCTCGTGGGTGCCTTACCATATTCACACTACGCGATGCGATCATTTCCCTTGTGCGGAGTTAGGGTACTCCGCAATGCACCATATGATCTTACTCGATCACCATCCTGGTGACCGCCGGAGGTGGGGGGGGGGGCTCAGAGCATCGACGACATATGCGACGTACGAGCTGGGCCAGCCATAAGTGCACAATCAATAATGGAGTCGTATCTCGTGAACCACTGCAAGTTAGGACTTGGAACTTAGAAAGGCTGACCCTGGCACCTTAGTGAACATGCCAAAAAACAGTTGTGCAAAAGAATCGTCGAGACTACACATCCATGAACGCTCAAAACGTACCATTTTGTTTCAGTTTTTTGTCGGCGTTTAGACACTGCACTCCTGTACATGACAAAATCAAAAATCGTCTTTCCCGATCAAAGTCAAAACGGGGGCAAAGGTGCACCGAGAGCACAGGGAAAATATCGATATCAGGAGCATTGCCCAATGATTATTAGGTTTCCAACCCGACAAGGTGCAGCATGAGTGTCAACGTCGATCACTCTTGGACCACGTAGAGCACAACCTGATTGCTGTAACATTTCGCCGACGCTTCAACTCGTGTATAGTTTGGGATCAATGGGGCCTCTCTCCTGCAATCAGCCGGAAACTCTCGCCCAGGGCTACTGCTGCCCCTAGCCCCGCGTTGATTTGACGGTATTCAACGCGGCAGCTCGTCGCAGAGAGTAGTTACCCGCCGGGTAAAACGAACACGACAAAAAAGAACTGATGCCGTTGTCGGCGTGCCTCGCGCACAAAGATGGGCCGGCGGGATGGTCTATTTTTCCTAACCGATTCCTACTCTCTCGGGTTGCTGTACGGGAGCCGACGACGGAAGTGGGACCATCTTTCTTTTTCTACACAGCTAGTAGGCTTTTCTCCCACCCCGGGGACGATTTTATTCCGTCCCCGGGGTTTTACCCCAAGATTACTGCTGTAACATTTCGTCGACGCTTCAACTCGTATATAATTGGGACCACTGAGGCCTCTCTGCTGCAGCGTGAATCACACCCATACTTTGTTGCCCCTTTGCTCTTCTCTCAAGCCGTAGTTAATTAGTCTCTTTTTAATATCCTTCCTTCGGGTTTTATGTCGTCCTTATGAAAAAATTTCTACAGTACCTTGACCTCTGGTAGGTTCGGCTTCGATGCGTTCTTTGAAACGCTGTGTACGAACACGCAAACTGCGCGGATAGCGGCAGGACGTCCGCCTCCATGAAGGCCGTTTCACGAGAACGCTTCACCCTCGCCACGGCGACGGCCGTTGTTACCCCTACGTGTCTGCACGCAAATGTTACAGACCTCCCACCACGTACTCCATAAGAATACCCATGGCCGTACGGTCCAAGTTTTGACTCCAAGATTTTACAGGGGAAACGCAATTCGTCGCTCGGCAAGAGATTTGGCCAAAACACAATTCAATACTTACGTAAAATACAAAAGTACTCGTGAATAAAGAGGAAACGAGTACTTCTCCCATGCAGATCTCAATTTTGCGATTTCGATCTAGAATTTTAACGTCGTAGTTGTGACGCCCGGCAAAGTTCTGTCGTTCTTGGCATTTTTTCGGGGGCTCAGGGTGTGACTTTTAAGTCTGGTTTCTATTTTTTTTCAAGTGAATTTTCGATCACATTTACTTGTATCACGAAGAAATAAATTTCAATTGGTTCTACATGATAGGTAACAAATACAATGTAACATTATGTTAGGTTTTGATTTTTGAAACTTACAAAAGACATGCGATCGATTTAGTACGCAGCTTGCAAAGATGAGTATCGACCCTACGTCGTCGAACTCACAGCTGACGTAGTTACAATATTTTTATCAAATTTAAAAAAAACGAAAAAGCCATAAACGACCGGTCTCGATTGTTGCATTAACAACACCGTGTCGAATTTTCAAATTCCAACTGTTGCGTAAAATTGAACGCTGTGTGATCGATCCCCTTTCTTTCTGCGGGGGTCTTTGCCTGGCCCGATTCGTATGCACGACGAGTTTCTTAGGCCGAAAATGATTTTTTAAAAAACAGACGGTTGAGCTGGCACAGCTTGACGCATTCATTGACTGACCGTACTCTCCACTGAAAATAGCATGTTCAGTCCGAAGGGGTCTAAACTCCAAAATACCGGCCTTGCTCCTGCATGTAAGTGCCCGTGGTACAGCAGAGTAGCATACGCATGTATTTGATTTTGAATGTCTGGTACTTGGTTTTCCTTCACCTCGAGGGAAGGTTCAAATACAACCCGGAGGGAAGAACTTCCACTGCCATCGCCGCCGCCCCGAGAACCATCGCACGCATTGCTGCGTGTCTTGGCTCCTTTCTCCCGGCCTCGAAGGGGCAGCCCGGGGGGGTCAGGCCGACGACGACGACCCCCACGACAGCTGTAGTGGGCGGCGTTGTTGCCCTTAGAAGGTCGGTGCGGCAGGCCAAAAACACCGATTGCCGCAACGGTGGTGTGCGGCATGTTCATGTTTTTCGACGTCCGACGCACTCTCCCATTTACACCCGACGGTGGGAAAACGTGGCTGTGTCCAATAACTTTATGGCAAGGCCGGCACGTGTGAAATGTTGCACGTTCGAACCCTTGCAGAGCTGTTGCAGCTGCGATGTCCTCTCGGTGAGTACTCCTGCTTGTAGGACGAGTCTGATCGACGCACTCGTACTCGTTCTGATCGTGCACCATACCGGTAGCAAAATATTTTTTTCAAAAAAATGCATGATTGACGTTTCGTCAAACATGCCTAACATTCTTAACGAAACCCATTTTGGCAGAACCCAGAGCTTTGCAACCCGGAAGGCGCCCCCAGCGAACGAAGAACAGCGCACACACCGCGAGCAACGAACAAGTCGCCGGCACTACGGGCGCAAAGACAACTGAGGGCGCATGCCGTACCCACCGCTTCCTGCTGAGGTGGCCTGCCTTCCGGAAACCCTGACCAAGTTTCGCGAGCACGCGCAGAAAGGAAATTACGCTTTGGCCCAAAGATACCATGAGCAGGTACGTAGGATCTTGGCTTACGGGGAAGGGGTCGAAGGAGTCTACTCGTAGCACTATATTTAGAGCGTTGTTGCTGGCGAGGTGTGCAGTGTGTCCGGCAAGAAGATGTAGCGATTGATCAAGATCAGGCTCGCGTTCTGCGCGCTCAGAGTGTGTGAGGCAGAAGACGCCTATCTGCCGCATAGGGTGTAAGGCACCGAGGGTGTGAATGTAGAGTTAAACAGCAGCAGCCGCAAGCAGCAGCTGTTGTAGTCTAGGACTACCTGGTACTTATTTACGGCAGTGCAGCAGTTCGCGCAGCGTGCGCGTAAGATGTACGTACTGCTATTACTGCACAGGTGAATGACGGGGTGCACGGTGTAGCGGTCTACGGTATCATCGTGTACGTACGGCGTACTGCGTGTTCGGGGCAGGTGCGCGTATATATGTATGGTACGGTGTCGTGTAAATCCATAGCGGCTCTACCATCTGTTACCTGGTATTTATGATCGTACCAGGTACATGAAAGGATCCAATGTATTTACAAGGCGCTTCGCTCGGCGGGCGGCATTCTCCGCCAGCTACCCTCGTTCAAGAATGAAAAATATACAAATGATTATTTACGTGAAGCGGACAGAGGTTCAAGATTGATGGCAAGTGCAAACTGGCGACTTTGACAATGCCAAGAATCCCACCGCCATGATTCACGAATACGGCCAGGACGCCACATGCACATGAGTATACCGTGCGCGCCTGGTAGCTTGCTTTAGGCGCTCGCGATGGAATACGGCCAGGACGCCACATGCATGAGTGTACCGTGTGCGCCTGGTAGCTTGCTTCAGGCGCTCGCCATGTATGGCTGTCTCGTAAGTTTGTGACTGCGGGACCCGGGTGCAGTTTTTTTTTCTTGTCTCTCCGGGATGACGAATCGGCACGGACACTGGGTGTGCTGGGTGTCTGGGTGTCGATGGGTAGGAAAAGCAGTTTAATCACAAACACACTCGTCATTCACACCAAATTTACCATACCAAAAATATATACTCCGTCTAGACAGCTGTCCTTCACAGGGCTAAGTGTCAGCGGTACTTTGAAAAAATCCAAAACAATTCATAGCTGATGTCGCTTTGATTAAAACCCTATTCATTTAGACTATAATATTCTTTATTGCTACTGCGTACGTACGTATTGTGAAGACAACACACGTTCAAAGAACGACAAAAAGAGGGACAAAGGGGGAAAAGACACCCAAAGTACACGTACGTGCGTGCGTACTGCTGTGAAAGAGAATTCGAACCAAGTTCAATCCCAAGTGAGAAGCAGAGGAAAGCAAATGAACTTCGTACCTTGCACCTGGTATCAGCCTACCGCGTACGAATAACACAGCACGAACAACACAGCGAAAGCCAAGCCAAAGAAGAGGATAGGAACTACGGCAAGAGGAAACAAAACAAAAAATATATTAAAAAACAGATTCTAGAAGGAGATTCCTGCTTGGAATGAGAAAAATAAGAACGGAAATAAAGCAGAAATATGTAATAAGTATATAGTCTATATATTATAAAATGCTAGAAGAAAAAAAATAAAAGTAAAGCTCTGCGCTGCTCAAACTCTCGGTCCTCGAACTCAAAGTCTGTCGTCTTGAACATATAGCCATAATACCGAAGATCCACACACGGATCGATCTGGGAAAAAAAAAAATCGTCGGCAATGGTGATGACGGCGACGATGATGTTGTTGTTGTTGAACGATCGTTATTGCCGTACAGGGCAGGACGGCGATCGACAACTTTGTCGCTGGAATGGACGGCGATCGGGCGAGGCGCCGAAAGTGGACCGGCCTAGCCGCTGCACTCGACGCGGAGGTCAAGATTGTCAAGGTGAAGAAAAAACTAAACCAAACTGTGGTTTGTGACTTGGCCGATGGATGGTGGCCTTTTGGCGATGCTTCCATCGCCACTGCATGTCCTCATTTCTACAACTTAACTCCGATTTCTTCCTCAGGCGGTCGGGCTCAGGGGTGAAGGCTAGGGGATGTATGTCGGGTAAGGGTTAGGGTTAGGGTCGGGATTTAAAACACGTATGCCTTCCAATCGTGTTGTCGAGCCTGGGCCAGGTAGTAAACATCTTTCATGTTTGAACTGCAAGAAAGCAACAAGGTGTCTGGCATGATCCTAGCCCTGCCGCTGCGCGCTCACGGAGACGGTGGACACGTGGATACTGGTTATACCGCCCTCCCCATGTGGTCGTTGTTTCCGAACTCCGAAAGTCACTATTAACAGCTAAATGACGGGTTATCGGATTATCTTTCGACAGCTCCATGTCAACCAACGGACAATATGTGCACTCTCTGGGACCATGCATGCTGTAGCCGTATTCCTTGACATTCTGTGTGGTGACATTCCGTCGATCTCATGTCGATCTTGTTGCGCGCACGTATATATGTGCATACATTTATATGTTGTATGTACGCACATGCTCTCCTTTCTCCTTCCTCCTCCCAGGATATAGTGAAAGAGTTGTCCGGCATCGCTTCTCTCAACGGGGCTCCCAACCCCGCTCCGGAGCATCGCACAGCCGGTGGAGTCTCTTTTACCGCCGGCGATGTGAGCATCATTACCGGTACTACAGCGGCAGGAGCAATAGTAGTAACAACAATCGCGCACAGCAGTAACAGGCTCACTATTTTAGCACGAAAGGAACGCCCCTTAACCCTTTGATGGACATGTTTGCCAGTGACCAAATGTTGGCGCGGGTGTAGATTTGCCTGAACGCCGTGGGGTCGTTTTTATTTTTCGCGGTCCCGTTGGAGTCTACCAGCAATTTTTCCCCTTGACGGTTCGATGTGTGCTCCTAGCGCATGTTCAGCTCTCACGCCGCCCGCTCTATCGTCCGCTATTGTACCAACTTCAATACAACCCATCCATGCGTTACAGAATCAGAGCGTTTAATAGAACACCAGCCAAAGTCCGAAGAGAATATAATTAATGAAATCTCCACCCTGATTGCTTTTTTTCTTTGACATGCGTGTTTAGCAGAAACGGTGCATGCAATGCGTAGCGCAACCGGCACAATTAACAGAGTACATTTTCGCCGGTCTGCGACGCTGGCGTTCAGCTAAATATGCTTCGTTTGCTGGCTTGCACTCGTCGTCTCAAACGCTTTAGGATCCAGGCATAGCAACTCAACTGCTTTTCTGAGGGCGCCTGTATACCATTACCGGCCACATGCTTGGCGTTAGCGGCACAACAGAGTACACGTTAGGGTGTTTACAACGTACCGACTTTGCTTGGGAAAGAGTTGGGTAGGAAGCGGAATAGTAGTAGCATTGAAACCGCCAACATGGAACTCCTATTTTGGATCGAGCCTCAGATTCTTACTGTGACACCACCCTTAGCATAGGCTATTTATGTATGATTTTGTGTAGCGTTCACCGCTGAGCACGATTTCTTAGTCCAATTTTCTTAGCGTCCGCCCAAAACGTGGGCCTTATTTTCTTATTAGGAATTTTCTTATTTGCAGGCCTATGCTGTATTAGCATTGAAACCGTTGATGTCATACTCCGAGGCCAACCCGTCCAAATCCACGAAAACAGATCAGCAAAAAAAAATAGGGTAGAAGTTCGTTTTAGTACGTTTTTTTTTTACTCTTAGGCCTAATTTTATCGTCGGGTTGGTTGGTCTTGGGGCTATATTTACGACTTTGGTCGGTTTCACTGCCAAACGAACTGGGAAAATCGCAAAACACCATCGTAGAGCACATCTTGACGGTCTGTGACCTTGACCGTCTGCTATATCTTCTCCGCTTGCGGGCTTGCAGACAGACTCGTCGTTTGGACCGTTGTTGGGGCTCATACGTAGCAACCCAAAATAGGTCAGAAACGATCTTACCAACCGTTTCATGGGAGAGCGTAAGTGTACACGACTATTAATAAAGATTTTTTCGCGGATCACGACGACCCGACCCGCAGTTCGGGTCAGAAGTGTTTTTTTAGAAAACGCTCGTCGAGTCGGGTCGGGTCGGGAGTCAGGAGGTGTTCGAAGTATCACGGGTCGTTTCGGGAGGGTTTCAAAATCTAACGGGGTGGATCAGGTTGCCCTATTTACTGCTTGCCTTAGTCATTTTGACCCCTGACCACGCATCCCTTTCGAGACGGAGCACCGTTTCTACTCCTAACAGAGACACCTCCAACATTTGTTTGGGCGCTCATTACGCTTCTTCCATATATTGCATAGAAGCTGTGTGCTTGTCTTATCCCTGTCCTGTTTCGCCGTCTGTGGCCACATCTATCTCCTAGGATAGCGATCGTTTTCTCGCTACTCTCTATGCTACCAACCTCTTCCATGTCACACACGTCTATTTTCCTCATCTCCTCCTCTAACACATCTAATTCCCCCTTGGATATTTCATATTCTCCTACTATGTGGGTCCTACTCTACTTTGTTGCGCCACACGGGCACATATTTATAGCCACGTCCTCCTCCTCCCGACTACTGGTATATCTCTTTCTTCTTTCTGGTAGGTCCAAGTCCCCCACCCGAAATCGCAGTTTCAGCTATTTCGTGAAGTCCATTGCGCCGTGCAGGTACGTTTTCATTCCAATATCTTCCCTCAACCCTCCGTATATCTCTAAGTGCTTCTCCTCTTTCACCTTTTTTCCCAGCGCTAGCCTTTACCTTTCTTCTATTATTTATTTTTGTTCTGTCTTGTACCCGCCAAACTTCTCTATTGGACAGTACCTCTCCTTGGTCTCCCCCTAAATCCTTCCATATTTTCTCGACTACGTTATCCCATCTTATTCCAGCTCGCCCTTTTGTTTTTTTCTCTCATACATTAATTCCCGAAGGCGGGTTGCAGAAACAGTAGTTTTACCACCAGATGTGACCCTCCGGGTTCTAAGACCACGCGATATTTCCAAGCACCAGCAGCACCAGCACCAGCAGCACCAGTAGAATGCACTTTGCGTTTCCGTCACAGGCCGTGTGAGTACCACACTTAATGACCAAAAGCAAAAATCCTTACATACACTCCGCTTCCCGTCGCACACTAAACACGCCCGGCACCGTTCATTTTTCAGCCGACCGAGCTGGCCGCTCGCGCCATCAGCCGCGAGCAACACAAGCAACGCCGACTTCTTCACGGCGGTGGCGGCGCCGATTATCCCAATCCCGCCCTCATTGGCAGGGGCTATCTCGGGCCAAGCGGCGGCGGCGGCGCGGCGGCGGCTAGAAGCTCAGGCAACCGTGCGATGGACCGGTTAGACCTCGGGCTCGGATCCCTGGAGATAGACCCCGACCCTCCAGCCGTGTCAGACCCGGACGTTTGGCCTCCTCCCACCCCAGACCCTTCCCGCGACGTCTTCGCGCAGCAGCAGGCCGCGATGGCGGCAGCGGCGGCCGAGGCTGGACGAGGGGGCGGTTCGTCCTCAAGAGTGAGACGTGAAGGTGCTGTGGCAGCTCAAGCCGCGGAAAAGGCGCGACAGCAGCGGCTACCGGCGTGGGCGAGAGCGGCAAACGCGGCCGGTGGGGGCGGTGGGAGTGGGATGGGAGAGAGGAGAGGTAGTGGTTCGTCGGTGGCGGGGGGGGGGGGGGCAAGGAAGGACGCTGTGGTGCGAGGGAGAATGGTGGTCGGTGGTGGTGGGGGTGGTGGGCAAATAGGCCCTCGGCGAGGAAGCAGAGGTAAGCTAAGGTGGGGTCGAGAAGCCGCACAGTGAAGTGGGGATGCCTTCCCCACCGAACCTAAAGATGTGTCGTCGAATCAGTTACATGGTAATTATTAAACCCATTTCCTCACAACTTTTTCGCGGAAAACAGTAAATAGTATAAACCCCTCGCCCCCCCCCCTAAGCCCCGGCCCCGTGCTCCCCATCGCCCCCCCCCCCCCCTTGTCCCACACACCCCCGCCGATCCTCCTCGTCCTCCGCGCCTTGCCTAACGCTTGCTTCTATATCCGGGCCAAACGACACTTACATGAAACTGGTTCCTGAATCGATTAATGGAACAGATCAAGTGAGGGTGGACAGAGTGCGTCGTGAGGCGAGGGACGCAGTGGCAGCAACAGGCTCATCACGGCGAAGAAGGCCCGGTGCCCCTCCCGACATAGGTATCGTACGACGAGAATCTCCTGTTACAACCTGGCACTAAGATAATCAATATACGACTGGAAAACGTATTTTCAGACTCGTATGTTAATGGCCAACAAAACGGCTAACACCGCTCTCGTCACCTCGGAAGGACGTTTGTTTTTTTTGTTTGGCTGTTTTGTTTGGTTGATCTCCTGCGGCGCTGTAGACTGGTCTCATGTAAAAACAAGTATGGGCGGTGGTGTCGCGCTTGTGTAGTGGTAGCTTCAAATCTCCTTGGAACGCTCTCTTTTTTTTCGTTGTTGGGTCAGTGAGGCAGCAACAGTAGCATCGGTAGCAGTAACAACGTGACGACTACGACCAACGCCAACGCCAACATCAAAACCAGCACCAGCACCAACACCAACTCCAACACCAACATCAACGCCAACACCATCACAAGCACTAACACAAACACAAACACCAACGCCATTACCACCAACACCACCAACACAAACACGAACGCCAACACCAAAATAGTCAACCAATACCAACAACAACGCCAACACCACTCGTAAGCGTTAATAATCAAACGAAAAACCAAACGCTTGTTGCTGCTCATAACCCAAAAAACGAACAGAAAACAAGACCTCCCTACCTGCCTACCTACCCACCTACCTACCTACCTACCTACCTACCTACCTACCTACCCACCTACCTACCTACCCGCCTACCCGCCTACCTATCTATCCACCTACCCACCTACCCACCTACCCACCTACCCACCTACCTACCTACCTACCTACCTACCTACCTACCTACCTACCTACCCACCTACCCACCTACCCACCTACCCACCTACCCACCTACCCACCTACCCGCCTATCCACCTACCCACCTGCCTACCTACCCACCCACCTACCTACCCGCCTACCTACCTACCCGCCTACCCACCTACTCATCTACCCACCTACCCACCTGCCTACCTACCCACCCACCTACCTACCCGCCTACCTACCTACCCACCCACCTAGCTACCTACATATCTATCCACCTACCCACCTACCTAGCTACCTACCTATCTATCCACCTACTCACCTACCCACCTACCCACTTACCCTACCTACCTACCTACCGACCTACCTGCCTACCTACCTACCTACCTACCTACCTACCTACCTACCTACCTATCTACCCACCTACCCACCTAGCTACCTACCTACATCCGGTCAAGCTTCTTTCCTTTCATTCTGGCACGAACTGCAACGAGGCGCATTTGATGCATGAACGTTTTTTTCTGAGCGGCATGTTCTATCGTTTTCGCGACGCAGGTGGAGGCGGTGGTCCAGCCAGGCCAGCGGCGATGGCAGGGGTGGGAGTGGGGAACAGGCGACAGCATGGAGCGGGAGCGGGGGCGGCGGCAGCTTCTAAGGCGGCCGCGGGGGGCGGCGGAGGCGGTGGGGGGGAGGGGAGGAGGGGATGGGGACCGGAGGCTAAGGGGCAGGGCAGTCCGTCCTCGGCTGGTGAGGTGGCTTTTTTGTTTTGTGGATATGGGGGGGGATGCTCTTATTGTTATGCTTTCTCTGTCCCATAAGCCTACGTGGTTGTGGGTGTTTGATGGTTTTGGTATAACGCAGTTGACGCTTATACTGCAGTTTGGTTCATTAGAAAGCCGAAGGGCGGAGGAAGCTGATGAAAAAAAAAAAATGAAACGGAGTTGGTTTTTCAATACAAAATTAATGTAAAAAATACCCCATTTTGGCACTCTTTTTATATTTCCATGATAATTTTTATGCGATTGTTTCAGAATTCGTGATAACCGCCCCAAACCTAGCCCACAGGCATCACAATAGAATAGACTTGCCTCCAAGTACCCCCCCCCAACTCGCCGAAAGAGCGACGAACTACCGCTGCGCCGCCGTTATGAAATTGCGGTGGAGAACCCCGGCGAGGACAGTTATTTTTTAATTTTTTTGTTCTTCTCCAACGCTTTTTCTTCCCCCGGGAAAGGGGCGAAATACGGCCATCTTTGGGCCGATCGTTTTTTTTGTGGCCGTTCGGCCGCATGGTTGAACAGCGAGCGGCCAGGATGAAAAAAATATGGATATAATTAAAACAACGCCGAGGATTAGCGAACAAAACGTCGCAAAAGCAGATCGGTACACCGTTTAAGGGTCCGCACAAACATAACCACGTAGCCTTTTGGGACAGAAGGAACTATGTATTTGTTTTTTTCCACTCGCACGCGGGGAACGTGCTTGACCGAGGACTACTGCTTCAACAGAGAGCAACCGTCCATTCATTTCAACATGGACTGGTGTTTTCGATTCAGAAATTAGTCCGTCGGAGTATCTCCCTTTTGATGCTTCCAAAGGAAATTGTTTCGCGACGAAAATTGACGATTATTGCACCGATCACCGCTGTCTGGCGATGATGAAAAACCGGGCATCCTCGAACGAAAACAATGCAGAGACCCTTGCGGGACGGGCGCGGCGCATCATGATCCTACTCGTGCTGCTGCCGCGCTCACGCCCCTGCTAAACGCTTGAAAACATCGCAATATCATCGGTTTTGGGTAGCTATGCACAGGAAGGGGTCGAAAGGCTCAAGACACAGTCTTCAGAGAAACGAGTACGGTACTCTATAAGGCACGTTCACCACTGCGTAAACTCTCCTCGCACGAAATTCTTCTTCCTTTTCCCCCAGAAAACGGGGGTCCGGTTTTGAAGGGGTCGAGGTCTAGTGCAGTACAGATTATATGGACATGCCCTTCCGGTCATCGTACTAACGGAATCACTGCGATGTTCCTTGATAGTTGCTCGTGGAAGCTTGCTGTAGTTATTCCGCGTTATGGGGATTCATAATATAGAGGGGGGAGGGGGGGGGTGTACTCATTTGTTGCTTGCCTTGGTCATTTGACCGTTGACCCATTGGCCACGCATCCCTTTCGAGACGTAGCACCGTTCCTACTCCTAATAGAGACACCTCCAACATTTGGGCGCTCATTACGCTTCTTCCATAGATTGCATGGAAACAGTTTGCTTATCCTATCCCCGTCCTGTTTCGCCGTCTGTGGCCATCATCTATCTCCTAGGATAGCGATCGTTTTCTCGCTACTCTCTATTCTACCAAACTCTTCCATGTCACACACGTCTGATTTCCTCATCTCCTCCTCTAACGCATCCCGCTCCTCCTTGTATATTGCACATCCTGCTGCTATGTGAGTCCTACTCTCTCTTGCTGTGCCACACGGGCACATATGTGTAGTCACATTCCTCCTCCCCACTACTGGTATATATCTTTTCTTCTATCTGGTAGGTCCAGGTCCCCCACGCGAAATCGCAGTTTCAGCTTTTTCGCGTAGTCCATTGGGCTTTGCAGATACGTTTTCATTCCAATACTTCTGTCTTGTGCCCGCCAAACTTCTCTGTAGAAAGTACCTCTACTTGGTCTCCCCCTAAAGCGTTCCATATATTTTCTCGACTATGTTATCCCATCGTATTCCAGTTCGCCTTTTTGTTATTTTCTCCCATACAGCCCTATCAACTATGGCTGGCAACCTCTTTTCTGACACATTCCTCAATTTATACTGCCATTCCAACTTTCTCACGTCTCTATTTGTTTCAAGTGGGTACATTCCTGGTTCTGCTCTTAATACTGTATTACTTGTCGTACTTGAGCATCCTAGTATGTACGAAATATTTAGCTGCTGTCATCTGCACTGTTTCTAGTTGTTTTACAAACTTCGCGTTCCATTCCCATACTTCTACTGCGTACTCTAACTTTGGTACAATCACATTAATCTGGTTACATATTTTTATCCTAGTGTCAAGGTCCGAGTCTGTTAGGATCGCATCCGTCCTGCTTACTTGTGATTTACCCTTTCCTATTACTTTCGCTATGTGTGCATCCCAAGAGCAGTCCTGTGAGATCTCTACGCCAAGGTACGTATACTGGTCTACGACCGGTCATTCACCTTCTCCCCACCGGGAACCACTTGAAAATTACCGGATCCACCTTGTCTCCATTACATACAACTACTGCGCAGTTTTTCACGTTCGCCGTCACTCTCCATTTCGTAGTGTATGCTAGTGCTTTCGGGGGGAGGGGGGGGGGGGGGTTAGTATATTCATACTACTAACACTCCTAAGGCATCAATGACCTTCCATGTTCCAGGGAAACGATGCTATACTGCAACACGGACACAGCAGCGACACAAACGAAACGCAATGGCTCACCCTACAACCAACCGTCAATCCGCCCGCGTATCCTAATCCGAACGAAAACGAACTAAATTCCGGCAGACATTGGCCCGCAATCTTGAAGAAAAAAAAAAAAAAAGGTATCCAAGCAGCAGCAGTTCATCCGCACATCAAAGGTACGGCAGTAGTAGGGGCGTGTTACATGGTCATGTTGTGAAATATCCCCGCTTTTACTACCGGATTTTGAGGTTTCCATCGTTCTCGTCACTCGCACACGAGTGACTCGCTGCCTCACGTACCAAAAACGGATCTAGCCCGGAATTCCCCACCTAAGAGCAAAAAACACCAACACCAACCATTTATAAGTGGAGAAAAACAATAAAATATACGTATATATATGAAATACTGCATGTACCAAAAAAAATTAAAAACAAAACAAACAAAATAGCAGGACCCCCTCCCCAACAATTGCAAAAAAAAACTCGCCCACATTGTATATTAATACTACTACAAAAAAAAAAGTACCAACAACGCCAGCTTGCAAAGATGAGAAGAGTATCGACCCTAAAAAGCTCGTCGAACTCGTCGAACTCACAGCTGACGACGCCCTTTAGAATAATTTTCATAAAATTGACCTCATGGGAGCGCTTTTTTTTGGCGCATCGTGGCTTCCCATTTTCGTCGCGAATTCATGCCGCAAAAGTAAAACAGCAAAGGAATGGGGGAAGGAGGGGGGAAGGAGGGGGAGGGGGGGGGGGGGGGGGGAGGGGGGGGCACTCGCGCGAGTGAGCCCCGAGCCACGGCCAAAAAAAAGGCGAAAAAAAAAAAATACTCATCTAGGCACCGCAGGGTTGGTCAGTCGGCAATCCGAAACGGTCCCACCCCCTTTCTCCCCCTCCCGGCCGCCAACACAGACCCCTGCCCCCAACCCCCAACCCGACCCGACCCGCCCACCCCACCCCACTCCCCACAAAACAGGTGCGGAGCCAGCGACGTTGCCAAAGTACTCGGAGTTGGCGAGGGAAGAAGGATGGGTTGACAGAGAGCTTATCGAGACTCTAGGTACGTACAGAATCCACGACTGTATACACCTTGCCGGGGAGAGGGGGGGGGGGGGGAGAAGGCGTGGTAGGTGCGTTCCGGGCGAGCTGGGAGGTAGCCAGGTTTGGGGGGGGGGGGGGGGGGGGGGGGGGGGGAGTTGGACGCCGGGGGGGGCACAGGAGGCGGTGCGGGGAGGGGAAGCATGGAGTGTTGTGACGAGTGCGGGAACGGAAGCAAGTCGAAACCGGGGGCGGGGGGGGTAGATAGATTCGGGGAGGGTGAAGGGGGGGGTGTACTCGATATTCATGCATGGTCGTAGTCGTATTGCCATAGACCGGGGAGGGGGAGGGGGGAAGGGTGAAGGACGAGGTGCAGGAGGGGGATGGGGGGGGGGGGGGGTAAAGGCGACGGATTTACTGGTACTGCAGATGTTCCGCTGGACTCTTATCTTGATGGGCCATCGATCTCCCTGCTCCCACCGAATTCCCGAAGCACAGGGCTAGGGTTGGCTTGCCTTTTTTGTTGTGGCTGGAGTCATCCCACGGCAGTAACGATACGGGTGGCACGGTTTGAGCCAAAAAAAGGTATACCTTACCGGTTGAGCTCCTCAAGCATGGAACTCTCGATGAGTATGATAATTTGTACGAGTACACGTTTTTCTTTAGGACTCCTGTGTGTATTGCAGAGTGCAAGATTGATGGGGTTGCGCGATGGGATGTCTTCGAAGTCACAGCTCGGGTGAGATGCTGGGCGGCTTATATGTTCGGAGCTCGGAAAACTTCTTAGAATCTGCTGCACCCCCTCCTAGCGTGGGAGGAATCCTTTGCCTTGATGGCGCTTTGATGGACGCTTTGGTGACTGACGCTCGCCGCCGTTTTTCTTCGCCAGCAAACCAAAACGGCAGTCAGTCATTACTACCCGGTCCGAAAACATTGGACTAAAAACAAAAACGAATCCTCCCGTCCACCCGCTCACCTGCCCGCCCGCCCGCCCGCCCACTCACCCGCAGAGCGAGATATCGTGGAGAGAGGAACGTCCGTGACGTGGGATCAGATCGCCGATCTGAAAGACGCGAAGCAGCTGCTGCAAGAGGCGGTTGTCCTGCCGCTGTGGATGCCCGACTACTTTCGCGGCATCCGCCGCCCTTGGAAAGGTATCATAACACCAAATGGAAAAAAATGAACTCGACAATACCACGGCACTCATCGTCGACGTTGCTATCAATAGAACCCGTAATAAGCTCAATTTTGCTGAAGTATCAAGGAAAAGTTAACAGTCGTAGAGACCTACGGGGTTAGCTCAAAACGCATGAGATCAGATCAGATCAGATCAGATCATGTGGGTATATGCGTGTGGAAAAAAATCGCACCATAAAGAAGCCCTGGAGAAGGTGTCTGTATATGTCTACAGAGCAGAGAGAGAGGTGTTTGTGCAGCCGTGCAGGGCAAAAAAAAAGGGCACCGAAAAAACGTGACCCGCCAAAAGCGGCACCAGGTGTAGTCTACGGGGACAACCGAAACGGAGATAATGCATATATACCTGCGATGCACGTGAAGAAGATAAAAAGCATGTACGATGTTACGACCCAAAGAGGCCCTTGGACACATGCACACGCGAAAAGCACTCCAGGCACTATAGTAACATAGGGTCGGCAGATTATCAGACTGATCATAGCCCAATCCATTGGCAGATCGTGCCGTGCAGACGCGTTCCTGATTCGCATGGTTAAGTCATCCCGCGGGGGGGGTGCAGCAGATTCTGAGAAATTTCCTGGGCTCTCCTAACACGAGAAGCTCAAGACACTCGCCCGAAAAACCTCACTTCTTCGACGACGATTCGTTCGCGCAAGCCGGCCAACATTTTTTTGTATGCTCCACTATAACCTGTAGTTCTAAAAAACGACTATATACGAACAAGCACTTGTAGTGAAACGATCATGCTAACCAATTATACGATTCTTATTATAAGTCCACACTTGAGGAGCTCAACAAAAACAAAAATTAAAAACAAAAAAAAAGTTCAACCCCGATCGCGAGGTGATTGACTGGGTTCGCACGGATATAGATCACGTTTGCCGAGTGAGATAGATAGATCGGCACAATACGACGTTTTTTGTTTTGCTTTTTTTTTTTTTTTTAATCGCGTGTTTCCCGGGTGGGCTTCTGTGCGACGGCACTCTCACGCAACATCGCATACAGTAGTAGTACAGCTCTCACGCAACATCGCATACAGCATTAGTACAGCTCTCACACAAAATCGCATACAGTAGTAGTACAGCTCTCACATAACATCGCATACAGCAGTAGTACAGCTCTCACTCAACATCGGATACAGTAGCAGTACAGCAGCAGGGGTCTCCCAATAAAGCGGTGTGTGTGCCAATGGCAATGTGGCTGCCTCGTTGGGGGGGAAGCCACGTTACGTTGTTCGTTCTTCGTTATTGAGCGCGATTCCCCAGACGCGCCAAGCGATTTTTGACCGCCTTACATCGGGATACCGCCTTGTTCAGACCGCCTTATTGAGGGATCCCTACTGTTTGTTGTAATGTAATGGTGAAAATATCATCTATGGTCTACGTCGTGATGTGTCCGGTGTGCGAGCCGTCAGATTTTGTCCCCCTCAAAACGGGTTTTGGTTTGTTTCACTGCGCAGCGTGAACGAAGACGGAACCTCTTTCTATCACCTGGTACTACAGTAGCTAGCACACAAACGGGAACCGCCGACCTATATCCTTCACGAAGACATGCGCGGGGAACCGCCGACCTATGTCCTTCACGAAGACATGCGCACACTGGTAGCACGACGAGCGATCGGAGTATCACGGGCAGCTTGCAAAGATGAATTTCCACGAAATCCTCGATCTCGCACCTGACACAGCAGTATTGTTTTTTTTTGTTTGTTTTATTCTACGAAAAATGTTGTGCCCATCTTTGCCAAGACCAAAACCAAAACCAGAACCAAAACCAGAACCAAAACCAAAACCAAAAATCGAAACGGCAGGCGTTTTAATGTTCGGGCCCCCGGGGACGGGGAAGACGATGCTGGCCAAAGCCGTGGCGGCGGAGTGCAAGACGACATTCTTCAACGTCAGCGCCTCGACTTTGGGGTCTAAGTACCGCGGGGAGTCGGAGAAGATGGTGCGTGTCCTGTTCGAGATGGCGCGGTACTACGCTCCGAGGTGAGAGCCGACAGGACAAACCAATCTAGCCCTCCCCCTATCCACTCCTAGTACCCCGCCCCCCCTCCCCCCTCCGTACCCTCCTCTCCCCTCTTTGCCGGAAAAGAGGCTGCCAGCCCTCGCTGATAGGGCTGTATAGGAGAAAACCACAAAAGGGCGTGCTGGGATAAGGTGTGATAACGTAGTCGAGAAAATATAGGAGGATTTAGGAGGAGACCAAGAAGAGGGACTGGTCCATAGAGAAGTTTGGCGGGTAAAAGACAAACGTAAATGAAATACCTGAAAAAAGGTAAAGGCTAGCGCTAAGAAATAAGGTGAAAGGGGAGAAGAAATTAGAGATATACGGGGGGTTGAGGGGAGATGTTAGAATGCTAACGTACCTGCACGGCTCAATGGACTACGCGAAAAAACTTAAACTGTGATTTCGTATAGGGGACCTGGACCTACCAGAAAGAAAAAAGAGATATACCAGTCGTCGGGAGGAGGAGGATGTGGCTACTCGTTTGAGCCCGTGTGACACAACAATAGAATGTAGCACTCACATAGTAGGAGAATGTGAAATATACAGGGAGGAACGGGATGCGTTAGAGGAGATGAGGAAATTAGATGTATGTGACATAAAAGAGTTTGGTAGACTAGAAAGTAGCGAGAAAAAGATCGCTATCCTAGGAGATAGATGGTGGCCACAGGCGGCGAAACAGGACGGGGATAGGATAAGCAAACACTTTCTATGCAATATAAGGATGAAGTGTAATGAGCGCCCAAATGTTGGAGGTGTCTCTACTAGGAGTAGGAACGGTGCTCCGTCTCGAAAGGGATGCGTGGTCCATGATCAAATGACCAAGGCAAGCAACAAATGAGTACGCCCCCCCCCCCTCCCTTTCCTCGTGCTGTACAAACAGCACCATATTTTTTGACGAAATTGACTCATTGGCCGGCTCAAGGGGAGGCGACGGCGAGCACGAGGCCAGCAGGCGCGTCAAAACCGAGCTGATGGTTCAGATGGACGGCGTTACGGGAGGCGGGGGCGGGGGCGGGGGAAACGATGCACCGTCATCCCAAGATCAAGGCGCTGCCGGTGGTGGTGGCGGTGGTGGTGGTGGTGGTGGTGGTGGTGGTGGTGGTGGTGGTGGTGGTGGTGGTGGTGATGGTGGTGGTGGTGGTGGTGGTGGTGGTGGTGGTGGAGGTGACGATGGGAGTCCTGGAAATGCTAGGTCGAAGACGGTGATAGTTTTGGCGGCAACCAACACGCCTTGGTCGTTAGACGAAGCTCTTCGAAGGTGAATTGTTTGGAGGGGCGGGGGGGGGAGGAAAGGGGTAGGCGTAGTGGTGGTGGTATGGGGGTGGTGGTGGTGGTGGTGGTGGTGGTGATCTTGTTGGTGTTGGTGTTTGGGTTGACGTTACTGTTCGTGTTGTTGGTGTTTTTTTTGTTGTTGGTTGGCGTTACTGTTCGCATTTGCGGTAGTGTTGTTGGTGGTTTTTGGGGACGTTGCCGTCGTTGTTGTTGGTGGTAATGTTGTTGTATGTGAATGTGCTAGTGTTGGCGTTGGCGTTGGTGTCGGCGTGGGTGCTGGTTTTCGAGGTGTTGGCGCTGCTGTTGCCGTTTCTGACATCGGTAGCGTGTTGATGGTGGCAGCCACAAAGCGAGGGCACATTCGAGACCTCGCTCCTCTCCGGAAAGTTCGCATGCAGTGCTCTTAGATAACGCATCAGACCGACAGTTCAAATTCTATACCCATGTCCACCAACTTGCTTCTCTTCCCCCCTCCCCTCCCCCCTCGCTTCTGCCGGCATAACGTGACGCACGCCTGCCAGGCGACTAGAGAAGAGGATCTACATCCCCCTGCCTAGCGAGGTCGGCCGCAAAGAGCTCTTTCGCATCAGCCTTGGCGACGTTGAGGTATGGATGCACAAGCACTTCTTTTATTTCCTGTTTCACCCCCCCTGGCTCACTGCGTTCGTCTTTACACTTTGGCTCCGGCTCCTGCTTTTTCGTACCTCCGACCCGGGGTCACGTAGCAGCCACTATCCCCTCCTCCTCACTACAGTGCACGCCGTCAGCTTATCGCTAGACGGGGGGTTCGGCGTTTTTACATCGTCGCCTATCAGGAAAAATACTGAGGACATCATTATTGTAACAAAGAAATCGGCTGAAAGGCCTCCTCGCTCTAGTTGGACTTCCCTAGCGCATACCCTTACCCACAATTGTACACGGCAACTGAGAATTGACCTCGCAAATACTGACATTTTTGGTCAGTTTCAACATTTTTGGTCAGTTTCAACGACCACGCTGGCTCTCTATTGTGATGACCAACGACCCCCCCCGCCCCCCCCCCCCTCCTACCTGGTTGGTGGAAACCCCACGTGCTCATTCCCGGCATTGTATGTACGCGACGGTCTATGGTCGTACGACAACACGGCCGTGCACAAACTGCGTACACCCCCCTCTCCTCCCTCCTCCTCTATTCAGGTCGACGACGACGTTGATCTAGATTTGTTGGCGTCCTTAACCGAGGGTTACAGCGGAGCCGATGTGGCCATCGTCTGCCGCGACGCCGCGATGATGTCGGTGCGACGGGTCATGAAGGGGGCCATGGACAAGGGTTTGTCGGGACCCGACATCCAGAAACACGTGATGGAAATGAAAGACGAGCTGGCCGCGGCTGTGACCATGGAAGATTTCCACTCCTCGTTGAGCAAGGTAAGGTTGACTCACGGTCAAAGCCCAGGCAATCAACGAGGGGGTGCGGGGAGGGAGGGCGGGGGTATATACTCATTTCACGCATGGTGGTTGTCGTGTGATCATAGACCTTCACGTCCCGACAATGCCGGGACGGAACACATCCGGTTCTCGGCCAGGACAGAAGGGGTGGGGGGGGGCATAAAAAAATACGCGGGGGGTGAGGAGCGGGGGGGGGGTGGGGGGGGGGGGCTACGTCCCTAGTCATGATGACAGCGAGCCAGAACAGTCGTTAAAGTTGAGAGAATGCAGCAATTGAAAGTTCCAGTCTCTCTTGCCGTATATAGTGTGTATGGTGTATGCAGTTTATATAGCGGATAAGGTTACACTCCCATCGAGCGAGAGGTCGAACCAGCGACACACAAGCCACGAGCCTTTTCAGTTGCTCCGTTCTCTAATAACATTAAGAAATGTTGGTGTATAATATTTTGTCCAATATATCACGCGCATCATCAACATCATCAACATCACCAGACACTGACGAGAATGTTGTCGCCACATGCATTGCACCATGTGCGGCGGTCCCCCCCCCCCCCCCCCCCCCCCGCCCCCAACCCCCCACCAAACCACGCCTACGTGCAGGTGTCGAAGTCGGTGGGGCAAGCCGATCTGGACAAATACGACGAGTGGATGAAGGAGTTCGGCTCTGCCTGACCTATAAATGCACCGTCCTGGTCGTAAATTTAAGGACCGTTTAGTTATCACTGTTATATCACCAACGGTCCTTACATTTACATCCAGACTGGTACTCCGAGTTATACCAGTATAGAGATCTGTCCGAACATACAAGGGCTGTCTGTACGCCAGTGTGAAAACCAAAAATGATCTTGTGTTTACGGGCAGAGTAGTATGTCCTTCGTATACACTCTGGGCGGTAAGATAAGCATCGTTTGATGTATGAATACGAGCACACAAAAAACACAAAAGGTCCTTCCACAATTCCTTCCGGAGCGATATGTACGATCCGGCAGCTCTCGCTAAGAACCTCGCAAGGCTACGGGTAGGGGGATCACCCTTGCGCGTGTTTTTTTTCTTTTTTTGCCAGTGGCTTGGGGTCACTCGCGCGTGCCCCCCCCCCCCCCTGTTTCTTTGCGGTGTAAAAACAAGCTTTTCGGGCTGGTTTTAAGTTTCCGATATATGAATCCGCAAAACGGAAACGGTAAGCTACGCTGCGCCCAGAAATATCGCCTGAGAAGTCCTTTAGTCGGTGGTGTACAGAGTGTCACTCGTGTCCTTGGCTTAAACCTGGAGGTGAAAAGCGGGGGTATCGACATCATCATGACATCCACCCCTGCGGTACCCTTGCCCTAGAAATGTTTTTGCAATTGTCGTCATAAACCGCGTGCGCTGCTGGAAGGTTCTTTTTTTTCTTTTTGTGTGTTTTTCCACTTGGATTTGGTTGGATCCTGACTCATAAGCTGCGTGCGCTGCTGGAAGTTTTTTCTTTTCTTTTTGTGTGTTCTTCCACTTTAGGTTTGTTAAGATCCTGACTTAATGGCCGCGGATTAGATCATAGCCATGAGTTAACGTGCGAACAACGACGACAGCCACTGAACAAAAAAAAAACAAAGCGGAAATTTCGGTCGGTCGGACGGCGCGGCCTTTTCGGCCTACCCTACCCAACTCAAAGGGAGGGGGGGGGGGTCTGTTTTAGGAGGAGGCCCCCGATGTAAGTTAGCGACTTGGTTCGCGCGAGATCAGCGCAGCGAGCACCTTGGCGCCAGCCGCTCTCTTAGGTTTTTGCCGCGGGTGTATATAGCGCCATCGACGGGTCAAAAATACCCAGGCAGGGTGTTCATGGGTTGGGTCGCCTCTCACGAGTCCGGTCGGGGCCAGCGTGACCCAACCCGACCCGTGAGTTTTGGAAACCTCCTGGCCCAACCCGACCCGTGAGTTTTGAAAACCTCCTGGCCCAACCCGGCTCGTGAGACTTGAAAACCTCCTGATTAGACCGACCTAACCCGACCCGACCCGACCCGACCCGTGAGATTCGAAAACCTCCCGACCCAACGGAATTCGACTCACAAGATGTTTTTTTTTTAGTCCTCCTGATCCGTGAAAAAGCATGTCCTGCTGTAGAAAGTTCCCCTGCACAGGTGACCAAACAATAACAATAACCCCATTCGAAGCGTTTCACAAGGTCCGAGCCGTTCTACGATAGCCCCCCCCCAAATTTTCTTTGACGAAATCGCCGGTTTTGAAACCATCTCCCGGCCGTAACCCTTGAAACACGGTGCCCCTTGCCACCCCGGCGTCGTCGTTCGACGATCCTTTGCAAACAAAAAAAATAAATGGAGATTTTTTCTCATACAACATCGTTCTTCGTGTCCAGTAGTCATGAAACGTTCGTTGAAGGACATCGCCGGTTTTGGGGGGGGGGCTACCGTAGAATCAGTCGTCCGCCCCTACCATCGTGCAACCCATACCTCGGCGTTGTCGGGAGCTTATGCAGGACCCAGGCGCGTGCCGCGATAGAGGCAGCCATTTTTGGCCGAAACGTTTTCCTGGAGGACGGGGCCGGGGCTCCTTGACCCAAATTCGTCAGATTTCAGTCTTTTTTCTCGCAGTAATTATCCATTTTATATCTAGGCTATGACGTTGCTCATCGGAGAGATCATCTTCAGTAGTATTCTCAAACTCAGCTCCTTGATCGGGGTATAGAGCTTCTCAAGTGGTTAGGAGCCTCAGAACACACACACAAATGGTGCACCTCTACCGAGCATTGGCAATTCATGTGTAAACGTGTAGCCTTGTAAATAGACATCACGAAACAAACAAACAGACAAAACGAACGTGTTGTTTCATTCGACCTCGCAAAAAATCTAGGTTTGTTCAGCCGCAAAGATTTGCTCACAGCGGACAGATGAGACAGATAAACCCCCGTTCATGATCAGCATCTTCCAGGGAAGACAGATCTCTAGTCTTTTATTTTCTGCCCGGCATGGCATAGGTCCTCTTGTCGGCTGTGGAGCCATTTGACCTGCGTATGACCTGCGTATGATCTACTGGTAGCGGTGTCAATGACGACATATTATTGCCGGTAACACACGACGAAAAAAAAAAAGTCCCAGAAGAAAAAGAAGAAGTAGTGAAAAATGAAAAATGGATACCATGTACGTTCTACCAAATTTAACCAATCAGACTAAGCACTGACATTTACATATGTATTATAAAAATAAAAATACACCCCAGTTGTGAGATCGAAGATTTTCTCGAAACTCATCTTTGCAAGCTGTGTGTGACACTCCGGTCGCGCGTGTATATATTTATCCTTGTCATAAGTACTTGTGGCGAAGTATTGCCGAAAAAGTTGAAAGTTACTTGGCGTCGTTCTACGGTAGCCCCCCCAACTTTTCTTCAACGAAATCGCCGGTTTTGAAACCAGCTCCCGGCCGTATCTCCTGAAATTCGGTGCCCCTTGCCCCCCCGACGTCGTCGTTCGACCGTCCTTTGCAAACAAGAAAATATGTGAAGATTCTGTTCTTTATCGCATCCTTCCTCGTGTCGAGCAGCCATAAAAATTTCGTTAAAAAAAATAGCTGGTTTTGGGGGCGGGCTATCCTAGAATCAGTCGTTACCGCTTGTGTATAGCGCATGTTTTCCTCGGGTTACGGGGGGCGGAAGACGCATTCTACTGTCGGGTGGAGGTGCCCTATCCCCCCCCCCCCCCCCCCCCCCCCCCCCCTCTAGAGGCTGGCTGGAGTTGAGTGGGCTTTACACCCTACCCGAAATCCGTTTTTTTTTTTTTGCTTGTAGTGGACACACGTGGTACGATATTAGATAGTAGGTGCACCACTTTTTTTCTGCACAGGTTCCTCACCTTCGGAGCTTTGAGGCCTCTTCTCCCAAGTCCTGATTTGGAGACAAAACACACTGCTGCGCCACCGGATGTTCTGCACAGGTTCCTCACCTTCGGAGCTTTGAGGCCTCTTCTCCCAAGTCCTGATTTGGAGACAAAACACACTGCTGCGCCACCGGATGAAAACTTCCCGCGGTCTAGGTATACAACGAGAATCAACACGAGAAAACGAAAATGACCTGTGATTTCCGACGGTTTTGGGGCTAAGGGGAAAAAAAAAAAATAATAATAATCGACGAAAAGTGCCACCACCCGATCGATGAACGAATCCATCTGGACCCTTACTATAGATAGATAGGTGTATAGAAAACGTTTAAAGGTATGTTGTGTGAAACAAGAACGGCGTTCGTTCCGACAATTTCTTCTGTCGGTTTTCGGGCTGAGGAGCCACCCGTCATCTTCCAGGCAAAAGGAAAAACAAGAAACAAGAAAAAAAAGAGCTATTATTTATGTACCTTTTGTATCGTAGCGCGCGCGTCTGAACTGTACACGGATCCTGCAAAACATGCCATAGTGACAAGACACCTGGCGTATGATCTAGATTATCTAGATGATCTATAATATGGTATATTACATATAACATGTATACGAACTACTTGATATATATTATCTAGATGATCTATACGATCTATATTAATCTACATGATATATATATATTATATATATACCTGTATGATATATAACATCTAGATCATCTATATGATCTATATTATTATCTATAATATCTATACGATCTAATATATGATGTATATTATCTAATGATATATATGATATATATACCATCTATGTGATCTACATCATATGTATGATCTAGATCGTGATCTGTCCGACAAAATATGAAGTGTTGGAGGCCGAATGAACAAGTCTGGCGTTCGTTGTTGTTGCTAGGTTGCTCAATACACAACCTGCACAATATATCATAACGACAGATATAGGATCTATATGATCTATAAGATCTATAAAATTGATATGATCTAGATGATCTATATGATCTAGATGATCTAGATGATCTAGACGATATATATATGATCTAGATGTTGTAGATTATCTAGATGATCTACATGATCTAGATGATCTACATGATCTAGATGATCTAAATGATCTACATTATCTACATGATCTATACGATCTACATGGTCTAGATGTCTAGATGATGTACATGATTTATACAATCTTCATGAGATATATGAAATGTATATGTTGGAGGCCGAATGAACAAATCTGGCGCTCGTTGCTGTTTGCTAGGTTGCACAATGGACAACCTCGCGGAAGTTCACGACAAGCGTGTGATAGCACTATTATTAATAACACATTTATTTGCCGGAGAAAAGGCTGGACGCAAGCTGCGATTGAGGTATGATACCAGAGTATGGGTGTAAGTATAATCCATGTTTACTAACAATAGGCACATGTAAATGTGGCTTATATTGGGGACCAGAATATAAGTGCTTGTGGGCTTCTTTCGTTGTTTTTTTCTGAAGGACGGGGAGCTCCGTAGCACAAAATCGTCCGAATCACCACTAACCACTTCTGTGGTTCTGCAATATTGTTTATTGATTTCCCTAGCTAGGCCAATGGTTATTTTGGTCGGGTTTCACCCTTCATTTTTGTCATACAAATCAGTTTTTTAGAGCGAGGTAGAAAAAGAATGGCGCACCTCTATGCACCCTAGCAATGTGTCGCAGCACGCAACGTATTTGGAGGCGAAACGTTCAGCCAAAGAGAGACGACTTTGAAACGACTTCGACTATGTTAAAAAAAAAATCAGAAAGATTGTTGTGCCCTGAGGAACGCATCGTGCTTGTAAATTAAGGTGTGGCGCAGCCAACGATCTATACAAGTTATCGACGGACACATCTATTACATACGGTAGGAAGGAGTACCACAATGTGAGTGAACTAAAACGGACACGAACAAACAAACAAACAAACAAACAAACAAACAAACAAACAAACACCCAAGCAAACAAACAAACAAACAAACAAACACCCAAGCAAGCAAACAAACAAACAAACAAAAACAAACAAACAAACAAACAAACAAACAAACAAACAAGCAAACGAACATACATGCATACAAACAAACAAACAAGTTATGGTAATATCGGCTTTTGGGGGGAGACCTTTCTCGGGCTATCCAAGCCCTCTACCAAAAAAATAAATTCGACAACAAACAAACAAACAAACAAACAAACAAACCATTTTTTGGGAATAATATCAGCTTTTGGAAGTTGACCGCCCCCTCTATTAATAAAAAGAAATTATGCACCGTTAGCATTTAGCAACCCGGCGCAACGCATAAAGACATTCTAATCAGTCTCCCTCCTTGCTGTCCAGAAGGCGAAGGCCTACGAAAAAAAGCAAAAGGTCAAGAGCGAGGTAAAGAGAGGGTCTCGCCTCTTGTTTCACTGCCTACAGTAGTGATAACCCCTTCAGAGCCCCCAAACCCCTTCCCATACTATTTTCAAGTAATTATGTCCCCGAAAAGGGGTTTGCAGTGGTAAAGGCGTTAAAAAGTTAGGCTGGCTACGGTAGAGGAGGTTGAAGTCCACCACTTCTTTTGTTTTTCCTCCCTGAGACTCCTTCCTCAATTTCGACGCGCGAGCTCGATATACCTGACCGAGACTCAAAAAAGATTTTTTTTCGAGTAAAACTGAAAAGCGAAAAAAACTTTGATTTCGACCAGACTTCATGTGGTCTATCTAGACATGAACAAAAACCATTAAAATAAATGCAAAAAAACAGCAGCAGCAACAACAACAACAACAACAACCACAACAACAACAACAACAACAACAACAACAACAACAACAACACCACCAACAACAACAACACCACCACTAACAACAACAGCAACAAAATCCTCGCGCGGGCGCACAAGTTGTCTCCCAATCAATCCCCCCCCCCGCTCACGCCAGAGCTAGCTAGCTACACAGTTTTTTCGCGAGACGGTAATGCGAGACATCTGCCAGTGTCTTTTCCGGGTGATTTTTGCGCATAGTCATAAAATAATTGACTTTCCGACGAATTTCGGCTAAGGCCGAAGCTACAGTGTAAAGGGGATCCCGTTTTTTTTTTTTTTTTTTGTAAGTGGTGGCTCTGGGGTCGCTCGCGCGAGTGACCCCTCCGTTCCTTGGGGCCGTTCCTGGGCGCTTTCGTGCTGATCAAAATCTTCGACATGAATCTCCAGCTCTCCGAGATGATCTGCGACGCGCTGTGCCGACAGTAATGTGGTTCGGTCAGTGAGGTTCAGAGTCACTCGTGCGAGGAGCTCAGACCCGGCACGTAGTAAAAAAACAGGGGGGTGCTCTCCCCCTACGTACCGTGTCGTAACTTCGGATCTTAAGAAAACAGTGTTGACAAAAAGCGGTATACCTTCAAGTACCTCTATATCTCACGTGGGCACGCGTCACCAGCGGAGATCTGTGCCGCCTGCTACGATGGAGAGGTGTGGTGGGTGGCACTGTTTCGCTAATTGTTAAAATTCTGGATATTAACGAGACCCCTCAACTCAAAATGGTCGTAATCGTTGAGTAGGTCGTTTAATCAAGTCGTTAGGTAAGTCGTTCTTGTTTTTTGAAAGATTTGTGATTTACGTTTACACGCCTAGGCCATGGCGAGGGTTTGGTTGTTCATGGCGATGGAACTTTGAGTTCGTTTTTCAAAACCTGTTCTTTGGGGTGGGGTACACATAATAGAGTTAAGCGTGCCTCAAAAAAGGGAAAAGCCTCCGCCAAAAGTATTGTTTGCACATTTGCACCGTAGCGTGTGTCCTGCCTATACCCTCATCTGATCTATGGCTCGAGCTACGACTTAAAGAGGTATACCGTTTTTTGGCTGAAACGGTTTCTGGGTGACGGGTGCTCCTCAACCCAAAATGGTCGGAAATTATACTGGTACTGTATACTGCAGTAGGTCATTTTTGTTTTTTGCATCGTGATTCTCGTCGTGTGCCTAGACCATGGGAGTTTTCATCCGGTACATGGCAGTAGCGGTTTTACTTTTCTACCCCCAAAATCGGTTTTTGGGAGGACCGTGTCTTAAGCTCCCAAACTGAGGAAACCTCAGAAAAAAAAGTGCTGCACCTCTGTCGTAGCGCGTGTCCTTGGTTTCAGAGTTCTTTTGCGGTACCCCCCCCAAACTTTAACTTTTCTTTAAAGAAATCGCCGGTTTCAAAACCAGCTCCCGGCCGTATCCCCTGAAACACGGTGTCCCTCGATCCCCCGACGGTGTCGATCTTTAGACCTTTGCACACAAGAAAACATATGAATACGTTTTTCTCAACAGTATCCTTCCTTGTGTCTAGCAGCCATGAAACGTTTGCTAACGAAAATCGCTGGTTTTGGGGGGGGCTATCGTGGTAAGAATCAGTCACTTAAAACGAATTAAGTGCCACCCCATTGACTTTATTATAGCCGCCGTGGACCAGTCTCCTCCTGGAGTTGAGTATGAAACAAAAATAATTTTTGCGATAAAAAAAACAGAATGACCTTAGTCCTTAAGATTTTGGGGTAAGAAAAGCAACCGCGCCCCCTCCATTCAAAAAGAAAGCGAGGAAAAAAAGTGTTTTTTTATATTTAACTCGAAAGTGTTCGATCGCGCGCGTGGCTCACGCTACCTTGAGCACTCGAAGAAAACTTTTTTTTATTTACTTTTTGTTTTTCTGAACCCCCCCCCCTCCTCCCCCCCCCCAAAAAAAAAAAAATGGCGGGCGTGCCATATCGCGAAGAAGAACACCTAATTAAATAGGCGCGTGCTACTGATACGATTGATTGATAAAAGGTATGAGGTTAAAAAATATGAAGAGCACTTTTCGGCTCTATAGCGATTTTTTTTTCTTGTTTTCCCAAAAAAAATGACGGGGAGCATTAATCCAATAATCATTGCGGGAAAATGTCCTTCTTGTGTTGTGCACAACTATAGTTGAAAATCGACACGCGACATGTGTGTGAAAATGCGTGGTTTTCAAGTGTGGTGAGCCTTTAAGAGCTATACTTTTTCCCCATTCACCGGAGGATTAAAAAAAAAAAAACTAAACAAGATAGAACTAAAAGTTTTTCTTCTGTTGCACCATGCAGGTATTATTAACAGGGGCACGGGATTGTTCAGCGGGCTTCATGTACATTTTTTTCTCTCCAGATCGTTTTTGTTGGCGGAGTATCCTAGAGCTCTTCATGTGACCAAAGCTAGCTACGGCGGGGGGGTGGAAGGGGATTCACCTCGCTGGGGCCTGGTTTTATGCGGTGGCTCTGGGTCACTCGCGGGGTGCAAGAAAACCACCTGTGTTCCTTTTGTGGTCTTAGGCTTTCGTCATGATGTTTCATTTATGTAGCTCGCGAGATGAACCCGCAATTATTGAACGGTAAGCTACGCGCTGCGCCAAACAATTCGCGCCTCAAGTGTCGTATTTTTTTTTGGGGGGGGGGGAATCTAAAAAACACATCAGTTCGACGCGTTTAGGGGCGGGTTGAATACAATAATTTTAAGGGGCTGTTGCAGACACAGGCCACCCTTTGCGGGCTCCTAGCTACTATTAATAGGCAGGTTCAACGTTGGTCACTCGCTTGTACCAGGTACCAGATAAGCCCTTGTCTTGGTTCCGCACACGCCACGGACGAACTGAGTAGCGTCCAATTCCGCGAGGCAAAAGCATCATCCCCTTTTTCCTATACGCACATGCCTTCAAAGACATGCGAAACCCTTTTATATCCAGCCGTATCCCATATCTTACGCCTTGTTAGGCTCCCAGGGGAATACCATAACACTAGCCCACCCTGATGAGCCGTATATGCAGAAATATGGAAGATGCGGGGAAGCACCGGTTCCACGGTCTAGAACATGACTCGAAGATGTGGCTCTTCACAACCTACTCCCGCGCCTCCCTCTCACTATTTTCGACCGCCCCGGGGTCGCCGCCCATCAGAGCCTGGCCCGCGACCACCTCGCATACTGTGACCTGGCGTCAGAACGCCAACAGCCCGCCAACGATATTGTTCGCGAGATGCATGCCTTAGTAGTTTCCCGCGTAGAACGGCGAAACTCCACCCCCTCGGACGCTTTGCGCCAGGTTTCCAACTTCGTTGTGGGTAAATTGGATTTGGCTGTATAATACGACCTCCACTATTCGCCAGGGCGCTAAAGCACGGATGCAAAGGTGGTCAAGACCACATTCGCGCTAAATTGAACGGACTCCTACAAGATCCTTGCCGTCGGCCCCGGCCCCTCTAGCGACACACCGGACGGTTCCCCCTCTCGGGGATACGCTCCTCTATTTGAACCTCCCCACAGACATGCTCGGCGCGGATGCGCACCGCCGCGTCTCCGTCGAGCGCCGCAAGCCCTGCACCAACCCCCACGACCGCGGCGACATGCCTAAGAAGTACCCTCCGGGTGGGATGACGCAGTAAGTACGTGCTCAACAATTTTACGAACCCCCCCCCCCCCATATCACGTGACCCAAGACGACGTGTCGGTGCCCCTCCAGCGGCTAGAGGTGGAAAGGATGCCTTCAATCGGTCCGAGTTAGGGGTGGGGTCATCGCGGTGACGCGCGAGACGCATCGGACTGGGCTCTCCCGTCCGTCGTGGGAACGGGAGACGGACCTTCAGCTCTCACGCCAGCAGATCTTGCTCTGCTGGGGCCGGCCCTCCGAACCAAAGCCCCGCCAAACCAGCCACCTGTATCGTCAGATGCGCATCGGAGCTGCACAACGGGAGCTTTCCCGTGCTAACGGCGAACGCTTCTCGGCACCTGGCTACGGCTGCGTGCCGCGCGCTGACTGGTTACGCCACTACAGCACTACAGCACTACAGCACCACGGTGTTCCCCAATGGAGCCCATTTTTTGGTACGAAGCCGATGACGGCATGTGGTGGCATGATCCAAGGGCGTATGAGTAGCGGCACGTGAATACGGATGGGTTTGTCGCCCAAAAGGCAAGCCGCGCGCGCCGCAGGCCGTAAGAAGTAGTGGGCCGGGGTTGGAGTACGGACGAGGAGGACAATGTCCTCGTTGGTAGTATGGAGGCGGCCTTTGCCAGCGAGCTCCTGGATCTCCGAGAAGGGGGGGGTGCTGGTGTGAGGGGAAACGCGCTAAGACTTCGGTGGGCAGGGCCAATGGCCGACCGAGAAGAAGGTATTGTATGGCGGCGTAGCACGTAGGCTCTGCAAGTTGCTCTCTCTCTCCCAGTCGGCGTGCGGATAACGCGCACAAGCGGAATCACCGAAGTGTAGTTCGGCAGCAGCGTCTCCCAGGGGGATACCATAACACGATCCTCATGTTTGCAACAAACAAGCGGCGTACGACACCACACCGGTCGCTCACTTTTTCAGTAGTAGTTTTTTCATGAGTCAGAACCTCTATTTAATATAATAAGATGATGGACAAACGGAAGGATGTTCAAGTTACATCGCAACGGCATCTACGCTATATTGTCGGAGGGCAATAATTATCATGATAATGGACATTGTATTACAATATACTGACCTCTGATTCTACGATCTAGCCCCCCGTCCCCCAAAACCAGCGATTTTCTCCAACGAACGTTTCATCATCATGGCCGCTCGACACAAGGAAGGACACTATTGATATATATATATATGTCCACACATTTTCTTGTGTCCGACAAAGGTCTATCGATCGATGACGTCGCGGTGGTGTCGAGGGACACCGTAATTCTGGAGATACGACCGGGGAAGCTGGTTTTAAAAACCGGCGATTTCGTTGAAGTAAAGTTGGGGGGGCTACCGTAGTAAGACTCCTGATATAACTAATAATGTGATTGTCCGCGTGAGGTACGACCAGAGTCACTCTCGTGCGAGTGGCTCCAACCCGGGGTCGTGAAGGTGGGGGTACCCCCAGCGCACGCCGTAGCAGCCTTGGTGTGCTATACTGCAATGCGCCCCGGTGGCGTATCAGGTTATCCTCGAGCCTGGTGTATGTCAGTTTCGTGAGTTCGAATCCCCCGGAGGTGCATACTCGTATAAATTCGTGACGAGGACTTTGTCTTGTGCACAAATTGACTTGCGGAAAGCGCGAGAGCGTGATTTAGCAACACTTCATGAAAAATCGACGAGCAGTGGGATTGCTGAACCCTATGCGCGATAAAAAAAAATGAAGGCAAGAACCGGCGGGGAGAAGGGACGACACCTGTGACCACGGCTTGTCCAGAAGCTGGAAAGCAGATGTGTGTGAAGAAAAAGAAAAAGAAACTGTAGCTTCAGAAGGAAAAGACCGCGCACACCTCTATTATCACGGAGGTCCGTCTGGTTAACAGGATGAAATCACATACACGTACACAAAAAAAAAGGAAAACATCGCCACCTTTTAAGGGCGAGCTCTCCTACGCTACGACTGGGACTGTGTTCGATTGTTCGATTGTTCGATTGTTCGATTTGAGGCTATGTATACCTGCTGGCAACACCGGGCGCCAACAAAACATAATAACTTGAGTCAAACGCGCTTGTTAAAGAAAGGCGGTGCTCTTTGGCGCCCCCCTTTTTTTTGTTTGATAATTCCATCCGGCTAACACCGGATCTCTCAGTAGTACGTTCTCACCGTGTATGGACCAGTACCCGAAGGCAGGTATTAGTAGCATGTCTCGGAACTGGACAATAAGCACATAGTTCGGCACGGAGCTAGATACGCGTCCGCGGACGCGTGCTATGATGACAGGGGCATTAATAAAAGGTATACCGCTTTTTGGCTTATTTTATACCACTTTTTGGCTTATTTTTTGTTTTCGTTTGCGGAATTTGGCGGGGCTCCTCCTTCAGCAATAACCCCAAAAATGGTTGGAATGCCATCTTGTTGTTTCGCGAAATGTTTTGTTCAGGTACAAATTGTATGCCTAGACCATAGTTGATTCGTCACCGGATCTCTTGAAGTTTTCATTTTTCTCCGAACTACGTTTTCGGATGCTCGCAAGGCATATCTATAGAGCTCCTCGCGTAATAGAAGCCCCAGAAAGAAAGGAGTGCACCCACATATCCACCGTCGAACAGGTGTCAGCAGAATATATATATATACATCTCGGAGAACCGGAAAGTGCATTGATACATATTATGCCAGTCGATACGCGCGCGAGGGGGAGTAGGTCCGAGACGCCAAAAAAAGAGAGTCATACCTACATATATATGCCCTGCAATAGAGGATACGCGCGCGAGTGGGGAAGGTCTGAGACGCTTGAAAGAAGAGGGCCCAATGAGAGTCGTCCCATGGGCGGTAGAGTACGGGTTGCATTATTGGGGGCAAACGCTTTTTTTTTTTTCTGACCGCACGATCTGACCGGTTGTGAGCGCAGGCGCTCGAGTAGCGTGGAAAGGATCAAGGCCTCGGTACGGGGGGGGTGCCCCCCGTCTTTCACCATCGGGTATGAGCCAATCTAGTCGCGCGAGCGACTCCGTACCTAACACAATACTCTTGACAAAAAAAAAACACGTCAAAGTTCGGCGAGTTTTTTTTCTTGTTGCAGTGCGTGCAGCTACCACAACCGTAGGCTATCCCATTTTCGTGTTTAAATATATCGAGAACTTTAAACGGCACGAAAGAAAAAGCCTTTGGCCGCAAGAAACAGGGGGGGGGGGGGGGGGGGGTCGCTCGCGCCAGTGACACACCGAGCCACTGAACAAAAAAAAAAGTGCCCCAAAAGGGGGTAGTAACAACATAACACCTCGACCGTACCATTGGTCGGAGCTACTAATTCGGCGTCGGAGGAGGTATACATTGTCGTTCAACCGAGTGTGCGCTACATGCTCGTTCAAAAGGACTTGTAGCACATTAGACACGTGTTGTGGTCGGGTTCTGCTGTCTGTGTGGATGAAAAAATGTCTTCGACAGAGTCACGTGTTTATACATAAATATATATTTATGATCCTTCTTTTTTTTGGGGGGGGGGGATTTGGTCAGGAGTTTTTTTCCGTCTCGGCCTCAGTGTGCGATTCTCGGAACTGGGATTCTCGGTCAAATAGCTTCGTTCGAGCACCGTCTTCGGGGGGCGGCTCAAATGCCCCTCGCCCTGCCGTATCCGTTCCGCACCTGGCCGGGATCGGGTGCGTGGGCTGAGCGAGACAAGCGAGAAGTGCGCAATTTTTTGTGTTTTGGGCGGTATGCCCGAGCTATTCTTGGATCTTGGCATATGCAGAGCTTGAACAAAAAATCATCTGATGGGAAAACATTTATTTCCAAGTTGGCGTAATTTCCAAATTGGCTTCTTATTTCGTCCCCACCACACTTTAAAAATGGTCACACCTCGAAGCGTTTGGCCTACTGTGCACATCGTACGACTGACTGCTGTGTCGTTACTTTTCGACATCGGATTTCAGGGTTAAATACCTTTCTTTGTTCGAGCGATCGTTGTCTTCGAGGGGGGCCGTTTCCTACCCAACACCATTACACCCAGTGTCCGTGCTAATTCATCATCCTAATAGAGAGATACAACTTATTATTATGTGGTCACAGACTGCTGCATGAGAGTAAACCGAACAATCGCAATTAGTCAAGGTACTTGTAAAGCAAGTGAAATGCTAGCGTACCGGGTAAGATAACACAACAAAACAGGCCAGACCATACAAAAAAATAGAAAACAAACACAACAAACGGAGTCGCTTTCAAAAAACGCAGTACGAGAAACAATGCTTTGTCAGTATTTTTCATCACCGCTCCAAGGAGTCGTTCCGTATATATTGGCCCACGACCCACGATCCATCTTTCAGGACCGCATAATAAATATCCGACACCGATTCCATGTATATTTATCCCCACAAACGAAACGTTGATGCACTTCTAAAGGTAGGTGTGATTGTCAAGGTAGTAGTGTTTCAAACGCTTTTGTTGTGTGGTTGCAAGAATTGCGAACTGACTGTTGTTGTTGTTGCTGGTCAATACATCGTGTGCGCCAGCAATTAATTGATGACATTATACTTCGAAGTAATAAAATATAGGGATCTTCTTGAAAATATTGTCTCGTCGTGTTCGCCAGGAATTAACCGATGATACAGAGTAATAGGGATCTTCTTGACAATATCTCCTGTGTGCCACAGCAATCGACGATATAGCAGAATCATAAAAAATAGGGATCGTCTGCACAAATAGCTCGTGGTACCTATCACTACGCATACGCACGTCAGATGCAAGGCAATAGGAAACAAGAACAGAAAAGACAGAGAAGAAAGAAAAGGGGTATTATTTTCCGATTCTAGATCACCCTGTGACAAGCCGAAGCAGGCGCTCGTTGCTCTTGTCTGTTGTGGGCAATATATATGGCTGTTAGTATGCCGGGACATGGCGATTTGACCGCTCTTCTTAATTCCCGAATGGTTTTATCGTGACGCTCTGGGCACTAACTGCATAGATTCATCCCGAGGTCGAGCGTTTGGCACGAATTGCGGTCGCATGGCAATTTTTTTCCCTACGCGAGTAGCATGCAAGAAAACCCGCGAAAATATTAGCGAGCTTAGGTTTCTGACCCAATAATCGAAAGAAATCGGAATTTTCATCGATTTTTTTCGGTGCTGCATAATGAACAAAGAGGTGATTATTCGAGCGCAGCGAGTATTCCATGATCATTCGACCATTATGCCAGTGGGTTATATGTACACTGTTTTGGCCTAATTTCAGGCGTTTTTCCCACGGTTTGTTATTACGCTCGAGTCTTGCCAGTCTGAGTTCCACATTTTATTATGTCGTTTTGCTTTTAACACTCCATTTTTGTTTGAAATGAACTGTGCTTATAACCGGGGGCCTCTGAATCCTCCATACAAATGGCTCTCATTCGTCCATTTATGTTGCGTTTGGTGCTGTTGTTGCTGTTCAAGTGTTTTTCTCATCCTCATTTTGAGCGTGCTTGCTCGGCACGCCAACCTGATATTATTGGCTCAAAATCGTTTTTTTGTGCGACCTATCATCATGCAAATGACTCATTGAACTGCGCTCGCATTGCAAATGTTTGCCGTGTGTATGCGAGAAGTATGCGAGAAAACCCGGCTCGGTCGAAACAATTGTAAGCTTATCGGGTCAAAGCCTACCAGCCAATCACGAGAAATAAGCCAATGCAGTCGGGGTTGACACGCCGTGCGGAGAGGTATATTGTCCCGGGAGATCGTCGTTATGGTTCTCGCGTTGCCGGGGCTGTAGAGATTATCGGAGGATTTCTGAACAGAGGATGGCGCCCTATCTCCCCCGTGTGCGACGGGATTGTCCCCCATCGGTTGGTGAGCCTCTATCATCCTCCTACTAGGGTGGGGGGGCGCTGTGGAGCTCGAATCAATCACCGATTCTAGTCAATGGAACTGGGGTTTCCACACCGTGGGGGGCGGTGTCGACCCGAGAGAACTCGGTTTTCTTCCCCCTTTTGTCTAATTTTTAGATATATGGAATGACCCCTCGACCAGGGATGAGACCCTATCGCGTCCGTCCGGGTGGAGCTGGCTCAATGATATACGAACCCCAGCCAATTAGAGATCGGCCGGTCGGTGGCATTGGGGATTTCCACACTGTGCGGGGACGTATCAATCCTGGTGATATATCCGTGTTCGTTCCCGGGTTCTGGGATTTGTACAATATGTGTGGACGGATTACGATCCTGGGATGGAACCCTATCGTCCCCAGATGACGGTTACTTTATATACGATTCCCGGCCAATGTGCAACCAGCGATCAGACAAAAAGGTCATACCAGGTATACGTTTACTCAGGCCTGAAAATCTTAACTGACAAATTCTTAGTTCAGTGCTATCGCGTGCTACTAATACTCTATCGACCAGATAGCAACAACTAGCAGCATTATAATAGCATTCGAGGAATTGAATGACGAAGGCAGGCAGCGACACCGTGTTTCACGCCTAGGATACCGTCAGCAAGTCTCTCCACGATCAGACTATACACACACAGACAGCAGTCGGTCTGCGAGCCTCGGATCTAGATATTATAACAATAAAAATACACCTTGAGCAGCTGCAATTGAAGATTTTGTCGACACTCATCTTTGCAAGCTGTGTGTGATACTCCGATGGCGCGTATTATATTACGGTACACTTCGAAGTATCATGCATGTAGTAGTAGAAGCTGGCTCAGTGCGCGCCCGTCAGTTGCTACGTAGAGAACGTGCAGCAAACATTTATTTTGTCATCCCTCTGCTGGCCCTGGATGCTTGGTTGAGTCGAAACGTCAAGAGACGCGCACTCGAAACGTCTCTTCGTGGCCAGACTAGAGGGTCAGTCTGCGTGGGCTTGGGTTTATCCGATCGAAATATATGATAAAAAAACTCGGAATCAGATTCACGCAAGAACCGGAGAAACGGAGGAAACTACAGTAAGAGTAGTACGTAGTCCACTGTTAGTCTATATCGATCTCTTGGCATTACTTTACGTTCTACACGCGCAGACTTTGTGTTGTGTGGTAAAGGTTTTCACTCTCTAACGAAAATTTAATCGAACATGTCGAAGTGCTGCCGTGCCCTACCCGGAGCATGTCGCCGGCACCCATGCGGAGGGCTCCCTTGTAGAGTGTTAGAATTATTCTAAACGGAACGTCAGCTGCGGTTTGAGTTCGACGAAAAACGTTTAGGGCCGAGATACCTCCCATGTTTCGCGCGCGCGGGATGATAGCTTGAGAGCTCCTCATGCTTGGAGCACAGACTGCTTCTTCTGGTGCACATGTTCCTACCGTGGGGTGAATCTCGAACGTGCGCCGTACCCTGGTACAAAGAAATAGGACCCCTCCCAATCAAAAACTCACCCATTTAGTATATTTCAAGTACCAACAACGCAGCTTTTGCAAAGATTAGTATTGACCCGAAATTCGTCGAACTCACGCCTGACGTCCTTGAAATATTTTTTACAAAAGAGTAGTAGCCTTGCTCATCACTGTCGATCGACCACCTCTCTTAAGAACCGGTCGGTTCGGTTAGCCGTCGACGCGCGTGCTACGATAGCTGGAGGTAGCACTTTTCGTTTGAAACAGTTCCTGAATGACGGAGCTCCTTAAACCAAGAATCGTTGGGAGAACGTAGGCCTTATATTTTTCATGGTTCTCGTTGTGTACCTAGGCCATGGGACATGTTCATTATCCGGAGTAGCAGTTTTATTTTTCTCCAAAACAGTTTTTTTGGGTGAAGAAGGACATGCCTTAAACCTCCTGAAGTGAGGGGTAGTATTAAGAAAAAAAGTGGCGCACCTCTTATCATCGTAGCACGCGTTCGTCGTCGGTTCGAAGGCTGGCAGATTCAGAAAAAAAAAAAAACGTATAATACATACGCCACTTTTTTTTTTTGTTGTTCCTTGTGTGAAAATGAGTTTAGTTTTATATTACTGTTTAAAAAAAATAGACAACATACCAGAGGCGTCCTAGAGGGGCAAAAGCCTCTATTAAATAGTAGCGCGCTTTTGCTCGATCTCTCGTGCTTCTTTCTGGCTCTTCGAGACTCCCGTGTGGTGGAAAGAAAGCGCAAGAACAGGAAAAGAAAAGACAAGTAATACGACCCTACCAGGTAATACAAAACACTAAAGAAAGACGAAAACATCCAAACGAAGAGCTCTCGACTCCAATCTACAACTTTTATGTCAAAAAAGAGAATGGTCTAAAACTACACGCGTAGACTTAAGTGCATTGGATAAGACAGATATCCCCAACCTCCTACAATCCTCCAAAACCACGCGCTGCAACAAAAAAAATATTGGCGATTTATGACCCATATCGCAATTCGACTCCAGTTACAGTCCAACCCGGCCCGTTTTTGACGCTACCAAGCCATATCGGCACACCCAGACGTACAACTCTTGCATCTCGCATCCATCCCGCCCCGAACCTGTGTGTACTGAACATTTTTGTGATAAAAAATTACACAAAGAAAAACACGGGAAAAAAAATGAAAAAAACGAAGGGGAAAAAAAAAAAGTCAAAAGTCTCAACTGCGAGATCGATAATTCAATCGAAACTCCCATCTTTGGAAACTGCTGTTTGCTGCACGTGAGACACTTCGGTCGCGTAGCGTACGTGCGGAGTGTATATGACCTCGTGAAGGATATATATATATAGATCGGCGAATCCCACCATCCCACGGAAATGGAGGCACGAGACGGTCAACAAAACAGGACTCATATATTTTCGGGAAGAAGTTTACTAGAACTTTCCTCAACTCCGACATCAACTTCAACCCCCAACTTCAGCCCCAACGTCAACTTCAACCCCCAAGTTCAGCATCAACCCCAACTTCAACTTGAACCTCAAGTTCAAAGCTCAACCCTGAAAAGAGCGGGACGTCGAGTCGACCACGACCGCCGCCGCAGAATTTTCCCAATACCCATGGCACAGCACGCACCCAGTGCCTGCGCCCGCACACCCACGAACAGCATCCACCGAGCATTGATGCAATAATACCGGTACGAACAACATTGGCGGATTATTTCAAACAGTAAAACACACCAAAATAACAAAAAAGACACAACAGCAACAACGAAATACGCGGAAAAAATAAAGCGCGCAAAAAAGACCACCTCCCTCCCTCGCCGCCCCCCGCCCGGCATCTATCACCAGGTAAGAAAATCGAAACGCCTTTAGAGCAATATCGCGAGCTACATTGCAGCATACGACAAAACACGAGCGGTCCCCGACACTCGCGACAGCTCGACTGGAAAAATTCCGCTCTTATTCTTATTGTGGTACAAATGAGCATACCGGCATACGGTACAAACATACGCACAAGTAGTGCTACGTGCAATAAAACGAAGGGAAAACAGCGTAGTCCAAGCCAAGCCAAGACAGACCAGAAAAATATGTCCGTCAATATTTTCAGTCGCCCGGTTCAGTCGCTCGGCCAATCAGCCATTTTAGCCAATAATTCATTCAGCCAATTAGCCTATCAGTCAATCGCTTATTCAGCCAATCAGCCCACGTCAAGTCAGTCAACAATGTGTTCATTCAGCCAATCAGCTTATTAGCATATCGCTTATTCAGCCAGTCAGCTAGTCACTCAGCCAATAAATCGACCCAACCAATCAGCCAATCGCTACTAAGTTATTTATTCAGTCAACAAATAAGGCATTCAATCATTCAGCCAGGCAGCCTATCAGCCTATCGCTAAATCAGCCAATCAGCAGTCAGCTTCCACTCAGCCAATCGCTTATCAGCCAACCAGCCACCACTTATTCAGTCGATCGGCAAATCAGCCCTTCATCCAGGCAGCCAATAAATACACACAGCCAATCAGACTATCAGCATATCGCCTTTTCAGCCAATCAGCCACTCAGGAATTCATTCAGTCAGACAATCAGCCGGCAATCCAATCAAACCAATCGCATACTCAGCCAACTACGCTTATTCGGCGAACCAGCCGACAAGCCAGTCAACCATCCAGCCAGCCAACAAACCAACCAGCCAGCCAACCAACCAACCAACCAACCAACCAACCAACCAACCAACCCACCAACCAACCAACCCACCAACCAACCAACCCACCAACCCACCAACCCACCAACCAACCAACCCACCAACCAACCAACCAACCAGCCATTCAGCCATTCAGCCAATGAAGCCAGTCCGTTCGACATTCGGGGAGTCAATCAGACGTGCTCTCTCCCCGCGTCAATCCACGAGGAAGGCGTACATAAAATTGTCAACATCCACAACGTATCCCTCCCCTGCCCAGGAGAAAGACATCGTGATGCATCCAAAACCAAGAAAAAAAAAAAAAAACTCGATTGACGCAAAACGCGAAAAATCGGTCTGCCGGCTACATGCTGCCTATGTAGTAACCCTTTTTAAGGCCCGCTTACTTCGGAAAACAAGAAAAAAATCAAGAATTTTTCGATATCATCCTAATAATAGCATCAACCGCCTAAGAATAGCGCCTGCAGGCAGCACTATTGCACTATAAATAGCATGAGATTGCGAATGCGGTGTGCCTGTATCATACAGCTCCTACCGGTTCGCTTTCAACACACTAGTGAACACACTGGTGAACACACTACTACCAGTGAACACGCCCCCTCCCGCTCCCTCTACCTGGCATCCCCGGGCTGCGTCAAGTTTTGTCACTTTTTTTCTGGAATCGTCAATATATTTTCGTCATTTTTTGTCCCTTCTCAAAGCTCCAAAAAAGGTTAATACTTCTTTTGTTCCTCCCGCAATAGGGGAAAAAAAAACTGCAGCAGTACTGTTAATAGCATGAAAATGAGGTGCGTGTTCCTACCGGCACGCTTCGAACAGAACACACCCCTCCTCTGCCCGGTGTCCCGGCCTGCTTGGTGACGTGACCGATTCTGGAATCGTCAAAAGTTTTCGCCACGTTATTTTCCCGTTGGAGGCTCTACCCCACGCGGTTTATCAACTCAATCCCTTGACTTTTAACACTGCAAAACAACCAACCCACACCAATGCCAAATACTTCGTCCCCCATAGACTTGTGCGCACAGATGAGCGATTTACGGTCTCCCTACATATTCATACCAATAGCAAAATGAAAAAAAAATTATGTATACCTGGCACGCAGAAAAATAAACGTCACAGCAGCGCTGAATCGCAGCGTGTGAAAAATCCGGGTGACTCACCCACGCCAATTCATTCGACACATAAAAGACACGTTCACGTAAAATAATCCGCGTAGATAAAAACACGTCCACGCTACGAACGTCTGCGTACGTCCCCGCTACGTAAGTCCCCATGACGCACGTCCAAGCTGCGTACGAAGATTCGAGGTGCGTACGTCTACACATGCCCTCGTCACGTGCGTTCACAGAAGGTAGGTTTTTGTTACGAACGCCTCCGTACGTCTACGTAAATATATATACATACATCCTCGTTACACATAGCCCGCGTTATGCACGTCCAGGTTACGTACGTCACCCCGGTCACCGCCGCGGCCTGCCTCAAACCATGCTAAACCGCCGCTCCGGAGGCTCTGTGAAAACCATCATACAAAAAACAAGAGAAAAGAACAAATGAAAGCCTAAAAACAGAAACGAAGCAACACAAAACAAAACAAAAACGGCTCTCGAGGTCTGAATCACATATTTTCCTCCCTCTCTCCGTTCGATGCACGACATCAACGTATACTAATCTCGATCGGCCTCCGCCCACAGAGAAAAGCACGCATCGCACACATCACGAGCGCGCTGAAGCGTGCCCTACATGTGTAAACCAGGTACCAGTGTAAACCAAGTGCCGAGTATATATCGAGCGCTCATTTGTCGACTGCTGTCCTTAAACCAACTGCTGTGAAGTCGACATCGTCATAGGTAACCGGGAAAACGCTCACTAACTAACCCGGTAACGTGAAAAAAATAACCAGGTAAGCGAACAAAATTGAACCGGTGAGGCAACCTCCCCCCCCGGCAAATTACAAAAATGACCGGGAAAGCAAAAAAAAACATAGCCGGCAAAGTAAAACGATAACCGGGAATGCAAAAATAAAATAACCGGGTAAGCAAAAACCAAAAAAAACGTGCACGCAGAAAAGCGCCAGCGTCGGGCAACAGCAGAAATAATACTATAGGTCGGGTTCCTTCTTACATATAGATATGGAACAGCGGAGTCCCTATCGGTACAATCGGAGGCTACGGGGCGAGGCAATATGGTACCAGGCAAACAAAAAGGAAGAAAAAACAAACCAAAAATGAAGAAATCAAAAATGAAATTAAGCAAGGAAGGGAAGGGAAGCGAAGAGATGAAACACAAAAGTGGTCAATCTCATCAACACAATTAATACACATGTATTCGACGTACGACCTCATAAAAAAAATGAAAAGAAAACAAGGAAGGGAAGGGAAGGAAATGAAGGGAAAGGAAAGGAAAGGGAAGCGAAGGCATGAAAAACAAAGCGGTCAATCTCATGAACAAACAGCAAACACACGTATACGACGCACGACCTTATCAAAACAATCAAACAAAAGGGGGGGGGGGGGGGGGGGGGGAAGAAACTCAAAAGAAAAAAACATTAGAACGAAAAAGCGCGGCCGGCTTCAAGCCATCGATTAGTCAAACGCCAAATCCTCAAACCACCACCGTCAGCCTCGGAGATGAACATCTCCTCTTCCACTCCCCCTCCAAGGGCATTCCCTCGATCACAGGAAACGAAAACGAAGCCTGCAACTTCTTGATGCCATCCTCGGTCACCACCCCCACCGAGCGCCTCCTCGTGAATTCCACTATCCGGCCCCCTCCAGCCGCCCCCGCGGAAGAATTGGAGTTGGATGGCGGTGTTACTGGCGGGGTCGGGGGCGAAACACCATCTCCAACACCGTTGCCGTCTCTGCTGAATTTCTTCACGAGACTTTGGTGCTCGTGCAGCCGGGGTGGGGGTCTCCTCTTCGGGTGAGGAAGAGGAGAGGGGGGTGGGGGGGGGGAGGGGGGGGGGGGGGGGAAGCGGTGGTCATCAAAAGTTGCAAGGAGTGCACAGGCGGGTAGGAAAGCGAGCAAACGCCAAACTCTTTCTGGGTTCAAAGCACGAGTTTAATTAAAGCCTTTTCTAAAAGTAACGGTGAAGTGTTCAACCGTAAGCATATGTAACCAGGCAAAAGCAGCAGCAACAACAACAACAACAACAACCTATTCCGTGATCCAAAACAAGACCAGTGTACACAACTTACAATCTGGCACACGATGTTTCTCTTCGTGTTGTCATGTTTTCTAATGTACTTCGTCATTGCCGTGCTTTCCGCCGTTCTGTCCCACCACCCTGTCGTGGCTGCAATGGTTGATACCCTGTCCCCTGGGTCTGTCTGTGTCTACCCCTATGCACTACTGCTGTATATACCATTGTTTGGAAACATATATATAGGGGTGCATCAGATCCTAAGAATTTTCGGAGCTCTCATCATGAGGAAGACGTCAATGTCAACATCACCATCATCACCATCATCATTACCATAATCAGCATCATCAGCAGCATCATCATCATCATCATCACCACCCGAAGCATGACTTCGAACACGTCCATTCGTTCGCGCAACCCGACCCAGACTGCTACCAATAGGCGCTATTAATTGATTAATAGTCCTAAAAACGAACACACTCGGGCAATTGTATCACGCAAACCATAGATTTTTTTTTTTTTTTTTTTTAATCCTCCGGCGGATGGGGAAAAATAAAGCTTTAGCTCACCACACTTCCACGTATTTTCATACGCGTCGTGTGTCGATTTAACTCAGTTGCTTTCCATAGAGTTTCGCGTTTTGAGGAGGAGCTCAACCGGTCAGCAAGGTTGGTTTGGACCTAAAACAGTGATCCCTACGGAGCGATGACTCCGAATACCTTAATATAGGTTACTGAATCATAAATCCGGTGAAGGAGCGGCAAAACAACGGAGAGAATGCGGAGCACAGCAACGGACGCAAGCTACTCCGTGTTTTTTTTTTCCGTTGAAGAGCGTCGTACAAAATAACCCGGTAGATTTGTAGGCGGACATTGTTTTTTCGCCCCCGTTTTTTTGGACCTGCTGTATGTAGACGGATGTTGTTCCCCCCCCCCGTCCCTTGGTTTCGTGTTAGCAGCAGCAGCAGCAGTAGTAGCAGTAGCAAAACAGCGGGATCCCATCGATGACATGTTGCTGCTGCTGTTGTTGTTGTTGTCGTCGTTGCCGGCTTCATTGTTATCTGCGGCGATTGTTGTCGTCGTCGCTATTATCGCTGTTAATTTTTGTTAGTGCTGCCTGTTGTAGCTATTGCTGTTGTCACCTGTCTTCACTCCAGACCATTGTTTCCACCCAACCGCGTCCAACATCCGGCACGCACCCAGGACACCTGGAAAGAGCCCCTCCGCAGTCCGCACCTACTTGTGAATACTTCCACGAACGCAGAGACACAACTTCCACAGTAGTGATAACAAAACGAGACCTAGACCAGAGAACGTGCGGGCAACTACTCGTAGGCTCGATCGAGGCTGTGCGCGAGAACCACAGCCCAGACAGCATCTATAACCTCTTTTACCGGATTAACTCGTAGTGTTGTTTCGTTTTCATTGTTTGGCGGGGTGGGGGGGGGTACCACCGGGGTGACGTTTATCACCCCAACGCCAGCCCGCAAACCCCCGAACGACACTTAAACGTTTGTTTTGTTTTGCTCACAGCTTCGACGCACTAGAAGCTCATAAGCAGAAAAACAGTGAGACCGTGTTTTTGTTTGTCGTTCACGATTGACGCCCACGCCGCGCGCTATTGTCTAAGGGCATGCACACGATTGTTGTATGTTTTCGCTCCTCCCATCTATAATCCTCCGCACTTTTTTCGCAATGTATTAAAAAATATATATTCTTACAACGTCAGCTAGGAGTGAGTTCGACAAATGTTAGGGTCGATACTCATCTTTGCAAGCTGCGTAATACATCGGCCGTCCGTTTTCAGTCGATTTCCACTAGTCAAACCCCAACAAAAAATAGCGATTGTACTGTAAGACTTGTCATGCATGACCAAGACTTGGACTGGTAACGCATCAATCGTCTATATAGCTAGCAACAAGAACAACGACGAACAATACATAGTAACTGGTCATTAAGTACTGATCACTAAGTACCGCTACACGAACATGGCTCTTCTCCTCTCTACTCCCAACTCAGATCCGGAGTCACTGAATTGATCAAGCCCTTCCCCCCCCCCCCCTCCCCACTACGGTACGTGCCTTCATGATTCTATCCACGACAAGGCTTCAGCCCCTTTCTTTCCTCGTCTCTAGCATCGAATTCATTTCGTGAAAATTATTTACGGAGTAATAAAAAGTTGAATAGCATCGGCTGTGAGTACGACCGATTGAATAGTTCAACCTCAACTTTGACAAGGTGTGTGGTAAATCTACATTTCGTTTTATGGTATGGCGTTTGCGAGTCAAACCTACGATATGGTTGTTAAAAATGCACAGTTAGTAGTTGCACAAAATTCACGAAAGGTCGCTCGTGCGTGTAACAAATATAGTGAAAAATCAACAAAATTAGTAACAAGTTGGAATTACTTTTCCCAGCTCGACCAATTCGCGGGGGATGTCACCGCCATCGGCCTTCTGAACAATGCCGTCGTCACAGGTGTCCGCCTTTCTCCCCGCCGGCACCTATCTTCAGTCTCATCGCGCAACATTTTGTTGCAGCGTTCCCACTGCTTGTCGATTTCCGTCAATTTTTTGCTAACTCACGCCCGCCCTCCTCTCGCTTTCAGCGACACGAGAGCAAAAAAGGCTCAGAAAGTACCATTTTTTTTTAGGCACAGAAAACGCGTTTTTTGGTAAAGGCACAGAAAGCACCTTTTCGGATTAAGGTACAGAAAAGACCCTTTCGGTCAAGTTACAGAAGGTACAGTACCTTTTTTGGTTCAAGGCAAAAAAATGTACCTTTCTGGTTGAGGAACCCGCCGGGTATTCGAACCCCATCCCGGTCAAGTTACAGAAGGTACAGTACCTTTTTTGGTTCAAGGCAAAAAAAGGTACCTTTTTTGGTTAAGGAACCCGCCGGGTATTCGAACCCCATCCCGGTCAAGTTACAGAAAGTACAGTACCTTTTTTGGTTAAGGCAAAAAAAGGTACCTTTCTGGTTAAGGAACCCGCCGGGTATTCGAACCCCATCCCCCGCGGTGACATAATCAATATTATACGTACCCCCCGTACTGTTTGCATCTGTTTTCCGCCCGCGTGTCCATTGTGGTTGGCGTTGCATGGCCAAATCACCCTTGCTGTACTTGCAATGCTCATCTATGTCTCGTAGTTTGTGACCACAGAAGTGAGCTGGTCTTTCTAGGAGGCATCGGCACGAACACTGGCTGGGCTGGATGTAGATGGGTGGAAGTATGAGTTTAACGTTGAGACCACACAAAACACACATTTGCCACCCGACAATCAGTGCATGCGGGGCGTAAGCTTTCACGTCGATCACTCACACACATCCCCTGAAAGAAAAGAAAAACCAAGGCAACCTAAAGCTTATGGAAACCCCAAACAATCTGAAACAAAGATAATACAACTCACACCAACGGTGTGTTTGCCATCCGACTATCAGTGTACGTGCGGCATGAGCTTCAACATCTATCACTCACACACATCCCCAGAAAAAAAAAAAAAAAAAAAAAAAACAAGGCAGCAACCCAAAGCCTATGGAAACCCCAAAATATTCTCAAACTAACACAATAACAACTCATGCCAAGGCAAAACCAAAAACCCAAGGGAAACCCGAAGCACAATTTTTTTGTATTCAAGACAACAAGAGGTTATTTTTCCCCATCCGTCGAAGGATGAAAAAAGCCAAATAAAAAAGCCAATAAACAGAAAAAAGAAGAGATACAAAAAAACAAGCCCTCACCATTCTTGGCGACTCGTGGTTATTGCGCGCGAGCCACTGGTACTCCACCCAGGTCATATCCTCCTCGTCGTAGTCGTGCAGGTTGCCCATGCTGTCCAAGCGAGCGCCGAGAGCGTCCTCGCAGTAGTACCAGCATCCCTTCAATGGCTCCACGCTCCTGCAAACAACCGGTACCACAAAAAAAAATGTACATCTATATATATATATAAATCCATGGGGTTTTTGCGGGTCGTGACCCGTCCCGCGCATCGTGTCAGGAGGCTTCCAAAACCTCGCGGGGCGAGTCGGGTCGGGTCAGGATGGCGCTCAAAAATTCACGGGTTCGGTGGTAGGGTCGGGTCAGGAGGTTTGAAAATCTCACGGATCGGGTCGGGGTCGGGTCGGATCGGGTCGGGGTCGGGTCGGATCGGGTCGGGGTCGGGTCGGATCGGGTCAGGGTCGGGTCGGATCGGGTCGGGGTCGGGGTCGGGTCACCTTGGCTCGACCCGACCCGAGATAATCGACCCGACCCATGAACAGCCTTGCTTATAAAACCCCTTTAGAGCCCCAAAACCCCTTCCTATACCATTTCCAGGTATTAATAATGTGTGCCCAATAAAACGGGTTTCCAGTTAAGAGGGGCTTTTCAGAGCCCCAAAGCCCCAAAATCTCTTCCTGTACTAATTCCAAGTAAAATTGTCCCCAAAAAGGGTTTCCAGTTGAAGAGGGGTTATAACCCTTTTAGAGCCCCTACACCCCTTCCTGTACTAATTCCAAGTAATTTGTGCCCCAAAAATGGGTCAACAGTCGTAAAGGGGTTTTAATTGGTAGAGGTATCCCAATTGCCTTCGACGATGTCCAGGTGCGCATGATAATAATAATATTTATATAACTTGGAAGGCATGCCAAGTTTTCTCACTTACTCCGCGCCAAGAGAAAAAAAGGCCACCGTTCTCTCCAGATGGCAGTTACGACCGACCGCCGACCGACCGCGCACATAAGTTAAATCATCTATTTTTTCTTTTCTTTTTTCGGGGGAGGGGGGGGGGGGGGGCAAATCAATTCCATGTATTATCTACGCAATTTTTTTTTTTTTTCAGATCCTCCTGGAGACCCGGGTGAAAAAAAAATAAGCTCCACACACTTTCGTTTGTGTACTACTAGACTAAAAGCTTTTGTATTCCATCTGCAAAACGCAGACTCGGTGTCAACCTCGTCCCTTCGGTGAAGTCAACACCGTCGTGGACCTGCCGGCCTTCTTCCCAAAAAGGTTTGGCCAAGAAGGTGAGACAGCGACCCAGAAATCGACTGCTCTTCTTCCTCCGTCTTTAAAGGACCTGGGTGGGTATTGCGGGATTCGCCTGCGCCTGTACATTTTTTGGATCCTTCGACGGTGGGTGTCCACCTGCCGTCAGAAAAAGGCGCGCCCGCTAAACGTACCTTTTTATTGTTCCCTTTCTCCGTCCCCCTAGACATAGTCTACGCAGATAAAGGGTCACAATTAAACAGCAGGCTGCTTCTACCCCCTCCCCACTGCGGTACGTGCCTTCGTTTCTTATCGGAGAGGAGACTCCAGCCCTTTTCTTTCCTGGCCGACTCGCACCGAGTTCGAAAGCTACAAACATCCTGTATGTTAATACTGACAGCTCTCTTACCTTTATGAGAAAAACCAGTTACACCGCGGCCCATACATACTACGTGGGGCAGAGGAGAACATTTTTTTGTTGGCCTCCTGAGAGTGTCGATTTGAGAAATAAATAAAAAAATGGTCATGATAAAAACGAAAGTGCAACCTGCAACTCCATGAAAAACATGATGTCCTAAATATACGCTTAGGTATAAAACCGGGGGGCGGGGGAAACCGAAAAACAAAAGTTTCAGCGACGTTTGCGATATTTCCATTCTGGGTAACGGAGTCCTCAAGAATCCAGAAAATATTATCATAAAAAATGAAAATACACTCCAGCTGTGAGATCGAAGATTTCGTCGAAACTCATCTATGCAAGCTGTGTGTGATACTCCGATCGCGCGCATTACGAGTTGTGTGTCCTCATTAAGGATATAGGTCGGCGACTCCCCTTACAACTACAGTGTAGCTATCAGGGTCAACAGGGTGATTTTAGTCAGTCTGTGCGCGGAAACTATAAAACCCGTTATTATTATTATATTGTAATAAAATAATGTATAATATATTAGTACTAGCTTCAAAGAGTGCAATACCTCTATCGTGCCAGACGGTCGCGAAAAAAAAATGGGAGCTTCTTTTCGAGCTGGCTAAAGCGGGGATAAATTTCGTAACGGCCTGTCAAAAATATAGCATAATGTTTGTTCGCTTCTATAGGTACTATAGAGTTCACCATATTTCGTGAGTTTTCGATAAATTTGACTCCCCTTAATGCACGAAACGTTTTTTCTGTCAAGAAAGAGCCCACCCGTGAGTTTTTTTTTTTTCGTGTTGTCGCGAAAAAGCTAGCCGTGACAAACGTCATTTTTTCAACTTTCCGAGGGCAAAAGCGATATTGTAACAACGCCTCCCCACCCACCCACGTAGAACAAACAATTCCCACACCTCGCGAAACTACTTTCCGCCCGCCCAAACGCAGCTCCCACTACAAGCTTCACCCGTAGATTACCCTTGGACGGTGCCTTGTCACTGTACCTATAACCCCAACTCCCGCCTAATCGAAAAACGTTTAGAACTGTCAACCCCTTTTAGACGTTAACAACAAAAAAATTGACGACGAAAAAAGAAAACAAGATAACGGCATCGGCCACCGCTGTTTTTCGCGATGGCGATGATAAAACGGGTGTCCGAACGATAACAAACGCGGACACCTGTGCGGGACGGGCGCGGCGCAAGCATGGTCCTACTCGCACTGCTGCGCGCTCGCTCTGCTCTTCTTAGTAGGTTCTCGAAAATATCGCAATCGCCGCATCTTTTCGTCGCTCTACTGTAAAAAATGCCGGTCGCCCTGGTGGCGTATCAGGTTATCCTCGAGCCTGGTATAGGGCAGTTTCGTGAGTTCGAATCCCCCCGAGTGCATACTCGTATAAATTCATTAGAGACTTTTTCTTGCGCACACATCACTGACTTGCCGAAAGCGGGAGAGCGTGAGTTAGCAACACTCGATGAAAAATTGACGAGCAGTGGAATTGCTGAACCCTATGCGCGATAAAAATTGAAGGCAAGAACCGGGGGGAAGAAGGGACGACACCTAGGTCCTGTGACCACGGCTTGTCCAGAAGCTGGAAAGCAGATGTGTGTTGATAAAATAAATAAAAAAATGAATAAATAAATATATAAATGAATGAATGAATAAATAAATGAATAAAGAAATAAATAAACAAATAAATAAATCAATAAATAAATAAATCAAGATTTAATCAAGGCTCTTGAGGGTCAACAGTCCTCTCCGTCTTGGGGTCATTGTGCGCCAAGCATAGTACATTAGCGACATATTCCAACCCAACCGAAACCAATCAATGTTTAAGAGACTGTTAAGTCCTCTTCGTCTCGTGCACAGCAGGGCGTAAAACAGGCGTCCGGCTCGTGGTGCGGCGGCCGCGCACCACGAGTAATATGGGCGAGGCGCGGCCCTCCGCAGGGACCCCCGGAGAACCCCCGGACGACCGCAGAGGCCGTTTTCATTGACCACCACGAATGCGGGGTATCTGTCCTCCATTGTTGTGTTTTTCATCATGGATGAAACTAACCCTAGCCCCAACCCCAACCCTAACCCTAACCATAACCCATACGAAATACCGGTCGAAACCCCCCCCAGTGACATCACTGGGGTGAAATTGAGTTAAATGGTTGAAAAAACACCAGAATGCTCATCACTGAGTATGCGTCAATATACTGTACGCAAAATGTGCGTCTTCCAAGACGAAAGCAACACACAAGAAAAAAAAAAAGCCCAAAAATGAACCGAACGCACGCCCCCCCCCCCCCGAAAAAAAAAAATGTAGCCTGCGGCGAAACAGACCCCCCCCAGAAAAAAAAACGCCTGCGGCGAAAAAGGACCCGCAACTACGGCGAAAGAGGGTGCGGCACAGGAAAAGTGTGGTGCGGAGAGCTGCACCATGCCTTCGGCACGTGCTGAAAACAGCGGGATTCACGACAAGAAGGTGCGTCAGCGCAACATTTCACTACCTATTTTACGCCCTGGTGCACAGCAGAGTGCGGCACCCACGGAGGTGCGAAAACCTCGTAAGGTCTACTGCTGTCCCCGTCTTGATTTGATGCGGTCACGTCGATATGCCCATAAATAGCAGTGTCGACTGATTTCTTCGCGTTCGTAGTCATTGTTTTCAAGGCTCAAACGTGGAATGTTATGCGTGGTGCCAGAAAAAAAACGTAGACCTGTAATAAGATTCTCCATAAAAAAAAAAAACAACAACAACCAACGCACCTCAGTTGACGACAGAGTAACGAAATATGCGCACATATATACACCCTGCTGTCCGTCTGTTGCGCTTGCTCCTCTTTTATCTTGTTCCTTCGTATTTATCTTGCTCCTTTTTTTTTTCCTTTTTTTTTTTCTTCATTCCATTTATTATCCTCGCACTCCTCTCGCTCTCCCTCCCACGTAGTAACTCAGATCCGGGGTCACATAGCGGGCCCCCCTTCCCCCTGCCCACTACGGTACGCGCCTTCATTTTCATCGCGGTAAGAGTTCGGCATTTTCTTCCCTCGTCGGGGGGTCCTACATCATGGCGTTAAAAACACAATAATGTGTATCTCTGCCTCGTCGACTCGCGTCGAATTGTGCCTACTTACGCTGACAAGCGCAGTTGATCCTTTTTTTTATTATTTTCAAATAAAGTCAAATATCACCACGGTGGGAATCGAACTCAAGCACCAACGCTAGCAGTATTCGAGAGTAGCCACTAGACCACCGGGCCGACCGGCTACTAGTTCCGAATAATAAAAATAGCCACAGCCATGGTACAACCACCTCATGCATCAGTCGTACGCTACATGATAAAATAATATACAATACCCCCCCCCCCCCACGCCTTAAAATATCCGCCCTCCCCTCACCGGTCATAAGACTTACAGGATATACATGATTAACTGGTGCATTTCATTCCACAGCCGTCAGAGTTTGCCCCTTTGCCCCCCTCAAAAACGGGTCTGGGTTTTATTATAAAAAATGAAAATACACTCCAGCTGTGAGATCGAAGATTTCGTCGAAACTCATCTTTGCAAGCTGTGTGTGATACTCCGATCGCGCGCATTACGAGTTGTGTGTCCTCATTAAGGATATAGGTCGGCGACTCCCCTTACAACTACAGTGTAGCTACCAGGGTCAACAGGGTGATTTTAGTCAGTCTGTGCGCGGAAACTATAAAACCCGTTTCTGAGGGGGACAAAATCTGACAGCTGTGGAGGGAAATGTATCCTTTTATCAAGTGAATCTTGTAAGTCGAATAACCGGTGAGGGGGGGGGCGGAGTTTTGAAGGACGTGGGGGCCTGGTTTTGATCAAAAGCGAACGGGTTTGGAGGGGGGGGGGGGGGGAAGGGGGGGCATTTTGTGCATGTAAGCTATAAATCCTTTCAAGGGGATAAATCTGACGGTTTTGGCGCCAGTTTATTATGGGTTTTATATAGTGTCGTGTTTTTACGTACGCAAAAATTAAAGTCCCTACGAGCACGAGCACGAGCACGAGCACGAGCACGAGCACGAGCACGAGCACGAGCACGAGCACGAGCACGAGCACGAGCACGAGCATGATGAGCATGCACTCGGGGGGACTCGAACCCACGACCTTGACTTTAGCGGTACTGTTGATCTTAACCCCTAACCCCTTCCTATACTAACTCCAAGTAGTTTGTCCCCAAAAACGGGTTTCCAGTTATAAAGGCGTTCACCCCGTGTGGGGGACTTCAGACGGAAAAAAAAAGAAAAACGATTACAGCATAGCATCGGCCACACCACATGAGGCAATCCGAGCTGCTGGTGGTGTACATGGTAGAGAGGATGCGTTCGAGAGCCTCACCCACATGAAGCTGTGAGGCAGGCGAGCGTGGGGCATGACGGTAGGACGTGATACTCGGCCTGCAAGCCCCGAGCTTTTCCCAAGACGGATCGCGCTCGCCGCTTTTTTTGGTCCGTATCAATGAGTCCCACAAGGGCTTTAACAGGGTATCTCTCATTACGTATAGTATGACGTGATAAGCTCATTGCCCCGACGAATAGGCCAAGGCCACCAAACAATGCAAATAACAAGCGTCCCGGCGGGGGGTAAAAAAAAAACATGTACCTGGTACCTGGTAGTACATACATCAAAAACGAACTGGAGTATGTGTGACTACCATATTACTCCAATAATACTCCAATGTGTAGAATCCGACGGAGGACAAAAAAACGTAAATACAAAACGAGCTGAAGTGCAATTAGTATCAACATATTAATATTTTACTCCAGTGTCTACAGTATTTGTTGCTTCGCTCTACAGCTCTCAACCTTTCGGAGGATTGGTCACCGTATTTGACGTCAGAAACCACCCCGGGTGATGAAATATATCGAGTTTTGCTATTATTATCACCCGGGGTGGTTTCCTGTGGTCGGGTGGTATCGAAGGGAACTCAGGTCACAAGGGACATTATGTATTTGAGTTTCGCGTGATTATCACCGGGGGGGGTGGTTTCTCGTGTGGGGGGTGATACCGAGGGGGGTGATACCGAGGGGGGTGATACCGAGGGGGGTGATAGCAGCACCATGAGGAAGATCTGTGATGTGTGGCACACCCACCCAGGCAGCAGAGCGGGGTGATAACAAGGGAGATAACACCGCGATTCGAGACAACTAGCGCGGTTTTGAAGTTTCCAGGCAGGTAAGTGCCAAGGGGGGGCCGAAAACAAGCGGATAACAGCATCGCGCGGAACTACACGTCCAAGTCGTGTGTGCACACCAATTGATCATAAACAGCCACGGGGGGTGATAAGCGGGGGGGGATAGCAAATCGAGTACGCCGGTATTGGCGACGATACCGAAAACGACTCCCGTTTTGTGACGGCCTGGGGGGGCGCGCTCGCCAGCAGCTTCGCACTTGCTTCAACAGCGAATTACTCGGAGGTGCCGCTACCTCTGGTTTCCGTTCTCTCACGATGTGCGATGCCGGAAGCTACCTTTGTGTGTGCTTCGGGTGACGTTTGCGTTTTACTGTCTATATCGTTTGGAACACCCCGGGTGACATGCACTACCCTTTTGGTATCGCTCGCAAGGCGTACCGGCCAAGGGGGGGGGGGGGGGGATATCTAAGGGAACCCGGGTGATCATGGGCATCCTTTACTCGAGTTTTGCCCTTTTTTCCATCGCCGGGGGTGGTTTCTCGCGGTGACGTGGTATCTCATTATTGTTGGGCGTCCCCGATGGAGCACTAGGTCTACCTCTTCCCTACCAACGACGTCAAGGTCGTGGGTTCGAGTCCCACCGAGACCAATGCTACGATAGGGGAGTCTCTCTCTTCTTCCTTTTTTTTTTGCGGTGGCCTGGGGTCACTCGCGCGAGTGACCCCTCTGTTCCTTTGCGATCTTAAGCTTCGGTACTAATTCGATTTTTGGCGCGTGCGTGGATCCGCAAGTGCAATACGAAGTCAAAATATATGTTCGCGCCTAGCGTATCGCCCAAAGTGTTTTCATCAGCGAGGTGCGGAGTCACACTCGCGCGAGTGACATTGGGGGTACCCCCCTGCAGTAGCCTTGGTCCGTCCCGAGTGCATAGTATACTCGTGCCCGTACGCAGGGGGGCTTTTTGTGGCGTCAAAAAATGACACGCGGAAAGCGCAAGAGCGCGAGTTATCGATCAAAATTCGACCAGCTAAAAGAAGTAGGGGCTTTTTATGGCGTCAAAAAATGACACGCGGAAAGCGCAAGAGCGGGAGTTAGCAAAAATTCGATCGAAATTCGACGAGCAAAAAGAAGCTGGAGAGTTGGAGTACCTCTACGTCAAACACGGTCAAGTCAACGGCTTCTCCTCCCCAGTGTGCGCCTCTTCCCAGGTGGTAGCTTTTATCACGCGGCCCGGGGACAGGGCTCATTCAGCACTCCGACTGCTGTTCGTCGATTTCCGTCGGTGCTTCTTGTGTTTTCCCAAAATCGCATGTACCAGGGAACACGTCTGGTACTGCTGCATTTTTGGTTTTCGGTTGCCAGCTTTTACTTTCCCGCGAAACTCGTGGGAGTTTTTGACCCTCAGCAAACCTTCTGGACAAGCCGTGTTCACAGGTGTCGTTCGTTTCTCCTACCCCCCCCCCCCCCCCTCCCCCCGCCGTGTGCATGCCTTTATTTTCATCGCGCATATGGTCCAGCATCCCCACTTTTCGTGCATTTTCATCGAACCTTCGCTGGCGGTCTCGCGTTGTTCGGCCACGGAAAGGAAAAAAACTGAGAAAAAAAGAGAAAAAAAAAATTGTTCTGTGCGCAACACAGCAGTTTCCCTTTTCTGTTTCCTTATTGTTGCAGATAGTTTATATTGTCTGTGCTGGCTTGCATCTCTTTTTTTGCCCCCGGGTTCATCGCCGTTTCACTTCATAGTCAAAAATCACCTTGCTGTACAAGTACTTGCAATGGGTATCCCTGTCTCGTATTTGGTTACCACAGAGAGAGCTCTCTCCGTCTCTCCATAATATAATCGGCACGGGCAATGGTTGTGCCGGGTGGGGATGGGCGTAAACATAAGCTTGACCCTTTTAGCGCCGCAGTTCCAACATGAGGGAAAAACATTTGGAGTTAGGCTGGGACAACTTTAGGAGCTTGGAAATATATCAGTTGTACGTGAAGTTGAACACAGCACAGCCGTGGCTAGTGCGGCACCCCACACTGCGGGAGTCCAGTTTAGTGCGTGGGACACCGCTTACCACGGCTTCGTCTGGCTCGTCTTGCAGCAGAGTTACGGACTGTTTCCAGAATAGTGCGGGGGGGGGGGCAGTTTAGTGCGCATGCTGTCGTCTGGCAAAGGACCGCACTAATGAGGCGATCACGACTGCTGTCGTCTGGCAAAGGACCGCACCATTAATAATGAGGAGATCACTTGTGCCGTTATCAGAATCAGCTAACCAACGCGACGGCAGGCAGGGTACCCCCCCTTTTTAACGCCTGTACAGCCGGAAACCCTTTTTTTTTTGGACAATTCCACTTAAAGTCAAGTATAGGGAGGGATTTGGGGGCTCCAAAGGGCTTTGTTACCACCGCGGGGTTTTCGCCACCCGCTCAAGGAAACCCTTTCAAATACCTCACCGACAAAAAATACTCCAGGCGATGGTTTGGGCGCAGCCTGGCTTACCGTTCCATATCGGACTCTTACCGCAAAAAAAAAAAAAAAAAAACACGAAACACGAAACAGGGGGGTCACTCGCGCGAGTAGCCCGGAGCCACGGCAAAATAATAAAAAAACGTGACTCTCCTATCGTAAGCCTTGATCAACTGTCACCGGGCCAAAGATTCGAACCCCAACGCAGCCGCCAGGAGAAGGGCAGATTAAACAGCCTGTCCCTTAGACAACAGCAACATCATGATTCAGTCAACGTACAGCAGTGGGGCAGGTATCCAATTCAAGGGCGTCAATACAATTAACAAGAGAAAGCGGAATTAAAAGCGGTAAAAAGAAAAATCGGCTTATCACGCCACTGCTACTGCTGTGATGCCCATATATGCTACTATCAACATTTCAATGTCACGCCGATGCTAACATCTATACCATGCCCACTCTGAGATACAAGCAGTACGAGGGGAATGAGGGGAAGAGCCGCAACAACGGCTTGCTCCAGGGTTCTCACCCCTTAAGAACTGGAAACCCGATTTGGGGGACTGATTACTTGGAATTAGTATGGGGACGGGTTTTGGGGCTCTACATGGGCTCTTAAACCCGGTTCCCCGTTGCACTAATGACTTGTGACGCGTGCCACGATAGCAGCCCCTTTGACCCTTTTAGAGCCCCGCAAAATCCCTCCCTATACCAATTCCAAGTTATTTTGCCCTTAAAGCGGAACCAATTTAGAGTCCCCAAAAACCCCTCCCTACGCTGATTCCAAGTTATTTTGGCCCCAAACGCGAAACCCACTCAAGAGCCCCCAAAAATCCTTCCCTATACTAATTCCAAGTTATTTTAGCCCCAAAAGCGGGTTTCCAGTTCTGAAGCGTCAATAGATCAAATTTCTCGTTGGCGGGGCTTGGCACCCAGGGATCTTCCAATATCGTTTGGAATTTTTATTAACGTAACTTGTGGCGTATAATATGATACGTCTGACGCAGCTTTTGCAAAGAAAGATGAGCGCATACGAGTACATCGACCCTAAATTTGTCGAACTCTCACAGCTGACGTCTGATACGAGCATAATTCCAATATTTAATGCTATTCGTCTTGAACATACGAAGTGCTCAGTACTCAGTATATACCTCATGAAGACCATGGGATTTTTTCGTGTGTTCATCGGGCTGCGCACTGCGCTGTCATTTCCCCCCCCCAAAAAGTGAGAATTGTCCCTAGACTTTACGTGAAATACCTAAAACCACGATTGCCTCGTAATGGTACGGCATATTCGACAAAAAGGGTTGAAGCATGCCACGTACCAGTGCTGTCTGTGTACCAGACGGAGGGGAACTATCCCTACATTGGTTGGCTAGGCTGTTGATGCATATGATGTTACGGTTCAAGATTCATATAACTTATACATACAGTATAATGAAAGATAAACTGATGCATTTCCCTCCACAGCTGTCACATTTTCTCCCCGTCGAAAACAAGTTTTACAGTTAAGCCTGGTATGGGCTAGTTCCAAGGGGAGTCGCCGACCTATATCCTTAACGATGACACACACCCGGTAATATGCGCGATCGGAGATGCGCGATCGGAGTATCACACACAGCTTGCAAAGATGGGTTTCGACGAAATCTTCCAAAATCTTCGATCTCACAGCTAGAGTGTGTTTTTTTTTCTCTAGTATCGTGGAAGATACCTGTTACAAGGTTTCAATGTGTGTGGTGTGTATGTCAACCATTTTTCTCGAATATATGGTGACTAATGGCGACGTCATCGAATTATATAGTGACTAATGGCCAGGTCGTACCCTCGAATGTATGTGTGTGTCAACCATGGTACCGAGGACAGAGCCCTTCAAGTGAAGCGCCTCTCAAAAAATGAGGCGCACCTACCGTAGATGTTTCCAGCTGCATACATATATACATACAAGTATATACATAGTCTATACGAATACATGAATACATACATATGTACATACATATATACATATATACATATATACATTTATACATACAAATGTATACACATACTAAAAAAATAAAAATACACTCCTCCAGCTGTGAGATCGAAGATTTCGTCGAAACTCATCTTTGCAAGCTGAGTGTGATGCTCCGATCGAGCGTAACACTGGTATGATACATTTACATTGTGTGCATACGAACACTTGGTATATGAGAATACACGAAGACCAGATGTAAGGGTGCTGGGTGACTGACTAACGGAGGGAAAAGGCCTACCACGGCGGTGGAACGGTGGCGTTTCGGTGTCAATAGGGATTGCCTTGCAGTTAACTTTGAGTTGATATGTGGATGAAGTCGTGGTGGTGGTGGTGGTGGTGGTGGTGGTGGTGGTGGTGGTGGTTGTTGTTGTTGTTGTTGTTGGTTGTTGTTGTTGTTGTTGTTGTTGTTGTTGTTGGTGGTGTTGGTGGTGGTGGTGGTGGTGGTGGTGGTGTAGAATTGGTGTGGCGTTGGTGGTGTTGGTGTAGGTGTTGGTGTTGGTGTTAGTGGTGCCAGCTATGGTGTTGGTGTTGGGGTCGGTGATGGTGGTGGTGGTGGCGGTGGGGATTGTGGTGGTGTAGGTGGCGATAATAGTTGCGGTGTTGGTGTTGGTGATGGCGTTGGTGGTGGTGGTGGTACAAGTGTTGATGTTGGTGGGGTTGGTGTGGTGTTGGTCTTCGTGGTGGAGGTATATGCTGGGGGGGTGGTGCTGGCGGTGGTGGTCGTCGTATTGATGTTCGTATTGATGCCCGTGCGTCTACATGGATCAATTCCTCTTTCCCAGCAAGATCTAGTAGAAGCACATCCACGTTGCCAACCGATTGATGATTTTTTTCCACGAACACATATTTACCAGGTATATGGTGTCATACATACACCCATACAGGTTCCGAGTGCGCGACCACTACATAAGCAACGACGAAAAACATCACCATTGGATATCCAATGGATACTACATTGCTCGTACCATCAGTACCTGGTATATGTATCGAATCTGCATAAAATTCTATAGGATAAGGAAACAGAATTGGTACGGACATAAGGCGTGTTTCATGTCGCGAGGAGAACCAAATGTTCAATGTTTGATGCGATGGCAACGGCAACAACACCAACAACAACGCAACAACAAGCACTGCAGACGAAAAATAGAATATGAAGCTCGCATAAAATGGTGGCCGCTGAACACCCGCTGGTAGAAACCAACAACTAAGTCGTAAAAACCTGATGTCGTAATAAATACGCGCCAGAACCACGAGGTACCCGAAATGATGTACTGGATTTTTTTTCTGCAACTCTGTGAGACCGAAACCGGGCGATTGGGCTGACAAAAACCGTGCGAGTATGAAAAAAGAAAAGAGAAGAGAAGAGGTACGTCAAGACGATCCGTTGGCATCGCTTTTGTCGTTATCACATCGAAGCACCGGCAACGCTTCTCCATCGTCGGTATGCACGGCACCGCCTATTTTGGCCAAGGCTCGAATTCAATCGTGTCCAACACTCAAGTTCAGTACCTGGTATACATCTATTAAAAAAATGCGTTCTTGCTCTTTTAGCACCGCACTCCCGACACGGGGACAAAACACTTGCAGTTAGACTAGGAGAATTATAGAAGTTACAAATGGGTTAAGGTTCGCGCGAAAGTCGAGCCAAAAATCGTACACTACGAATTACCATGTAGAATTGTGTCCAATACTTTACTTCAATATAAACCCCCCTCCCCGAAGGGGAACCTTGTAGGTAAGATAACACGCACGCCCCAGCTACAAATGGTATGCATGTCCCGCTCTACATAACATGCAAGTCCCACTATCGAGCATATATAGCATACATCCCCCGCCATCATATCATATGAATAACATCGCATGATCGCATGCATGCCCCAATGTGAACGGCACGCATGCCTCACCAAAAATAACACAGCCTCCCTTGTCACGTAGCTAACAGCTGCTGTTTGTCTGTGGCTTGGGCACGTTTCCACTTCACACATTCTACGCACTGCTGTACAACGGACACGGGGTCAACGCCACCGCCATGGACACGAGAGAGCGGTTGGGCGCGCGGCCTGTGGTTCTCGGCGCGGGACCGACGAGCGGCGGTTGCAATTGAAACCACGATGTTTTGAGTGCCTCGCTACAAATAGCTCCCAATAATAAACTCGCCCATATAGCATATTACAAGTACCAACAACGCAGCTTGCAAAGATGAGTATTGACCTGAAATTCGTCGAACTCACGGCTGACGTCCTTGAAATATTCTTTATAAAATAGCATGCATGCCCCACAGCAAGACAACATGCACGCCCTTGGCACCTAGCCCCCGTCTAAATCCAGCACACTTGCGAGACAACGATATTCAAAACATGGGTATCGCTGGGTCCTGGTGTCTTTGTAGCTCCAGCCAGTACGATGTGTGCTGGCTGTGACCATATACTGGCTGTATCAGCAGCCAGTACCGTGGATCCGAACTGTGCGCTGGTAGCGGGAAAAACGCCACCATCGTCGCCCGCCCCCGGGGGGGGATAGGGTTTCGTCGGAGGCGCCGCCAGAGGAATGCCCTCGAGGCGGCCTGCCGGAGGTGCGCTTTTACGTGATGTGGACCCACTGGGTCTGCAAAACAACAAAAACTTGGGTCATACTCCACAAGGAAATTTCTGGGTGCTCAGGGTAGTAGATTGTAAAAAAACAATAAAAATCGAGTCGAATACGTTGTTTTTATGCCCCTCGCTCTCCCATCTCTCTCTCCGCTTTAGCATACGCTTCTCTCCGCGCCGGTTACTTCGATGGGTTTCCTTCGTATTGCCAGGCGTAATCGTAGGCCTACACAGGTCGTCGTAAGTACCTATGATGTCGGTCGACAGCGAGCTATGGAGCTGTCGAGCTGACGAGGCTGTCGGTCGAGGGGTTCTGGGCTGTCTCGACAAACCGTCCCCTACCCCCGGGTGGCACATAATGCCTCCATATATGTGGAAACCCCTCGAGCGTGTAACTTTGTAACTTTGAAGCGGCAGTATATCTGTATATCTTAATGTTGGCTGAACATTTTTTGTATTTCATGCGTGCAAGAGTGCACTATGCTGCTTCCTACATCCTACATCCGGTCCTATCGACGTACGCGGTGCGTATTTTGGGTCTTTGAGTCGGTAGCATCATCGTCCCGGACATGGCATGCGTCTTGGCACGCGAGCAGGAGTCTGAGAGAAGAAAAAAACATGGTTTCAGTGAATTTTGTCAGGCGTTTTTCCAAAACAGGAGGATGATAATGAAACGTCCTCTGGTTTTCTACTGTCGAGGCTGTCTGTCGAGGGGTTTGCTGCTTGACAGTCGGGCGAGGGGCCAAAAGTCTGACGGCCGACATCTTTGATAAGTACTGGCAGCACTGGCAGCTCCCTCGCTGCATTTCCAGTGCATTTGCACCCGGTACTGCTGAGAGTACATGCTGCATACCGGCCGAGGGCTCCGCCTTATGTTGCAGTAAAAATGGGAAAAAGCGGAAAAAGTGTATGTCCCTCGCTCTCCTCTTTTTTCTATGGCGTGCACCTCTCTTGGCGCTCGGCGCCGCGGCGGCGTTTTCGTGGGATGATGCTGCTTGCGAAGGCTAAAGGTCGACTCGGCCGGCTTGGATGGCTCTGCTTGGAAGACGTTCGGCTGGATGATGATGGGGATGCTGCAGCTTGGAAAGACTCTTGATAGATCGTTGATTGGACTGGTCGAGAATCCCCGCAGCCAAACCAGAGCGTGCGTAAATATGTAGCCACCTTACGCGAAAGATTTAGATTTTTTTAACTGCAGGCGCGAGTCGTCAAACCAACTGACCGGCACGTACTGGCAACGCTTCTCCATTATTGTCCGCATGATACACGCACACGCGGCCAGTACATCGTCGGTATACGCGGCACCGCCTATTTTGGCAACAAAGGCTCGAATTCAATCGTGTCCAGCACTGAACCCCTTTAGAGCCCCAAAACACCCACTATACTAATTCCAAGTAAAATTGTCAAAAAGAAGAGTGTCCAGTTGTAAAGGCGTTCGTTCAGTACCTGGTACCAGGTATCATATTACACATACCAGGTACATTACAAATGGGATTCTTGTATTTTTAACCCTATTAGCACCGCAGTTCCGACATGGGGCAAAATCACTTGGATTTAGAGTTGGAAAAAAATAGAAATTGGAAGTGTGTTAAGGTTCGCGCGCAAGTCGAGCCAAAAGTCATAAGACTAATTTCAGTACAAAAAAATGGAATTATTTTGCCTTACGGTTCGCGCAATTTGTCGACGTAGCCTTTATCTCCCAATTTTTTACTGCAGCAACTACTATAATAGCTAGCTGCGTTTTGCGTCGGACCTAGAATTAAAAGTGCCACACGAGTACCTCATGAGTACCTTATAGTTAAGTCAGTTCAAAGGGTCTGCTATTAATAGTATGGCGTTTTCGTTTCCTTTCCTGTCCTTTCCTTGCTTCGTCTTCCAGTCTTTTGTTACTTTTTTCCTTCTTTTTCCTTTCCTTTTCGCTTTCTTTTTCCTTCATCTCTTTTCTTTTCTGTCTTTTCTTTTCTTTTTTCCAATTGACTCAAGTCTGACGTTCGTATGCGTAGTGATAGGTACCACGTTTAGCATACGTATACGTGGTAGCGTAACATATACGTGGTAGTCTTTCTTGGGTGGCAAGCGGTTTAGACGGGTTTTTTATTTTTATTTTTATTTTTTATCCTCCGGCGGATGGGGAAAAATAAAGCTTTAGCTCACCACACTTCCACGTATTTTAGACGGTTTTTTCAGGCGCGAGTAGTGCGACGTGTGTACCAGTATGGACCTAGCACATCGTAGGCTGACTCCCGATTTCACTTGCAATATTTTTCCGGCGGAGGCATGAATTGCGTCAGCTATGATATGTTGTTGTTCTTACATTAACTCGCATAATCAAGTCCGTGGTCACAGGACAGGCTCCAGTCACTCTGGAGTGGAGGAATACCCCATGGAAAAACACACAAACAAGCCAAAAGTGGTACACGCATATATCATAGCTGACGCAGTTCATGACTCCGTCAGAAAAATAGTGTAAAATAGTGAAATCGGGAGTCAGCCTACGATGTGCCAGGTCCACAGTGGTGCATACGTCTCACTACAAGGCGCTCGTGCCTGAAAACACCGACTACATCGCTTGCTACCCAGAAAAAGACTACCACGTATATATTACACGTGGTATCAATCACTACCCGTACGCACGTCAGACTCAGTCCAATTGGAAAAAAGAAGAGAAAAGTAAAAACAGAAAAGAAAAGAAAAGAAAAGAAAAGAAAAGAAAAGAAAAGAAAAGAAAAGAAAAGAAAAGAAAAGAAAAGAAAAGAAAAGAAAAGAAAAGAAAAGAAAAGAAAAGAAAAGAAAAGAAAAGAAAAGAAAAGAAAAGAAAAGAAAAGAAAAGAAAAGAAAAGAAAAAAAAAAAAAGAAAAGAAAAGGAGGGAGCAACTAAAGGAAAGGGGAAAAAACACAGCATACTACGATCGTAGCAGACCTTAGGAACTGACTAAAGACGGCATTGGCCTCGTAGAAGGTAGCAAGTGCATCAATGCCACTCGGGGAAGAACGCAACAAGGCAAAAAAGTCAGGGCGGCGTTACGCTAACTTGTAACGGCCATTGGAAGGCCCACAAGCTTCAAGACGATGATGGCCAGACCAAGACTTCAGTCTCTTGGGCAGAACGCTCCCCCTTCCCTCCCCCCCCTCCGCCTTTCCCCCTTCCCCCCTCCTCCCCGCCCCCGCCCCCCCAACGCCTCCCTCCCCCCGGCCAGTTAGAGATGCCGATGGTGGATGGCGCTGCCGAGGTCTTTGCGCGTCGCTCTGCAGCTCTGCATCTCTCGGCGTCAAGCCATTTCCGCATGAATAACTCTGCCCCCTCCTCTACCCGCCGAAACCATTTAGTATCGGACACCGTAAGCCCCAACGCCGAGCGCGCAGTCACGATCACCCTCATCATCCTCTCCAACCCTTGTGATGGTATATGCGTGTACCACTATTGTTTTCGTTTGTGTTTTTTTTTCCTGGGGTATTCCTCCACTCCGGAGTGACTGGAGCCTGTCCTGTGACCACGGACTTGATAATGCGAGTTAATGTGAGAACAACAGCTGTATGGTGCTGCTGTGGGTGCTGCTGTTGAAACCTGTTTTGACTGCACATATCATACATATCACTTGCAGTATTAATAGCAGAAGAATACTACAACTTTGGTCGTACGGTCTTTGGCAAATCTTATCTGTGTACCGACAGCAGCGTAGAGCTGTGGGGGGAGAAGGGAAGACACCGACGACCACGGCTTGCCCAGAAGGTCGCCGAGAGTAAAAACTTACGAGTTTTGAGCTGCAGAGTAAAATTGGATGATCTGTGTGTTTGCGTCAAAAGGAATTCAATCTAAAAATCCAAGCAAATAAGCCCGCCGAGCGAACTCTGAAGGAAGAATTTGCCAAAAACGGCATGAAAATTCCAATTTGAGTGAACGATTTAGAGTGAACTTCCATCAATAACGACCAGATCATACAATTGGCCTACCAACACCAGGCACACCGGCACACCAATCAGAGGGCACGAGGGCACAACCCACACGGCAGCACACAGCAGACACTGCTCGCTGTGCGCTGTGCTTAACAGCGGTAGACACAACCCAACATTGATGCGGAGGCACCAAAGAGTATCTGGGGAAGCAAGGCGCGTACGCGCAACCTCAGGGGTGGGCGCTGTAGACTAGTGAGCCAGCGCTCCCGCGCTCTACGATGTGATCTCGTTCTCTGCTGCTGCGTGATGTCGTATTCGGTGCTGATTTTGTCAACCACCGTCGCTATCCCACGACGCTGAAGCCTCCACCGCCACCGCTACCCATGCCGCACGGCCGCCGCCGCTACCGCTACCCATGCCGCGCGGCCGCCGCCGCCGCTACTGCTGCTGCTGCTGCTGCTGCTGTGCGGCGGCTGTTGTGCTGCGGCTGCGGTTGGTGTCTCCTGCTTTTGTTTCTAAAAAAGTTGACAAAAAACTGGCTGTTCTGTTGCTGTGGTGATGATCGTAATGATTGATCCAGGCCGAGCTGCTGTGCCGCAACTTATCTGGCGGGGCCATTGCCATCGCCACTGCCACCTCCGCCCCCGCCCCCGCCGCTGCTGCTGGTGCTGCGGCTGCGGCTGCGCTGCTGCTACTGCGCTGCTGCTGCTGCTGCTGTGCTGCTGCTGCGCTGCTGTTTGTCTGATGGCGTTGTGCTGGGCCTGCCCCTATCAGTGCGTCTAGGTGCTACCGCACCATGTCTAAATTCAAAATTTGATGTTGCCTCCCCGCTCCCGGCCTGTGATATTATCTTCTCTCCTTTTCTCTGTTTCTTTTTTCCATTTGACTCGCGTCTGTCGTGCGTATACGTAGTGATAGGTACTACGTGCAATATATACGTAGTAGTCTTTCTTGGGTGGCGAGCGGCATAGTCGGTTTTTCCAGGCGCGAGTAGTCCCCCTATTCGGCGCAAACAAGTACCGAGGGGCTGGTGTGCGACTGAGGCGACGAAAGCGGAGTTGAACGCACGATGGCAGGATAGGGAAGACGCGAGGAAACGGGTCCGTTCTGCTCCAAACGGTCGTGGTCTACGGCAAGCGTTGAAGGCGACCACCAAACAGCTGAAACGCACGCGGGCGGAAGCTGTTCAGAGGTTCTTCGAAGATTACGTTAGCCAGCTCGAAGGGCGTATCCGAGAAGGTTATCAATTTGTCTTCTACAAACACCTCAAGGGGATGGATGTGGAAGGGAAGAGGACGTTTAACTCGCAGGACATCAAAGACGAGGAAGGTCGATTGCTGCGGGATAATGCCCTCATCCGCGAGCGGTGGGTGAGGTGGTTTCACACCAAGTCGCCGACCCTTGATCCGAGCATTGTGGACGAGCTTAAGCAGTGGCCCCCGTGCAGACCACTGGACGATGTCCCGTCTAGGTACGAAGTAGAGGAGGCGATCCGTGCGTTGGCGAACCGAAAGGCGGTAGGGCCCGATGGTCTCCCGGCCGAGCTCTTGAAGGTTTTGGCCGACGAAGGAAAATTGAACACCCTCGGAAAGTTCCACGATATCATCGTCGCTGTGTGGAGGGGAGGTGACGTACCGCAACAATGGAAAGATGCAACGATTAAGGTGCTTCACAAGAAGAAAGATCGGACTGAGTGTGGCAATTATCGTGGCATCTCCCTCGTGGCTCACGCCGGCAAAGTACTCCTCAAAGTCAGCGCGGGTCGCCTGAGTGACTATTGCGAACGCAAGAACATTCTGCCGGAGGAACAGTGTGGGTTCAGACCCAGAGGCTCGACGGCTGACATGATGTTCGTAGTACGACGACTGCAGGAACTGGCGCGGAAGAAGGACACCCCCTTGTACTTGTGCTTTATCGACCTCACCAAAGCATACGACTCCGTCGACCGAACCCTTCTGTGGGATGTCCTTGCTCATTTTGGCGTGCCACCGAGAATGCTCGCCGTCATCCGCCAATTCCACGACGGTATGCAAGCATGCGTGCGGCTGGATGATGGAGAGTGCTCGGATAAGTTCGACGTGGGGCAAGTCTCAGGCAAGGATGCGTGCTCGCGCCGCTGCTGTTCAACATGTTTTTCACGGCGGTACTGCGTGTGGCCGAGAAACGCTTCCTCGCTGATGCAGCCATCACGGACAACATGGTGCAGCTCCAACGAACGGAGGAAGGCGAGAAGAAGGGCACTTCACGCACAGGCGAAGTCGACGGGCGGAGGGGGAAGGAAGGGGATGAGGTGCAGAGATTGTGGGGTATGCTGTACGCGGACGATGCGGGCATCGTATCGCGATCATCAGAAGGGCTGGAGAGGATGATGACGGTGATCGTGACTGCGTGCTCGTCGTTCGGGCTTACCGTATCCGAGGCAAAAACAGAGATTATGTGCCTGCAAACCAAAGGCGGGGGGAAGGTGTCCTTCACCATCAATGCAGCCGGCCAGGTATACAAACAAGCAATCGAGTTTGTGTACTAGGGCGGGGCTATCACCGCAGACAGAGACCTCAGCATTGAAGTAACGCGGCGTCTTCAGAGGGCCTGGACGTGCTTCCCGCGCCCGGGTGTGCGCTCACGGTTGAAGGTGCGGTTGCTGAAAGCTGAGGTGGTCGAGACACTTCTTTACGGTTGCATGACGTGGAGCCCGAAGAAGCCTGACTATGGCAGGCCACGACGGGTTCACCACTTCATGCTCCTCCGAGGCCTTGGATGGCGGAAACGGAAGCGCGACGACCACACCCTATCGTACGCCGACGCGCTTACCAAGACAGCTTCCGAGAGCATAGAGGCGATAGTGCGCAACGGAGGATATTGTTTGCGGGATTCGTGGCACATATGGGGGAGGAGCGTCTGCCACAAAGGGTGATGTTTGGGGAGCTTGTTGGGGGTAAGGGCTACTCAGGGGGGCAAGAGAAAGACTGGATGGATCATGTGAAGGAGGATATGTCGGTCTTTGGAATGAAATGCGAAGGGTGGCGAAAGGCTGCTCAGAAGGCTGGCAGTTGGTTTCGACGAGTACAGGAGGGAGCAGAGTTGTTCATGCGGAATTGGCATGAAACGGAGAGACGCAAAGCTGCAGAGCGACGCGCAAAGGATGCGGCAGCGCCATCGACCGTCGGCATCTCCAAGCGGCCGGGGGGAGGGGGAAGGGGGGGAAGGGGGGGGGGAGGGGGGGAGGGGGGGGGGGGGATGGAGGGGGGGGATGGGGGGGGGGGGATGGGGGGGCGTCATGCCCAAGAGACTGAAGTCTGGGTTTGGCCATCATCGTCTTGAAAGTTGTGGGCCTTCCAATGGCCGTCACAAGATAGCGTAAGACCGCCGTGACTTCTTCGCCATGTTGCGTTCTCTCCCCAGTGCCATTGATGATGCACTTGATACCCTCTATGAGCCCAATGCCGTCTTTAGTCAGTTCCTAGGGTAGTATGACATGTTTTTGCTCTCTTCCTTTCCTTGGTCCCTCTTCTTGTCTTGTCTTTTCTTGCTTTTCTTGTCTTGTCTTTTCTTTCCTTTCCTTTTCCGTTTTTTTTTCTTTTTTTTCGCTCCCTTCTCTTTTATTTCCTTTCCTTTATCTTCTTTTCTTTTCTTTGTTTCTTTTTTCCAATTGACTTGCGTCTGTCGTGCGTATGCGTAGTGATATATACTATGTGTAGTATATACGTGGTAGTCTTGGGTGACAAGCGGTATAGTCGGTTTTTCACCGGTATGGACCTGGCACATCGTAGACTGACTCCCGATTTCACTTTTATATGTTTCTGGTGGAGGCATGAATTGCGTCAGCTGTGATATATGCGTGTACCACCTTTGGTTTGTGTTTTTTCCCTGGGGTATTCCTCAGCTCCAGAGTGACTGGAGCCTGTCCTGTGACAACGGACTTGATTATGCGAGTTAATGTGAGAACAACAACAACAACAATGGAGGCCGTGTACGCCTTTTTTTCTGCGATTCTTTCACCGCAAACACAACCAAAAGCGTGCCGGAGTTAATCTGGCATTTTCCTATTACGGGGGACCATAGTAAATAGGACCAAATATTGTTAATCAAAATAGGTAAATATGTTGGTTTTTGTGTATACCGTAGGTCCTATTTACTATGGTCCCCCGTAAAATAGCATGATGGAAGAATTTTTAGTGAACTATTATAACGCAAACACTCTATTCCATTTACTCCGGAGTATTATTTTTCATTCATGTTCAGCTGCCTGATACTGAAAATGAATGAACGTAGCTGAGAGATAATTTTTGTCATCATTTTTTTTGCGTACAAGGTACAGAAGTAAGTAGGAGTAGCTGCAGTGTAGTGTATGTACAGCATACCAAAGTAGCACAGCCTACGATATACTCGTACTATGCGGTACGTACGTAAAATCCCAATCTCTAAAAATGCGGCATGGCTGCGTGCGGAGGGAAGAAAGAGCGCACGAGAACTCGACAGAGCGGGGGTGGAGGGAGCACCTCGGAGGCAGAGAAAGAGGCCCTCCAACCAGCCCCCAAGCACACACAGGTCTTCGATCGATGGATAGGCACGACGCGGGAGCAAAGGAGTAGTGGTTGATTTGAGAAAACGAAAGTTTAAGTCGCAACCAAGTGGAGTTGAAAATTCCACCGAAGTGCCAGACAGAGCCCTCACTTTCCAAGTCAATCGTGTATGACCCTAAAAAGTAAATATAAGGACCTTGTTAATATTAATACTAATACAAAAGGATTTTATATTTCAGTCCACATTGTACCAAATTAGAGGCAAAATATATACAGCTGTCTCTACATACGCACACGCACCACTGGAGGAAAGCTTTCCAGAAATTGCGGAGGGCCAATGCCAAGCCGCAGCCGGCCCGGCTCCTGCTCCCGCCGCTCTTATTGCTGCTCATTTTCTCCGCCTATGGCGTGTGCAGCGTGCTGTGTGGTCCAGACCAGGGAACGTTCGGGGGGGGTATCGCGAGTTCACGACACTTCTTCGCACACATGTACGGGGATGTCTCGGGGTGGGATGGGCAGGAGAAATCGAAGGGACTGTCATAATATAATAGAGAGGCGGTAAAACTCTGGGGGTGGTTGTGATTTCAACCCCGGTTTGACCTCCCAAAGCAACAGCCCACAGAGCCCCGCCAGCACATGGCATACTGCTCCTCCTCCGTACCTGATGAGACCCCTGAACAGCTCGACAGCAGACAGGGCCCCTGCTGGGATGCTGGGATAGTCCCCGATTGCCTGTGACAGAGCGTGGGAAACGGCCCAGAGTCCTCGTTCGAATGTGGTTGATATTGCTGCGTACCCACTCCACCCACGTACTCGTGTGCTGTACTGGACACGGCGTTGTCAGTTCATCGCTACGTATCGCGTATTTACTTATACAATGCCAAGCTACGAGAGATTACGTAAAAATTGCGTACGTACGTACGTACGTACAACGTACGACGCTTGTTTAGTGTCCAACCTATCATGAAAGACGCAATCGCGGACGTGGATCCAGCAGATCCTGATGATGTCATGGCATCTCCACAGGAATCCAGATCAGATGATCGAGCGTGATCCCGCCGCATTTTGGGGGCTGAAGCCTAACGCGTCCCCTCTTCTTTCAGCCCCTCCTTGAGTCCGACGATAGTCACACAAAATGTGGCACTGGGTACTGGTACTACTGCTGTGCGCGCATAGCGTAGTATGTCCTCATCGTTCAGGTTTTACTGCAAAAAAAGAAGGGAGAGGACACACAAGCGAGGTTCGGAGTGCCGAGGGGGAGGTTGTTGGCTTCGTACGATATCAAGATTCAAGATACAGCACCTGCTGGAATGATGCTGCCAAAGAATCCAGTTGAAAGAATCGATATCTTTGGCTCCCGCGCAAGATCAGCCACAGCCGCCACTGCTGTTGTATGTACTAGACTCTATTTGACAGTTAGTCTATATAATCGTCCTATTAATACATACATCTATCTCACGATTATTTCACCCGGGGGTTGTGCCTCGCACATAAAGACTACTCTTCGCGCCTGAGCCACCTATAGGTCCTATTCCTCCTTCCTCCCCCAGCAACGATAGTGTGTGCAGCAGCAGTATGGACGGGCCCACGAGCAAGAGAAACAACCTTCACCCCCAGCACAATTTACTTGATGTAGACTGTACATAGACTATAGTCTAGATCTATAGGTCCTATAGTCTAGACTAAATGGTACAGTAATTTACGAATAAAAAATAACCTACATGTGTGCACAGTAGACAAGACTCGCTCACTTTTTTCGATACCTCCACGTGAGAAAAGGCCCACGTAGCTCCGAGCGCCACTCTTAAATCCTATACCAGGTACCCGGTATACAGCCACAACAGCAGCAGAAGAAGTAGTAGTGGTAGCGATGCGCATGTCGACACCTTTGCTTAACAGGCTGGCATCACAAAGCTCATTGCCCCAGAGAGAGTGCTCGTGGCGAGAGTGCTCGTGTGTAGGCCGTGCTCATACGCACCGGTATGTACCTGCTGCGGTGCAGCGGGGGGTGATAGATATAGCGCATGCACGATTTATGTCATCGATCAGGCGCGCAGGTGAACCAGCAAACTCCACCAGCCGTTGGCGCACGCGCTCTCCCACACCGTAAAGAAGATGCCCACCAGTCACAAGGTGGAAAGCGGAACCCCCTTCCACGCAAACAGGAAACTCCGCATGGACATTGTCATCGAGGCGGGAGGACTCCGAGATGACATGGCATCGGAGTATCGCAACAAAGCGATACTACTCTCGACGTCACGTATGCGGGCGGACCCGCTCAAGCGGGGATCCACCTACGGGCAGGCAACCCTGACCGAGACGGATCAGCTGCTTCCACTTCTGAGGCGCGCAAGCGCAGCCACTGCGCTCGCCCGGGACCGAGATGTCTTTCGACGAGCGCAGCCAAAAACTGTCACCTTCTCTCGCAGTGGAAAGCTTTGTTTGGGCGCCTCGGAAAGGAAGGCAGCGACCTGATGGATCAGGTAGCGGTAAGCATGGTCGGCAGGGACGAACGGATTGTCCCTAGCGCCGCGGAAAGGCATATATCTGCGCGAGGAACGCCCCTCTTCTAGAGGTAATCTCCCTGTGACCACCCAGGTCGCGATTTCGCGCCGAGTACACCGGTACATTAATAAACTAGTTCTGAGGGACCGCCAGGGCCACTAGCGGAGGAGAGGAAAAAAGTCGGAGGAGTGCGGCCAATGAATGGGTATGAAGCATTGATGAGGGAAAAGGATATATTGTATTATTATAGTAGCTACAATAATGCAAATACGTGGGGAAAAGGGAAATTGGGAAATGATCCGCCTGGAGCCATAGGAGGGATTATCTACTATTAATACTAATACTGGTTTTCGGAAATTCGATTCATAGATCGGATCCGCATATATATCTCTCTACTACCCTATAATATTGTCGGCGGAGAGAGAAAAAAAGAAGAAAAAAAAAAAGTGTTGACACGGCGTGCTACACGACGAGAGAGGTGTGCGCACCCCTTTTTTTCTTAATACTACCCCTCGCTTTATAGGCAGCTGAGCAACTTTTGAAGACCTGCTCTCGAAAATAAAACTGACTACTTAGTCTATACAAGTAGACTATATACCGGATAAAAAACACCTATTATTATATCTGGATGGCCCTTTTTTTTTTTTTTTTCCTATAGGTATTATGGTCTACACAGCGAGAACCATCATGCAAAAAAAAAAGTGGCCCATCCATGGAGATTTCCGACCATTTTGGGTTAATAAAGGGGAGTCCCGACATTCAAAGCCAATTTCAGACGAATATTGAGACCTCTATCTATCGTAGAACGCGTCTGCTCATCAATGACTTTCAACGATACGTTTCATTGCGGGCGGTAAGCAGACTCGCGAGGACCGACGCCCGAATGGGAAGGGTAGACCAAGGATACGAAGTACAAAACCGGACCTATAGTCTGACGGAAGGCTGTTTTCTCATGGCCCGGCCGGGGGTTTTGTTCGTGGGTAGGCTTTTGCGCAAGTAAGTCCCACTCTATACCCGGAGAGATGGCTTTTCGGGTGACTTGTCTCCACCGCATGTGATCGCGGCCAGGGGTCAAGTCGGATCGACATAATCACCCAGCCGCACATACACCGGCAGCTTGCGCCGCTGGAGTGGTAACGGTGACTGTCGTTGCTGCCGCGGGAGCTGAAGGATACGCCAGCATATAGCACTGGATTGCGAATACAATTGAGTTAAATTGATGCACAACACATGTAAGAAAATACGTGGAAGTGTATATGGTGCGCTTATTAAGCATTATTTTCCCCCCAGATCCGGAGTCAGAGTATTTTAGAACAAAGAAAAGGAACAAAAAAGAGAGCACCCTAGGAGCGAGACTCAACGAGCCACAATACAACAGCCATAATTTTTATTATACGGTAGCTTGTAGTAGGCTGCACATACATGCAGACAGAGTGGATCACATCTTGTAGCGCACCAAAAAAAAAAGTCAACGCTGCGAAAAAACATAATGTACAACAAGATAGATCAATTCAAACAAAGAAAGAACATGTGACAGCACGGGGGGGGGGGGAAGGCAGCCCCGCTTTCTTTTTTTGGGGCCCCGGAACTCTTGGGTTGTGTGTGGCCCCTAAAGAGGAGTTTTGTTTTGTTTGATTGTTCAGTCGTCTCATAACCACGGAAAACGGTGCACATCACTTTTCTTGCAGCTAGGCTCCTACTATTGGGCCCCAATTTGAGGACATTTATTCCCCGCACCCCTGAAACCGATTTTGAGGATACGCATGATGCGATAGAGGAGTATATCTTTTTTTTGGCGGAAATGGTTTCTGAATGACGGGGACGCTCCTTAACCCCAAAATCGTCGGAAATATTGATCTATTAAGGTGTACCGTTTTTTGCCGAAAATAGTTTCTGAAGGACGGGGACGCTAGTAGGGACGGGGTGCTACGATGGAGGTATACCTTTTTTTGGCGAAAATTTTTTCTGAAAGACGGGGACGCTCCTTAACCCCAAATTCGTCGGAAATATTGACATATTAAGGTGTACCGTTTTTTGTCGAAAATAGTTTCTGAATGACGGGGACGCTAGTAGGGACGGGTGTTACGATGAAGGTATACCTTTTTTTGGCGAAAATGGTTTCTGAGTGACGGGGACGCTCCTTAACCCTACAAGGCAAAATCGTCGGAAATATTGAGATCTATTAAGGTGTACCGTTTTTTGCCGGAAATAGTTTCTGAAGGACGGGGACGCTAGTAGGGACGGGTGTTACGATGGAGGTATACCTTTTTTTGGCGAAAATGGTTTTTGAATGACGAGGACGCTCCTTAATCCCAAAATCGTCGGAAATTGGCCATTTTTTCTTGCATGATTCTCTCCTTTGTGCCTATCGAGGCCATGGGGATGTTTTTTTTTTCATGATCCGGTATAGTCTATAATAGTAGCATTTTTTTTTTTTTTTTTTGTTCTCTACTCCGAATCGGTTTTTGGAAGAGAGGGGGGTCTAAAGCTTCCCAAAATTGAGGATCAACTCTCCGAAAAAAAAAGTGACTTGCATGGAACCTCTATCGTATCTATAGGATGAAAATCTTCCATGATGTGGTCTATAGGTACCCCCCCCAAGAAAAAAAATGGAAATAGGAGGCCCAGTCAAATTCATCAAAAAAATATTTGTGCCTCAACTAAAAGTGCTACACTACCCTACCCTTTATCATACATCTAGAGCACGTACGTACGTCAGTCAGTCCTGTGTTCGAGAGTGGTCGAGGTTTCGCGCCAGACCCTTGTCAAAAGGCCAGATGACGGACGCCGCACGGTGTAGCGGGGGGGTGGGGGTGTTAATTATTCCCCCCCCCCCCCCTTTTTTTTTACTCGTGCTACAATCGAGGTGCACCCCCTTCTTTCTAATACTACCCCTCAATTCAGGAGCTTAAGACACGTTCCCTCCTAACAGCAAAAATTGCTTCTCTCGCGGATGAAAAATACAGCTGCTTTTATCGCGGATGAAAAGCCTCATACATGTATGGGCCTAGGTATACTCAACGAGAAGATTCAACATGTGTGCAAAAAAGAAAGAAATGGCCTCCGCCGATTTTCGACGTTTTTTTTGGGTCTAACAGGAGCTCCCCGCGTCATGTTCAGAAAACAAAAAAAGGCAGAAAACGTGCTACCTCTAGATATATATATCGTTCAAAAAAAAATGCCCTCTGTTTTTCCGACGATTTTTGGAGTTTAACAGGAGCTCCCCGCGTCATGTCCAGAGAAAACAAAAAAGCAGAAAAGTGCTATCTACCTCTGTCGTAGCGTGCGTCACTCGAAAAATACGCTCTTTAGGCCAATTTGTTTAAGGCGCAGCGCTAGTACCAGAGTGTAGCTTGTTATTGTTATCGTGCTTTCATAGTTTGCAGATCGGTATCATCGCACAAATTTAAACAGCACACGACACCATTGAAAAAAAGTCAGCAAGAGGGGGGTTTGCTCGCATGAGTGTGACCCCGGGTCACCGCCAAAAAAAACAACCACATTATAAACGTGGAGCCTCCCTCCCTCTACCGTGCAGCCTGTTTCAGATACAAGAGAAAATAAAACACACACATTAGGCGAAGGTATGATATGCCCTAATTTATGCATTGCCGAAGGAGGTAGGGGCGCCACCCGCCCTGGGTACCCGCCACGAGCGGGTACCCGCCAAATTCTGGAGGTCGGACTCAGACTCGTCACCGGGTAACCCTGCTTTTCAGGGGACCGGAGCCGGGTCCGCCGGGTACCCGAGTACCCGGGTACCCGGGCAACATATGGTCCCGCTTGCGGGCGTCAAGCGGGCCCCTGACAAGTGGATGGTAGGGCGTCTTCTTCGATTGCATTTATCGGCGATAACTGCAAGAGTGTTTGCGTCAAACGGGGTGTGCTGCCCAGTTTTGGATTCTAGCGAAACGCAGGATCCTCCCTCCGTTTTAGATTGAACAACCATCATCGCCGTTGGGGAGCGCTTCTTCGTCGGGGGGCTCACCCCGAACAAGCTCGGTCACGTGGCAGCCCACGATGCCGGAAGAATACAGAATGCAGAATGCACATCAGGTGCTTTTTTAGTCCAAGCGGTGTCCTATATTATACTGGATCATTTATTTCGTGAGCACTTGAAAGGCGTCCGGAGGTATTGTCAGGCATTGTTGACCGTGGGGATACGTTGCTTAACGGGTACCCGGGTACTCGGGTACCCGGGTTAAACGGACACCCGGGTTTTCGGGTACCCCGGGTACCCAGCCCGGGATACTCATGGTCATGGATGGCCGTCGTAGCTGCACGCGCAATAGCTGATAGATATGGTGCGAGCATTGCGCTGGTGGATCGTTTGTTGCGTTGTTTGAAGGACTTCTGGAGGTCATTGTCAGGCATATGCTGACCACGGAGACACGTTGCTAAACGAGTACCCGGGTACCTGGCCCTAAAAACCCAGCGGGTTTCGGGTCGGACCCGGACCCTGTAACGGGTAGGGACCCGTCCGGGTAAACCCGCCGGGTACCTGGGTCCGACACAAACGGGGGGCACCCCTATCCCAAGGAGATACGCTACGTACGGTAGGGCGTAAGAATCTTCTACGATAGAAGCAGCATTTTTGGGGGGCAAATCGAACAAATATAAATTTTCTGAATTTGTGGGAACATCTTTATTATTAACCCAAAATCCCCGGAATTTCATTTTTTTTGTTTTGTTTCTCCCGTTTTTCTTTAAGCAGAGCGCAGGGTATATAGTTGGCAACAACAATATCAAAACCAGATATTTTCTGAACTTCGAGACATCTTAACCCATTTCCTCAAGTGTCCTAAAAAAGGACCCTCTGGTCTACTTGAAGTCCAGGTGTTTTGTCCCCCATGTCGGGACTAAGGTGCGAAAATGTTTGACTCGATATCGCCGTTTTTTTTTTTTTTTTTTGTGTGTGTGTGTTTTCTTTTTCAAGTTTTACATCCTACTGTAGGATATGATATTGTCCATCAGGTTGCTTTTTCGTTTTTCTGATAATCGACTTCTGGGTGGTGGTGGTGGTGGTGGTGGTCGGGGGGGGGGGGGGGGGGTGTACCCAGTTTGTGCATGGCCATAGTCGTCTGACCATCAACCCTCTCGCATCCCTACTCTGCCGGGACGGAGCACGTCGGGTTTTCACCAACCAGGCAGATATTGCGCGCACCAAGCGCGAAGCGCCGTGAGATGTTCGGCGAGTCGCATGAAGGGTGAACCGCATCCTTCCAAGAACCGCTCGTAAGACGGAGTTCGGCACCTTGTGCCTACTTTCTTGCTTGTGGATGACTACAGTGCCAATGAGTTCTACTTTTCTTTCTGGAGTGGTCTTCAAAGCGAGGAACGCTAAAAAAAGAAAAAGTGATACACCTCTATTACTGCAGCGTGCGTCGTAAAGGGGTCACGCGCGGGTAGGATAAACGCGACAGTGTTTTGCGGACATGCTACCCGGTTTTTCATTTTTCTAAAAGCGTTTTTGTGAAGTGTCGGCGTCGCTCGCCGCGGAATCGTGTGTTGTACGCTACGCCAAGCAACACTAACCCTTGGGGAAGTCTCTTTTTTTTTTACAGCGAGTTACAGAGCCACTTGCGGGAGTCATCCATACTCGGGGTACGCGAAAATGGAGGTTAAACGCCATGCTGCGCCATAGCCTCGGCTGTGATGAGGCAGGAGGATGCCACCCAGAGCGTCGTTCTCTTCCTGCCCGAGCCTAAGCCGGCCGCCCGGTCGCCCGGCATCTAGCGCTGCCATTAAAGCCCGCCGCGGCTTCGCGAAGGTTTCGTCTGCGCAACTCTCGGCGCACCCGTCCACATGTCCGTCGGTCTGAATGTCCGCCCGTCCGTCCGTCCGCGTGCACGTCGGTCCGTTTCCACGAGCCGTGGCGTCCCTCCATATTGAGCACATTGTCATCGTGGTTTTCGGGGGGGCATGTCCGCACACCTCGGGACGCCGTCAGCCCGTTCGTCGACCGTCCGACCGCCCGTCTGACTGACCGACCGACCGACCGACCGACCGACCGACCGCCTATCCGCCCGTCCGTCGGTCCGTCCCCAAGGGTCGTCTCGTAGCGGCCATTGGGGCATGTTAAGAGAGAGTACAACGCGAGATGTTCTGGAAGATTTCGCCCCCCCTGGGTTTTCATCGTCAAAAAGGGCTGTTTTTTTCGGGGCGCTGTCCGCGAGTCAGTCAGCCCATCTGTCGGCTCAACCGTCCGTCCGTCCGTCCGTCCGCCCGTCTCTGCATCAGCATGTCGCCTCGCTCTCCCAAGACTTTTTTCTAACAGTCACCCAACTCGAGCTCGTGAAAAAACGAATTAATTTCTCGGATACCTTTTGCCGCAGGCAACTTCGGTCGTCATGATGGCCTGAGCGGTTGCTGCCCTTCCCACACATGTACACCGTGTGGCGAAAAAAAAACTCTCGCGGGCTCAACAAAACTCTCTCCACGTATGCATGGGGGATATGATGTCACTGCTGCTTGAAGTCGAAAGGCCTTCCCGAAGACTAGATTCGTCTGTCTGTGTGTTGGTGGAAAGACATCGTAGTAGACAGGCGTACGCCGCCGTAGCCACCGCCACCGCAGGGGGACAGGAATAATGTTTCCTGTCGACGCCCGCCGTATACTGAACCCTAAAAAAACTACCCAGTCTAAGATTGTGTATGACTTGCTTCATACAGCTATGATATATGCGTGCGGTGTACCACTTTTGGTTTTGATTTTGTTGTTTTGCCGTGGGGTATTCTTCCACTTGCTCCAGAGTGACTGAAGCCCGTCCTGTCCTGTGACCACGCACTTGATTATGCGAGTTAATTTGATAGCAACAACAAAAACAACAACAACAACAAAACCTCGGAGTGCGTTTTTGTGTTTTGTATCACCGCAAATTGAACGCGGTTGGGCTGTTCGCTGCTTGGTGTTCACCAATCCACCCACCCAACCCACTCACCCACCCACCCACCCACACACCCACGGAAAAATGTCGTGATGACGTCATTAATAACATCGCATCTGAACACATGAGCACGATTTGTTGCTCGCATTGGCTCCTCGTTTTTTTTAGGGATTCATACGCCACCCAACCCATATTATTGTTTCGCAATCTGAACGAGCAAACCCCGATCTGACAAAGTCGCGTGCTACGATGATAAGAGGTGCACACTACTTTTGTTTTTGAGGTTTCCTCAATTTGTGGGAGCTTAAGGCCTCTCCAACAACAAAGAACCGATTTGTAGAAAAAAAAAAAAAAAAATGCATTTTATCGCGGGTGAAAAACCTCATGTGGAGCCTAGGGTACGCAACGAAAAGAATCATGTGAAAAAAAGAATGGCCTCTGATTTCCGACGATTTTTGGTTAAGGAAGCTCCGTCGTTCAGAAAACCAAAAATCGGAAAAAGTGCTACCTCTGGACATCGCACCGTGCGTCCAAATCCGTGGCCTAATTGTATATGTATACAATATATCTTCGACGACAGTGGGGAGAAAACAGGGCGTATAATCGTACATTAGATAATAACAATGTGAAAAAGAAGTACAGGCAGTTATGTTAACACTGCGGTAGACCACACTACGAACCTATTACGCAGGGTATTTCGTGCCTCCGGCCGTTTGCATGATCGCCTGAAAAACTCTACCAAACGAAGTAGCATATGCCTATCAAAGGAAAGTTATCCTCGCGTTCAATAGTGGTGACATCGCATGCCCACGTCACGTCGCTTGGTGTAATTGTAAGATGTATCTCTGTCTTGGATTTGGCGACCTCAGAGCCCCTCATCGGCACGGCAAAAATCATAGGCGTAAAATCGTATATGTGAGACAATAATAATGTAAAAAGGAGATACAGACAGATACGCTAAAATTGCGGTAAACCGCACTACCAACTTATCACGTAAGGTATTTGGTACATACCGTCTGCATGATCGCCTCCCAACCTATGCCAAGCGAAGTATGACTAACGAAGTAACGTAATTGAGCGCGTTTACACTAAGCGTTCCTTTCAAAGCAATAACGATTCGCATCTCTCCCTTTCGTTCTAAATGGCGGTGACATTGCGTGACCACATCACCTCGCCTGTTGTATTTGGCAATATGTATTTATTTCTCATAATTAGCGATGTCAGAAAAGAATGGTATCTACATAATTGTACCTATCGATTGAAATATTCCGATCCATGTACAAACACAATTTATTAACCTTTTAAAACGTTGTTTACTACACCTAAGAACTGGGTTGCATACTACATGTAACATCAAACCTTCTAGAATAATACCTAGTAAACATTACCAGGCGGGTGATATAAAGGGGTGTGTTCTTGCTACAACCGTCAGATTCGTCCCCTTCAAGGGTTTAAAGTTTCCGCGCACATATCGAAATGCCCCCTCCGATCCCTCTTGTTCAAACGCCCCACCTGAAATCAAAATCTGCCAGAGTAGTAAACACTACCAGCCAGCTGATAGCATCTCATTATCCATCTAGCCATCCATGCCCTAGCTCCAACTTATCTCCGCCCTCCCCCCCCCCCCCCCCCCCCCCCTTTTTGTTCCCCACCCAGTTCGTTCAAACGCCCCACTTACAATCGAAATCGGCTAGGGTAATAAACACTAATAAGCCATTGATATCTCGTCATTATCTTTCTAGCCATCCATGACGTAGCTTTCATTCATCCCCCCTCCCCCCCTCCAACGCCCCCTCCTTTCCCACCATCCGCACGATCGCCTAGACCCAGCACCGCGCGTATAGCAAGCCTCTACATATATGATTAATACGCGCGATCGGAGGATCACACACAATGTTGCGAACATCAGTGTCGACCAAATCCTTGATCTCATAGCTGGAGTGTATTTTGATATTATATGTGACCTATTGGAAACCCTCCCCCCCCCCGGCCTTTCGTTTTTTGTTTTGTTTTTGCCCTCGCTTCCTCTTGCTTAAACACCCCACCTAATATCGAAATCCGCCAGAGTAATAAACACTTCCACGCCCTGGATATCGCCTCGTTATCGTTTTAGAGCCGTCCATGCCGCTGCTGCAATTTCCACCCACCCCCGCCCCCAACGCCCCCTTCTTCCCCACCACCCGCACCATCGCCTAGACCTAGCACCACGCGTATAGCAAACCCCTACATCTATGCGACCTAAAGCCCTCCCCCTTCGCCCCCCGCCTCCCCCGCCACATTCCCTCCCCCTCCCCCACAAGAAATATTTATAGTTTCCAGGCACAAATTGACCTACCACACCCGTCCCCTCCCCCCCCTCCCCCCCTCCCGCCCCCCTTTTGATCAAAATCAGGCCCCCACGTCCTTAAAAACTCCGCCCTCCCCTCACCGGATATTCGACTCACAGGATTCATGTGATAAACTGATGCATTTCCTTCCACAGCTGTCAAATTTTGTCCCCCTCAGAAACGGGTTTTATAGTTTCCGCGCACAGACTGCCTAACATCACCCTGTTGACCCTGATAGCCACACTGTAGTTGCAAGGGGAGTCGCCGACCTATATCTTTAAATGAGGACACACAACCCGTAATACGCGCTTACGATCGGAGTATCACACACAGCTTTGCAAAGACGAGAGTTTCGACAAAATATTCGATCTCACAGCTGGAGTGTATTTTCAATTTTTATAATATATATATATCGATGTAATCGTTTAGAAAAGAAATCGTGTGACGTTATTTTATTTTCCGGCGATTTGGGGCTAAGGAGCCCCTCCCCATTCAGACAGAAAAAAATGTTACTTTTTGATTGTTGGCCGAAAAAAGTCCACAATATATATACGATACCTCTCTATCTATCTCGAATGATAGCATGCGTCTGTCTCTGGGCGTTGTTTATTTCCCCATCTCATCCGACCAGATCTATAAGCATGATGAGTCTTCGTTCAGCTCGCGATCACACTCCTGCAGAAAAAGGAGAGAAAAATGGAAAAACTGGGGAAGCCCGCGAAAGGAACCCTATTTATGTACCGGGTATGCACGAAAGTCTAACTCCCCCCATCTGCCACCTACGTGCACGGTGTACTTGTGTTCTTTTATTGAAGTTTTAAAGGTTTTTTTTTTTGTGTTTTGTCTGTCCTCCGACAATCAGTACGCACGTGCAGCATGATGTTTCCCAACTTCAAGACCAAAACTTGCAAAGACGTCCCCAGACACAAAAGAAGAAAATCCAGAAAAACAGAGGAAAAAAGCAAAAAAAGTAAAAAATTGAAACACGCAGAGAAACGCAAAAAACACACACAGGAAGTAGGAAAACACCCATAATCATAGAGAAACATGAAAAGAAAAAAAAAAAAAAAAAGATAAAGGAAACAAACACCCCAGAGAAACAGAAAAAAAAAAAGAAGGGAACAACCAATGCTCGTACACCGTGTAGTTTTTTTTTTGTTGGGCTCATAGATGCCATATTTTATCTTCGCAAAAAAAATATTTCTCCTCCTCCTCCGTCTCCCTAGACGCTCTCAGCAGGCTCTTCTCCTCACTTGCGTCCTCTACTGCACGCACCCTCGTTTTTGTCGCGACAACAACATAGAAACTCAGTATTTCAGTTTCCGGCTCGTCGACTCGCGTCAAATTGTGCTTACGTTTACCGCCGCTTCAAAGAGCGCTCTCTCAGAGGCAGTTAGTTGATGTGTTCTCTAAAAAACAGAAACAAAAAAAACTCCATACACTGTATACATACATACCGAGATTTGAACCCGTGAGACTCTGGTCAACAACCTTATCCGTGTTCGAGGTTGACAACACCACCACCACCCACACAAGAAGACCCCACCGGGGGAGGCGACCGCGGTGTTGTAGTCAGTCTACCTCCATCCACCGCACCCTGCTTCCCCGGCGGAACTTCGATCTATACCCCCTGTCCTACACCTACTACTACACCTACTACTGCTACACCTACTACTGCTACCACTGCCGATGCTCCGCTTTTTTCTTGTTCTCTTCTCATGACGCACTCATATTCAAACCCTTTCCGAATTCGCAGGCAACAAATTCAGGGCTTCTCGCGGGTCGGATCGCTTCTCGCCGGTCGGGTCGGGTCGGGTCGGGTCGGGTCGGGTCCAGGTCGGGTCGGGTCGGGTCGGGTCGGGTCGGGTCGGGTCGGGTCGGGTCGGGTCGGGTCAGGTCGACCCGACCCAACCCGACCCGTGACATCTGAAACCCGTCCTCTGGTTCGACCCAACCCGACCAGAGAGTGAGGTCTCGAACACCTCCTCCTGACCCGACCCCCGACTGTGAGACCCGCGAGTGTTTTTGAGGAGCTCCTGATCCGACACGCGGGCCGGAAAAAAAGTTGACCCATGGATAAAAGCCGAAAGATAAATTGACCCAACAAAACTGACGTTTTTTTCTTGCAGCATCGGCCATATCGAACCACCGCGCTGCGCTGGGCTGCTTAGATATACCGGTGGGGGTATACACATTTCGTGACGAACTGCAGCAACACTGCAAGCAAGATGCGCCCCACCTGTGGTCGATCCCATTCGTAGACCGCTGCCGCGCACTGACGGAGAGACGGAGGTGGGTCATAGCGTCGTCGCACTGGTCATCATGCCTTCGGTCGCTCTACCCGCCGGGCTCCGGAAAACCCGCGTGCTACGATAACAGAGGTATATATATCCCTTTTTTTGGCTATGAATAATTTGAAGGTATTCCTTTTTTTGGCTATTTGGTCCTCTGAATGACGGAAGGCTTCTTAACCCAAAATCGTCCGAAAAAAAAAAAAGTTTTGCTTTTTTTTTGCATGATTGTCGTTGAAAATACGTAGGCCATAATGTGGGCTCTGTTTCACCCGGTCTAATAGCAGTTTTGATTTTTTCTCCATACATCTCAGTTTTTGGGAGGGACGTGTCTTAACGCCTTTGCAACTGGAAACCCGTTTTGGGGTGTAGTACTGGAAAAAAGCGGTACACCCTTCTATCGTAGCAGGCATCGGTTTCAAAGGGTGTCTGATGGGTGTTGCTTGGGTTATTTGCCCGCCCACCGTGCGGAGCCCTTGTACATATTGTTTTGCCCTCCGACAGTATAAGCGTTAGATAGACGTCGTTCTGATGTAAATCGTCGAATATTCTTCCACATGAAGCAGTGTATCGTCTGCCTCGACCTGCTCTCGGAAAAAAAATGAAAGAATGTTTGGACTTATTAATAGCATGACATGAACAAATTAAAGTGATCTATCCTTCTTGCCTATTTTGTGTATATAATATGATCAACCCCCCCGCCCCCCTCCCCCCCCCGTGTGCTTCGATGTCACATCTCGCCTGCATGAAGGCATTGGTTTTGGGGCTTCCCTTTCATATTGTGTGTATGATGCATGATCAGAACAAGCGCTACACACTGCTAGATGGCAAACGCAGTATTAACAAAACACTAACTAGTTGATTGATTGATTGATTGATTGATTGATTGATTGATTGGTTGGTCTGATTGATTGATTGCTTAATTGATTGATTGATTGATTGATTGGTTGGTTGGTCTGATTGATTGATTGATTGATTGATTGATTGATTGATTGATTGATTGATTGATTGATTGATTGATTGATTGATTGATTGATTGATTGTTTGATTGATTGATTGGTTGGTTGGTTGGTCTGATTGATTGATTGATTGATTGATTGATTGATTGATTGATTGATTGATTGATTAATTGATTGATTGATTGATTGATTGATTGATTGATTGATTGATTGATTGATTGGTTGGTTGTGTGTGGACTCTGAGCTTTTTGTACCACCTAGTTTACCCCCCCCCCCCCCCCCCCCCCCGCGGTTTCTTTAAATACCCCGCCCGGCATATTGTTTGTTGGGACAGCGAACTGGGTGATCGCTCGCCCACACCCACCTCTCGCACGGGCTCAGAATCGATTGCTCGTAAACTCTGGGGGGGGGCGTTCCACTTCTACCCGCACCCCTTAAGAACCGCGCACGGGTCCAACTTTACTGTACGTGACAAAAAAAAATGCTTAGAATTCAGTGTCGTCGAGTAAGTTTTGCAGCATGCCCCGATCAGTGGTCTAACTAACTAGAGTTGGTTCTCCCCAGTGCTGGAATCTCTCGTGTTGGTCGTTGGACTCTTGAGTTTGTTTGTGCAACAATAAAAAAGAGAGGTGGCAGTGTTAAGAGAGGTGGCAGCAGCAGTCAACCTTGCCGAGAGCGCGCTCCATAGCATGGGTATCTCAAAACAAGCAGGCACAATTCGAAGGCTGGGAGGGGGGAGTCGGACGAGCGAGAAAAGAAGGTCCTGGACAAAGGCGCGCGTGCTACTACTGCGATCTAGAGGTGTGCAGCGCTATTTTTCGTTTCTAAACTTAGACTCTGTTCTCCTCATATTAATATTAATAGTAAGAAAAAAACTGTTAGCAGCATCGTCCACGAGGTACACGACGAGAATCGTGCACAAAAACAAAGTTTTTTTTTTTTGCCGTTCGACGATTTTGGGGAGTCCCGTCTTTTTCCTAAGCCACAAATAGCCAAAAAAAGGTATACCTCCGTCGTATCACGCGTCATTGTTCCCGCGATCAAAAACGTGAAGGCACCTGGGCACCCCGCAGTGTCGGGGGGGGCGGGGACGGAGGGGAGGAGCCCCGTGTTTTTCGTAAACCACAAATAGCCAAAAAAAGGTATACCTTTACCGTGAAGGAAACTGGGCACCCCGCAGTGTCGGGGGGGGCGGGGACGGGGGGGAGGAGCCCCGTGTTTTTCGTAAACCACAAATAGCCAAATAAAGGTATACCTTTACCGTGAAGGAAACTGGGCACCCCGCAGTGTCGGGGGGGGCGGGGACGGGGGGGAGGAGCCCCGTGTTTTTCGTAAACCACAAATAGCCAAAAAAAGGTATACCTTTACCGTGAAGGAAACTGGGCACCCCGCAGTGTCGGGGGGGGCGGGGACGGGGGGGAGGAGCCCCGTGTTTTTCGTAAACCACAAATAGCCAAAAAAAGGTATACCTTTACCGTGAAGGAAACTGGGCACCCCGCAGTGTCGGGGGGGGCGGGGACGGGGGGGGAGGAGCCCCGTGTTTTTCGTAAGCCACAAATAGCCAAATAAAGGTATACCTCTACCGTGAATGCAACTGGGCACCCCGTAGTGTCGGGGGGGCGGGGACGGGGGGGAGGAGAGCCCCGTGTTTTTCGTAAACCACAAATAGCCAAAAAAGGTATACCTTTACCGTGAAGGAAACTGGGCACCCCGCAGTGTCGGGGGGACGGGGAGGGGGGGGGGCTGTATAGTGGGACGCTGGACCTGAGCTACGTCTAGAGGGGAGGTGAACGAAAGAGAAAGAAAAGTGCGAAGATATAGTAGATGGGATGTTGGTGAGCAAAAAAAAGGAAGAAAGGAAATGGAGTATAAACCGTGCGAGAATATATATAGACTATATGTATTATATGTGTGGGGGTATTGTGATTGATTGAACGTATTACGAATAATTTTATTTTTATTTTTTTCAGGAGTGGGGGGGGAGGTAATGAATTTGTTAATGCAATAAACAAGGAAGGAAATAATCAACGGGGGGAGGGCGGGGGGGGGGGGGGGGTACTCAGTTTGTGCATGGCCGTAGTCGTCCCAGGCATGACCATAGATCTACTATGCCGGACGGGGAGCACGTCGGGTTTTCACCAACCAGAGGCAGGTACGTTGCTCTTGCACCAAGCGCGAAGCGCCGTGAGGTGTTCGACGAGTCGCATGAAGGCATCCTTCCAAGAGCCCCGCTCGTAAACAGGCGGACTTGACGGACTTCTCGGCACCTTGTTGTGTGCCTACTTTCTTGCTTGTGGATGACAGCGCCAATGAGTTTACTTTGTTTTCTGGCGTGACCACTCCCGAGGCAGCAATGGGTATTATTATGTAACAACTGCCTCGTCGTGGCTGCCTTACCATGCCATCGGGGGGGAAGGGGTAAATGAATCTTACTCTTACAAGGTTCTGCGGCTGACGCCGCCCGCTCAATGAAGCGAATCCAAGACATCTCCGGTGATACATACCACAGCGCGATTATATAGTGGCCAACATTTGACCACACGGAAAAGGGCAAAAAGGTTTTGCATTACGAGGGTGTAGTTCTCCGGCAGGAGTAGCGATGGTGTAGACGATAGGAATACATACATATAGGGAAAATAACTTGTTTTCGATATTGAGAGGACGGTCTGGGGAGAACTTTCCTTCCGACGCGTGGTGGATATAACACCGCGAATAGAGAAACGACCTTGAAGGGGCGTGGAAAGCAAAAGGGGGGGGGGGGGGGGGGGGGGGGGGGGGAGAGGAGAAACGCCGTGAGCACAATATTTTGAGGTGTGCAAAAAATAAGTTCGCGCGCTGTCAAAAGAGCCCAGATCACGAAGCTAGAGCATGCCCAAATAAATGAGGCTAGTGAAACAACAACAACGACAACAACGAAAACAACAACGAACGGCCATAACACTTAAGAAGAGATGTCTTGGGCATCCCAATTAATACTATGCGAAATGAACTATAATTTCACCACCCTTTACAAATATATTTCAAAAATTGAAAATACACTCCAGCTGTGAGATCGAATATTTTTGTCGAAACTCATCTTTGCAACCTGTGTGTGATTACTCCGATCGCGCGTATCATATAGATCAGGTACGTATGACACGCGCACAGCATCAACAGCTAATAAGGCACCAGGGTGTGTGTTAGCATGTGTGAACGCTACGGTGGGATCACAGGGGGGCGGGAGAGTGCAGTAAAATGCGTAAGCCAGTGAGTGCAATTGAGTGTGAACTCTCTGGCGTAGAAGAAAAAAAGACAACAAGAACGAGAGAAGTAGAACATATATATATATATATAAGTACCCCTTCGTACATGTGATCATATGAGTTACGTAGACTCGCCAGCAGGGGGGGGGGGGGGTGTAGCGAGGTATAAAAGAGGCAAGCTATGAGCACTATACTCTGCCGTCCAATGTAGCCGGCGTGCAACCAGAACAGCGTGGGTTTGAGAGTGAGTCGAATATCAAGCGTGGATTACGCACAACAAACGAACAGGTACTACTCGTACAGTTGGAGGATTGTACATACGGTCTTGTCGTTTTATCTTGTACATATGTATAAAATACGTCCTCGCAACTTGCAGGGCAGAGGAGAGTACCGACGAAAAACGCGATGAAAAAAAAAAAAGTATGTGCATCGTCCCAAGGAAGGTGTGCATGAGCCAAGCACCCCCTACCCAAAGCGCCTTGCGTGTTATGTACAAAACCCCGATCCCACCCCAGCCCGCACGATTTTGGGGCTAGGTTAGGGCTTAGGCTCTTGCTTCACTGGGATCGGTCGGGTTGGTGTTTCTGCAATCCTTGGGACCCGTGTTTCTGATATCCCCACGAAATCATCCGCAAACAACATCAACCCCGATACCGTATCTTCCCCCATCGTGACTCCTTGCCTTGCTGCTTCGACTGCTGGCTGCCTGGAATAGATTGGGTGATGAAGCGTACATCCCTGCGCAGCTCCTTGTAAAATATCAACGTGGATCGTTGGAGATACGTCCCCGTCCAGCATCTCGTCACAGCACTTCTCGCACATTCCGTCATAGTCTTCATATCGTTCTCTCCCCCATCGTTCCTCTGATCCCAATTTCCCACATGTTTTCCCAACAACCCATTCCTTCATGATGTACGGTGTCTTAGGCCTTCTGTACATCTATAGGAACAAACAGTACGTCGTTAGCTAGCGCGGCGTCTTTCCTACCCCGAACTATCGTTAGCCTAGAATGTCTATACAGGGTTTTGCACAGCTACTGACACGGTTTGGCCTAAACCCCTGCTTCCCGCCACCTTCGATTGTTTTTTCGTCCCCTCATTTTCTCCAACATAATTGTTCCCATTCTTATCCGTTCAAAAGTGTATTTACAGAATGCTTTTGCCTGCGGTGCTTAGTAGCGTTATCTCCCTCTCGGAAAGTTTCCCGGGTCAGCCTTATCTCCTTCTCCTTGAATAAGTTTGACTTCTGATCGTACTCCTTCTCTATACACCTCTTGGGCGCGTACTCGTTTTTTCCACATCCAATTATTCAACGTATACAACCATTATGATGGGCATACTTTCTCCCCCGAACCATACGAGGGGGGCAGGGGGGGGGGGGGGGTTGATTAGTTTACATAGTGTTTCAAGACAATAATCATTTTTCGTGTTCTAAAACGGAGACGACCACAGCCTTGATATTGAAAAAGGTTATCGGTACCTACCGCACCTCTGGTGCTTTCGATCTCGCTTCCCCCGTCCCGCCGCCCCTTGCTGTCAGTCCCTTCTCCCCTCCGCTTTTATTTGGGGGGGTTGACCTCTATTTAAGGTGATTCTCGTCGCCCATCTCATGTAGCATATTCGATGGACTGCAGATTGCGGATAGTGGATAGTGGAGTGTTGTGTGATTGTTCCACCTTGATTGATTGTTATCTAGGTTTTTTCGGTGATCGATGCCTATGATTCTATCCGAAACGTTTGATTGCCCCAACCCCCGCCATCTCTCTCTCTCCTCTCTTTGTCCCTCCCTCCCTCCCTCCCTCCCTCCCTCCCTCCCTCCCTCCCTCCCTCCCTCCCTCCCTCCCTCCCTCCCTCCCTCCCTCCCTCCCTCCCTCCCTCCCTCCCTCCCTCCCTCCCTCCCTCCCCCCCGTTGTTTCGCCCTGTTTCGTTTGGTTTTGACGTGACTTCCGGTGGCCCAAATTGGGTGATCCGCCCGTACTACCACACATGGAGAGGCCATTCTTTTTTTCCGTGTGTATATATATGTGGATCGATTTTGGATTGATTGTGGGGAGATTGTGGGGGCTGTGTTTCCTTGTTCCACCTCCTTACTTACTATTATATTATGAATATTTCATACTTTTTTTCGGTAAAATGGAAACCTGGTACCAGGTAGTCGTATATCCTACATAGGTCTACCTGGTATCATGCACATGTGTCCCACCTCCCCCCGCCCCCCCGCTCACCCCGTTCCCCCGCCGACCTGTTGGGGGCAAAGTGGAGGGACCCGGGACGCGCCCATGCTATGGCGCAGAAACAATCGGCCGGGTGTTGCTAGCACTGCGGATAAGAACGAGAAGACGGGGGGGTACACGGCGGGGGGTACACCCGGGGGGGGGGGGGGGGGGGGGGCGGGTAGACTCGCCCACACCCACCCATGGGTTGGGGATGTGCAGCCAGCCCTGCAGCCTGGACGTTCTCGCGGGTTTTTGTTTGTGGCAACAGCGTGGGTAGATTGATATGCCAGAAAGAGAAGACCGTGTACATGTTGAATCGACAAGAAGAACATGAAGAGCAGGTCGAGCTTAGACTGCAAACGGCGTGTAGGAACAAAAATTACATGGAAAGTAGGAGGAGGAGTAGTAGTAGTAGTAGTAGTAGTAGTAGTAGTAGTAGTAGTAGTAGTAGTAGTAGTAGTAGTAGTAGTAGTAGTAGTAGTAGTATCAAGTAGTAGTAGTAGTAGTAGTAGTGGTAGTAGTAGTAGTAGTAGTAGTAGTAGTAGTAGTAGTAGTAGTAGTAGTAGTAGTAGTAGTAGTAGTAGTAGTAGTAGTAGTAGTAGCAGGAGTAATAGCAGTAGTAGTAGTAGTAGAAGCAGTAGTAGTAGTAGTAGTAGTAGTAGTAGTATAGTAGTAGTAGTAGTTTAGTAGTAGTAGTAGTAGCAAGTAGCAGTAGTAGTAGTAGTAGTAGTAGTAGTAGTAGTAGTAGTAGTAGTAGTAGTAGTATCAAGTAGTAGTAGTAGTAGTGGTAGTAGTAGTAGTAGTAGCAGTAGTAGTAGTAGTAGTAGTAGTAGTAGTAGTAGTAGTAGTAGTAGTAGTAGTAGTAATAGCAGTAGTAGTAGTAGTAGTAGAAGCAGTAGTAGTAGTAGTAGTAGTAGTAGTAGTAGTAGTAGTAGTAGTAGTAGTAGTAGTAGTACAAGATAGAAGATTAGTCTATATCGATGTTGGGATGAAAATCGTGCAAATTGAGCGAGAATACAAGATGGTTTAATCCCAGGTATGTATATATATATCATCTTTGTTTTAACTTCTGCTGGGGTTTTCTTTATGCAAATTACTGGCCTCTACACACGTCGTACGACATATACATACCCGCGCGCGTGAACGACTTGTAGTCAGCCAACGCGCTCAGCCCCAGATACATGTGATTCATATAGGGAATCACTGCGCGGGTAGTATATAGCAACTCGAGGCGAGTCGACGAGGGAAGAAAGGGGGCTGAAGTCGTTTCGCGATCAAAATGAAGGCGCACGTGTACCGCGTAGGGAGTGGGAAGGCGGGGAGCAGAGCCTGCTTCGCGGCCCTGGATGTGAGTGTTTCGACCATTTTAAGGCTTTAAACGGGGGAGGGACAAGAAAAAGAAAAAAAAAATATGGTGCGACAGATAGATAATAACAAGAGATATGGGATGATCTATTTAATAAAACAAAGCACAATGAATAATGGGAGGTAGAAGCGGGAGTTTTATCTCCCACCTAGTTTGCCCCCCCCCCCCTCCCCCCCCCCCCCCCCCTTGCGCGTTTTCGGCGATATCGACGCGCACACTGTACACTGCAACACAGTGAAGAAAGCACTGCACGCGGGGACACCTACCACACGACGCGACTAATACAAGAACACGCGCGGCGGGTAGATCTTGAAAAAAAAGAAGAAAGGTCCTGGAGAGAGGGAAGCCGTGTGGTGAGACTCGCGGACGAAAAAGAAGGAACGACTACGTCGTGTTGAGGACCGAAGCCATTATCACCGGAAGAGAGATGAAAGATATCGCGGTCTGGGCCGAGTCTGGGCCAACATTTTCATTTTTCCTGATTCTTCTTCTTATTGTTATTATTAGTACTATTAGTAGCAGTAGTAGTAGTAGTAGCAGTAGTAGTAGTAGCAGTAGCAGTAGTAGCAGTAGTAGCAGTAGTAGCAGTAGTAGCAGTAGTAGTAGTAGTAATAGTAGTAGTAGTAGTAGAAGCAGTAGTAGTATTGTGGCATGTGTGGCGTGATAAGTGTGGGCGCTGACGTGGGGCCTTGTTCCATCATGTGTACGCACATGTATCGCAATTCTCGCGGCTGCGCTGTTTGTGTTATCCCCCATTACCTTGTACAAGGGGTGTCAATTGACGGGTAGGGGTGAACAGTCGGCAATCGTATCGTGCAATGTTGGTGCGAGTCGACGACGAGGGAAGAAATAAAGGGCTCGAGTCCCACACACCTCGCGAAAAAAACGAAGGCGAGTACGGTGCCCAGGGGGGGGGGGGGGAAGAGCCTGCTTATTATTATAGTGATCCCGGATCTGAGTTAGGTCTAGGGAGAGGGAGAAGGAGAAACAAAAAACACGCGAATAATAGATAATAATAGAAGGGATTATTAAGAATATATATATATAACATACATTCTCTCCATGTATCGCGAATATTCGATTGATACAATATTGTGTTTTTTTTTTGTGGCTGCGTTGTTGAGCGGTGGTCAGGGGTTGAGCGCTGACACGAGGTTTAATAATGCCTTTACATTTTTCGGCTAGATTCTATCGTTTATGTTACCCCCCCCCCCTTCCTCCCCCCCTCCCCGATTATGTAGTAGAGCGCGCTCGCGAAAACCATCGCTATGCTAGGAAATACATAGTGGCCGCCAACAGCCAAACAAAGCGGACAGGAGATGATGAGATGAAAGCTCAAGAAGTTGTTTTCATGTCATGTATATGTATATACTGAAGAATCGTGGCGAGCGCCCAAAGAAAGGGTGGAGGTGTCTCTACCAGGGGTAGGAACGGTGCCCCGTCTCGAAAGGAATGTCGCGTGGTCAATGGGTCAATGGTCAAATGACCAAGGCAAGAGCAACAAACAACCCCGTTGTTTTTCCGAGCATTGTCGGCTGGCATTGCGCGGGAGCGCCTTGGAGGTGGAGCATGGGAGTTCGTCCGCCCGTTGCACAGCACGCCATGATTGATTGATTGATTGTAGCTCATCATCATCATGTGGTGGCTTTTTGTGGGATTATGGAGCGCGCTACAATTTGTTCCACCACGTTTTATTTTTCGGCTAGGTATGATATCCTTCATGTCAACCCCCCCCCCCTGTGGGCGCGATGCCGGTAAGGTAACAAAGAGGATATTTTACATTACTGTATGCCCCGTCGCTTTCTTGGCTCTTGGGTGGGGGTGAGTTGAAAATACCCGCCCGCCCGTCCGCCCGCCCGCCCGCCCGCCCGCCCGCCTTCCCCCCCATCGCACGGCTTAGAATCGATACGATTGTGGCTTGTCGCTTGCGCCTGATTGTGGACTGTGGCATGGGGTTTTGGTTTAATTCGTTTAGCTTGAAAATTAGCCCCTTCAGAGAGCCTCAAAACCTCTCTCCGTACTAAGTCCAAGTAATTTCGTCTCCCGACGATGGGTTTCAAGTCGTAAAGAGGCGTCAAGTTAGTGTGATGTGTCGCCTAATGCCCCCCCCTCCCCCCCTTCCCGCATATTGTTTGATCTAGCGTGGTATGATGTAACCACTCTCTCTCTGTGGGCAAATCTAAGAACTATTAGTTTTATGTACATTAATAGGCGATAGAGGATGTTATAGCTACGGACAGAGTGGTAACGCGCGAGATAAACTCTCGTTCACTCGGTGGAGACCAAGAGGACGAACATTTCCATTTGAATATTTCTCTTGCATACCCGTATGATATACCATTATTTATTGTGTGCGTCAAGTATAAGAACCAAGTTGAGTACATGTATATATAAGTATGCTTTTGTATTTACGGACATACATAGAGTGAGTGGTAACACGACAGACAAAGAAGCGTGGAAAAAAACACAGCTCTCCCTCAAGAGGACAAATAATTCCAATTGTCTGAGATTGAGCGCAAACGAACGTCAAGCATCGATCGAGATGCGTCCATCTTTGGACACACATCTCGACGGGAGACAACAAACAGGCTGAAGACTCAACCAGTGGGTGTGTGTGTTGTCACAATGACATATATAGTCTATATATGTATGTGTATGTCATGCGTGTTACTATATATATGGTAAATGCGACCCCCGTCCCCCGTTCCCCCTTGGCTGCTCCTCTTCTCGAAAGAGAGAGTGCATGCGTGGACAATGAAAATGGTTAAATTACTTGAGGGACTTGAGCTACAAATAAATGAGTACCCCCGCCCGTATTTGATTATATATATATGAATGAAAAACGTCAGATGAGAGTACGACCGATTGAACGATTGAAACTCAACTTTGCAAGCCGCGTGGTACATCTCTATGTTTCACTAAAATTTACAATAGTTGCACAAAATTTGTACACGCAAGACGTCGTTCGCGCAACGTGTTGTAACATGTTGGATCCTTCACGAAAGATATCATTAGAGGTCGGTGTCTTCCCTGGGTGGTCGTCAGTAGACGTCGACAGGACGATTTCCATTATAATATAGTAACCATTCTGTGCACTGATACTATAAAACCCGCGCATCTGGAGGGTACAGAGACTATAGTAAGCATGATATTATTATATGACATCATACATGGTTCCAGTGTAGAGGGCGGGGGTTGTAACAAGCACATTTAGATATTATCACATGCTACTACTGACTGACTTTACATGCATGGAACGGGTATACCATCCTTCCCCCCGTTGCTTCACCGACTCTCTTCTAGCAGGAGAGAAGAACTGTTCCAGAGTTGTCCGCTCGCCCACCACACCTTGCCCGCGGCGCAACGCTCGTTGGCTAGATGGGATACATATGTTGTCGATTATTATTATCATAATTAATCGTCAAATCGATTCATTATTGTGGCCAGCCGTTCGTGTTGCGGATCATTTCTGGAACGATGAAGCATTATACACACGCAGGGGATATAACCGGGGGCTAGAGTCGTATAAGCAGTAGCGAATAGTCCAGATTGATCCGGGTCCGCCCACCGAACTCGACACGCGGCGCAACACTGACTCGGCTGTGCACATGGGGTGGGGTGTGGGGTGTCGGTTCATTGCTCTACGGGAGAGTATAGCATCGGCGGTTCATTGTGTGGGCAGCCGCGTTTTCCTTGCACTTTTCTCTTTTCTGATTATTAATAGGGGAATTGTCACCCCGCACGACGAGTTCATGCAAGAGCTTGGCTAAGAATGTGCAGGCGGGATCATCCGCGACATTCAACACAGCGCGGCGCGCACCACACAACAACTCGAACGATATGAAACCAACAAAACCGGCGCTATTATTTTGTAAAAAATATTTCAAGGGGACGTCAGCCGTGAGTTCGACGAATTTCAGGTCAATACTCATCTTTGCAAGCTGCGTTGTTGGTACTCGTAATATACTATATTATGTGGGTTCGAGCTTTTTTTATTATTATTATTATTATGCATGCATGCACATGCAAAATAAGTTGCCTTTTCACGCGGTCAGTCAGCTATTGTTAATAACAAAATATCTATCTAGTCAGCCTTTTCTTCGTATATTATTGCGCGTTTTAGGTGGGAAAGCGATATAGAGTAGTAGTAGTGTTTTCCGGACGACTCGTCTTGATTTCAATTTCGGTTTTTCGGATCTTTGTAGGGCTCCGGCGCCTTTTCTTTGTGCTCACGTGTGTGACCACGCGGACTCTAGATTTTTGACAAGAAAAGAGCTAATAATGTGAGACGACAACAACAACAACAACAACAACAACAACATCATACATAATAGCTACGATTAATACAGATAATAGCTACGATCAATATAGCATGTTTCATGTGCGTACAAGCTGGCTCATATTACTTCGAATGTATATTATGCAATGTGCATAATGAAATCATGTGCGTTTTTATACTCTGATACATTATACATGTGTTCGTACCAGAGGTATATTATAAAAATAAAAATACACTCCAGCTGCTGCTGTGAGATCGAATATTTTGTCGAAACTCATCTTTCTTTGCAAGCTGTGTGTGATACTCCGATCGCGCGTATTACGGGTTGTGTGTCCTCATTCAAGGATTTAGGTCGGCGACTCCCCTTGGAACTACAGTGTAGTTTATCAGGGTCAACAGGGTGGTGTTAGTCAGTCTGTGCGCGGAAACTATAAAACCCGTTTCTGAGGGGGACAAAATCTGACAGATAGATGTGGAAGGAAATGCATCAGTTTATCAAGTGTATCCTGTAAGTCGTATAACCGGTGAGGGGACGGCGGAGTCTTTAAGGGCATGTGGGGGCCTGGGTTTGAACAAGAGGGAGCTCGGGGGGGGGGGTCTCAATATGTGTGTGTGCGTGGAAACTATAAATCCTTCAAGGGGAACAAATCTGACGGTTTTGAAAGGAATGTGCACACCAGTTTATCATCATGTACATGTTTATCCTGTGGTATATTATTATGTCATTCTGTAGTACCTACATTTGTTCCCCACTTATAGTACATTGTAATATAAATAGCCGCAACTCGGGCCAGGGGTTACTACAATCGGAGCGTCAAACACAGCCTGTTTGTGCAAAGATGAATTTCGACAAGAAATCTTCGATCTCACACAACAACAGCTGAGCTGGATCATCTGGTGGAGTGTATATTTTTGTTTTATAATATAATAAGCCTGTTGACTCTGGCACAAGCTCTACATACACCAGTTGTAGCTCTCCAAGGGGAGTGAGTCGCCGACCTATACCCTTAATGAGGACACACACACACCCAGTAACACGCGCGATCGGAGTATCACACACAGCTTGCAAAGATGAGTTTCGACAAGATATTCGATCTCACAGCCGGAGAGTGTATTTTTTATTTTTATAATAACATAAGCACAGGCTCTTCTTCCCCCTCCTCTCTCGCTATACGATACATGTTAAGGAATTTAGTGGGGTATTAGTCCGTTTGACCACTTGCAACTGGTTAACCAATAGCTTACCCAAACTAAGCCTTATAACACTCTCCCCCCCTGAAACGGCGGGATAGCAGGTCGGCCGGATATACGGCGGACCTCTGTCAATATCCAAGCCGTTTCATTTCCTGGGGATACCAGGAAGAGTATTTTTCAAGTTCGACATGGGGAAAATCTGAAAAGTTTATTGTTGTGGACGGTGGGGATCGAACCCACGACCCAAAAAACCCATGGTCTGTCGACGACGCCATTTGTTGAGGAATTAGTGGGGTATTAGTCCGTTTGACCACTTGCAAAAGGTTAACCAATAGCTTACCCAAACTAAGCCTTATAGCACTCTCCCCCCCTGAAACGGCGGGATAGCAGGTCGGCCGGATATACGGCGGACCTCTGTCAATATCCAAGCCATTTCATTTCCTGGGTATACCGGGGCGAGTGTTTTTCAAGTTCGCCATGGGGAAATCTGAAAAAGTTTATTATGGTGGATGTGGGGATCGAACCCACGACCCAAAAACCCATGGTCTGTCGACGACGCCATTTATTTGTTAAGGAATTAGTGGGGTATTAGTCCGTTTGACCACTTGCAACTGGTTAACCAATAGCTTACCCAAACTAAGCCTTATAACATACACCCGCGCCTTTTTCGTTTATTTATTGTGCTTATTATCGCGAGTAAGGCACAGCAGAGCACGCTCTCTTTCCTCCCACGTCGACTCGCGAGCGTCCAATTTTGCGTACTACGCGCACACGCCAGGTCAGGTGTGCTATCCGCGCAGTCCGCCGTTTTTGGTTCAAAAATATATACCCCCCCGCGACTGCCCCCGACCTTCTATAATAATATTAGAAGTTTTCGAGGGTAACCGATCACCACCACCAGATATCGACTGATTGATTGGTAATTAATGCTTCGAAGTAAATGGGCTACACCCAACCGTGTAGGGGGAGATTTGCCCTTCTTGGACCGAAAGGCTTTGTAACAATGTGTACCGGTTAGTCCGATACTTTTACGACGTACACGGGTGGGTGTGTATATTATTTGTTTAGTAAAATCTAGATTATTTGTTTCACGAAGGACTACGTTACACACAACACGTAGCAGCGCAGCAAAAATACGTGTTTTTTCGGGTCCCGAGGGTTGCCTTCTTCGAAGTCATTCATCATGCTTCGTTCGCGGATGGATGAGGGATTATTTCTAGAGCTCCTTTTTTTCCTCCTCCTCCTCCTCGTGTTTTAGAAGCTCAGAAACTTCTTAGAATCTGCGGCGGCCCCCGCCGCGTGGGGCGACTCACCGGGGCGACCGTGATATATCGTGATATATATTATAAAAAAAGGAAAATACACTCCAGCTGTGAGATCGAAGATTTCGTCGAAACTCATCTTTGCAAGCTGTGTGTGATACTCCGATCGCGCGCATTACGAGTTGTGCGTCCTCATTAAGGATATAGGTCGGCGACTCCCCTTACAACTACAGTGTAGCTATCAGGGTCAACAGGATGATTTTAGTCAGTCTGTGCGCGGAAACTATAAAACCCGTTTCTGAGGGGGACAAAATCTGACAGCTGTAAAGGGAAATGTATCCTTTTATCAAGTGAATCTTGTAAGTCGAATAACCGGTGAGGGGGGTGGGGCGGAGTTTTGAAGTATATATATCATGATATATTTTCACGTACGACCTGGTATGTATATATAGTATGCAAAAGGTAACCTGATACATGTACATATATATTAAAATTATATGCAACACGTACAGTTTTAGTGTTAGGGTATATAATTATTTATTTATTTTTTGCCCTCGTCCGACAATATAGCTATTATATTAGGCAATACTACAACACTGAGCTGCTTTATTATGGAAGGATATTCGATTTACATCGGAAAGGCGCCTACTCTATCTATATTATACATAATTTATTGTAGAAGGGCAAAAATAATAACAATAACATCTATTAATAGCGTAGATTCTGATGTCGTTCCGATGTCTAAATCGAATATCCTTCCAACATAAATAAGGAAGTGGAGTAAGCAGTAGTATATCCATGAAGTCGAATAATATCCTTCACCATAAAACAGCAGTATCTTCTTCTGACAGTCAATTATTATTCCATCTCATTCAATACAGGTAATCAAAAAAAGCGGGGGATACACCAGATCGTTGCTCTGGAAATATTATCATTCTCGCAGGAATCTTAATGTTCTATAATAACAGTTGGGCGGTGGTGTGGTTCTTCAACTGAGAGAGCCTCGAGCCACGTCATCATCATCACAGCAGTCTAGGTCAGACAACAAAGACTGAGTGATATCACCCCGCCCCGCCCCCCAAAAAAACAACAAAAAAAAAACTAGAGGGGTACGCTAAAGCACAGGTCCCTGTGGGAGACGGTACTACTTTGATTCCAAAGATGTCGGTCTTGACGGTCTAGTTTTTGACCCAGATCAAGCCTACGCGTCTTTGTCGGACTACGTAATCGTATTATTTTTAGCGTGTGGAGGTCCTTGACGGACTTGACGGATGTCCGTCCACGTCAAGGGGCAAGAGTGCCGTCAACCCCCGACACCGTTGCCTTGATCCCCCCACCCCTTCTTGACCGGCGGCGACGTCCGGCAATTTTTCAATTTTCCAATATCATAATTTACCTTAATTGACGTCAAACTATACTATTTTCTAGGTTTTAGTGTACACTATAGAACACGATCTGGTTGACACCCCTTGCATGACCGCTGGACCTGTTCTCCCTCTCCCTCTCGACTGACCCTGTCCTGAGACGTCTTTGGTGGTAACGCTCTATTATTGTATACTCAAGTATATGTACATACCTCCGTGCCGTGTTCATCCCGAATTGGCTATCATATATATAGGTCCATGCACGGATTGAGCTACTCCGCCCGTCCCCGTCCCCCCTCCCCCCCCGCGCTCCCTCTCGATCAAACCCAGGCCCCCACGTCCTTAGAAACTCCGCCCTCCCCTCACCGGATATTCGAATTACAGGTTTCACTTGATAAACTGATGCATTTCCTTTCACGGCTGTCAGATTTTGTCCCCCTCAATAAAATGGGTTTTATAGTTTCCGCGCACAGACTGACTTTGAACATCACCCTGTTGAGCCTGATAGCTACACTGTAGTTCCAAGGGAAGTCGCCGACCTATATACCCTTAATGGGGACATACAACCCGTAATACGCGCGATCGGAGTATCACACACAGCTTGCAAAGACGAGAGTTTCGACAAAATCTTCGATCTCACAGCAGCTGGAGTGTATTTGTATTTTTATAATGCATAGGTCTTGGCGTAGGATTAACAAAATCACGTACTACGAGGTCGGCTGTTGTAGCATATAACAGGCGTCACAAAGCCGTCACAAAGCCGTCACAAAGCCGTCACAAAGCCGTCACATGCCGGTTTGAACCGCTCTTTCTCTCGGGTCAAGTTCTCTCGAAAGTTCGTCGTATAAAACATCAACAACAGTATCGGACGCACCTAAATCGGGTACCCTCGCTGTACATACATCCTTTCACACGCGGAATGTCTCCGCTAGATCTAGCTACGAGTATAGATTGGGATTTTATCACAACAACGTGTTATGTTCTATACTCTTCTTGAGGGCAACGTCATCATCACCATCATCATCATCATCATCATCATCATCATCAGATTATAATACATTATAACAGTATGCATTAACTATTATACCGCACGCAGGTATTATACACGCCGCGACTGCTGTGCTTGAGAGAGTCCCGAGCCTCTGAATTGTCATGGGAGAGAGGGCGGGGCCCGGGGGGGGGGGGGGGAGGCGGACGGACAGATAGATGCGGTATAACAGCCCCCCCTCCACCTCTGTGTAGTGCCGGAATGTGCTGGCCCAGAGCAGGAAATACCGGGCTCAATTTTTAAGCGGAAAAACCGGGGTGTGCTACTATTCCACATACATGCTGCCACTCACTGCAGAGCGCAGCAGTTACTGGCTGTTGGTATTGTTGCAAGCAGTGTTTCTAAGGTATTTCAGTTGAGGGTATTAGTCCACGTTTGACCACTTGCAAAAGGTTAACCGAGATAGATAGCAGCTTGCCCGAAAACCAAGGCATTGTACCGTATGTAACACAATTGTATATGTGCCTCTCAAGCGATTTTCACGTGCGATGGAGAGATGCCTAGGGTACAACAGTGCTACGACGAGCAGTTTTTGTCTGAATTAAATTATGGTCCTCTTATCGACGGGGAGCCCGCCCCCCTTGGCCGAAATCGTCGGGAAAAAATATACATATATATACGTATAGGGTCATTTTTTGTTTGCATAGTGAATATATTATAAAAAATGAAAATGCACTCCAGCTGTGAGATCGAAGATTTCGTCGAAACTCATCTTTGCAAGCTGTGTGTGATACTCCGATCGCGCGCATTACGAGTTGTGTGTCCTCATTAAGGATATAGGTCGGCGACTCCCCTTACAACTACAGTGTAGCTATCAGGGTCGACAGGATGATTTTAGTCAGTCTGTGCGCGTAAACTATAAAACCCGTTTCTGAGGGGGACAAAATCTGACAGCTGTGAAGGGAAACGTATCCTTTTATCAAGTGAATCTTGTAAGTCGAATAACCGGGTGAGGGGGGTGGGGCGGAGTTTTGAAGGACGTGGGGGCCTGGTTTTGATCAAAATCCTTTCGAGGGAATAAATCTGACGGTTTTGGCACCAGTATATTATTGGGGGCGGGGGGGGGGGGGGTTGGGGCGGGGGGGGGGGGGGGGGGCGGGGGGGGCAGCTCAATATGTGCCTGGAAACTATACATTATTGTGAGGGGATAAATGTGACGGTTTTGGAAATAATACATCAGTTTATCATGTATATCCTGGGGTAAGTCGTACAATCAGTGAGTAAAGAGAGGGTGGAGTGTTCGAGGGGGTGGGGTTGGGATGGGTTGGGGGGGAGGTGGGGGGTGGGGGCGGGGGGGGGGGGGGGGGTGGGGGGGGTGGGGGGGGGGGGGGAGAAAGGGCTTTAGGTGAGGGGTTTATTAGGATGATGATTATCGTTGTACACCACCACCAGGTATACCCTTACAGTTATGGTAGTACGTAGTAGAGGCCAAAAGGGTGATTCATACACCGCGCTTCGATATAATAGCAGTTTTTTATTTCACTCTCTCTCTCTCTCTCTCCAAAAATATGTTCTTGGTGGGAGCGGCACCCGTTTCTTAAGAGGGGCACACCTTAGAGAAAAAAAGCGCTAGGTGCACACACCTGGTGCCGTAGCACGCCCCCGGGCACTGCATACATACAGCGGACACAGGCTACAACGACTGTGCAGTGGCAACGGTGGAGGTCCCCATGTTAAGTGGTGCGGGTGAGACGCAGAGCAATATCTGCCCCTTTTCGGCCACGCAAAGTAAAAAAATGCATGTGTCCTCTCGGTGTCACTCCATCCAGTTGTAGTATAACATAAGCTCAGAAGCGAGAGAGAGAGAGAGAGAGAGAGAGAGAAGAAGAAGAGCACACCGTGTAGCTTTGTTTGTATGATTTATCTCCTCGTAATCATGACGACGAATTGATTGAGCGGCCGGGGGACACGACGACGCGTGCCTCTACTCTCTTCGTCTCCCGACTAGACCCCGAGTACGAAACGCCTTCCTCTCGCTATCGATACAACAACGGCCATTTACTCGTCATGGGTCGTGTGGGCGAGGATAAAAATTGCGGCCATTTCCAAGACACCGTACCATATTTAACATGTGCACCCCCCATGGATTTGCACTTACTTTCTGGGGGAATCATAGCAGTTCTACATGATGAGGAGCTCTCGAGCTCTTTTGCCTTCGGCGAGACCAAGAAAAACAATTTTTTGGGGGGGGGAAACAAAAAAGGTTCCTTGAAAAACTAAAATGCCCCATTTTGTGAACAGCTAAAATGAACAGCCCCGCCCCCCCCCCCCCCCAAAGGAGGACTAGGCCCAGGAAACGAAAAAACATGTATATATATATATTAAATTATACCGGGTACAAATTATGTACATTATATATACATACAAGGTATGTATATTATTAGAAGACTGGTTATACTACGATAGCCCCCCCCCCCCCCCCCCCCCGAAAAACCACCGATAAATATTGCCTTTGTATTAACGAGCGCTTCGTGGCTGCTCTCGACACGAGGAAGGATATGATAAGAAACATGAATTCATTTCTCATATATTTTCTTGTTTGAGCAAAGGGCTATCGAACGATCGATGACGACGTCGGGCGGGGGGGGGGGGAAGGGCAAGGGGCACCGCATTTCAGGAGATACACGACCGGGAGCTGGTTTCGAAACCCGCGATTTCGTTGATGAAGAAATGTTGCCCAAGGGGGGGGGCTAGCACCGGTAGAACCGACTCACGAATATTACTCGGTACGTCCATTCCATTGATGGGGGGGGGGGCAAGCTTGCTCACAAACACCTTGCTCTCTCGAGACACGCGCCTGAGTGTTTCTGTGATTTTAGGTTCTAGTCAAACCCAGCCACCAGTGCACATGCATACATGCTGGTGGGACCAACTAATAATCTTGATTTTTCAGGGACTTTAGAACTTTTGAGCGAGCGAGCAGTGAAATGTATGTAAAAAAAACTGTGGGGACTTTTTCGGGTATTTCTGGCTGAGTTCAGCGAGAGCAGGAAAACCTCTTCCTCCAGACAATGGCGGCGGGCGACGTTTGTCCGAGAGGCGCCGCCGCCGCCGCCGCCGCCGCCGCGAGCGCGTCGCCGTCGGAGTCCTGAGGGGGCGGAAGTTATCAACCGCGCGCGGCAAAAGGAAAAGAAAAAAGATCGTTGAACAACAGCAGGCCACAGCCGCGTCCGAGGGATCGCCTAGACAGAAGCTTTAACCCCTAACAACGGAAAAAAGAAAAAGCGGGAGATTTCAGAATGCATACATCTCAGCTACGGGTCCACGCGCGTTCTACGACACAGAGAGGCAAGCGCGGCATTTTGGTTTTTGGTTTTTGGTTTTAGAAGATTTTATCTGAAAAAAAGACGCCCCCCCCCCCCGGCTCCTTAACCCTCTCCAAAAAAAAATGAAAATCGTCGGAATTTTCTGTTTTTTTTTGTGTGGTGGGGAATATTTTTTTACATTAAATAGATGATGTTTTATGCCTGGTACCTACATATATACAGTATATGGTAGGCCGAGATCGATCAAGCTACACTCGATAGTAGAGTTGCACCGTTCATTTTCCGAGAGCCTCCGTTCGCACGTGAAGAGAGCTCTCTAACGTAAAGACCCGATAACCGAATCCGAGCAAAACCGAATGTGCAATGAGATACACCACCGGACGGAGAGACAGACAGACAAGAGACCCGTGGTTTAGGCACCCAGAAAATCAACATTCTTGTGCGAAAAAATGGGAAAAAAAATGAAAAAAAATGAAAAAAAAAACTGCGACCATGTTGGGATTAAAAAGAAAGCCCCGTCATCGAACCCAGAAAATGCTTTTGCCAAAAAACGGTATACCTTTATCTAAAATGGCCCATAGACACAATTTCGACGATTTTAGGGTAAGGAGCCCCGTCATTCAGAAACCTTTTGAGCCAAAAAACGGTACACCTTGATGCCTATTTAGAAACCGTTATAGCCAAAAAACGGTATTTAATACCTGTTCAGAAACCGTTTTGACCAAAAAACGGTATACCCTTAATACCTGTTCAGAAACTGTTTTATCCAAGAAGCGGTGTACCTTAATACCTATTCAGAAACCGTTTTAGCCGAAAATCGGTACCAGGTATACTTCAATACATGTATCTCGTACATACATGCGTCCTTGGTGCCTCTCACCAAAAAAACGATACACAGAGGTCTCTGCCGTAGCTTGGATCTGACGCTCTGATTCTTTGTGGATTCGATCGATTTAACGCTTAATATAGGGCCCGCCAAAAAACTCTCCCCTCCCTATACTAATTCCAAGTCATACGTCAAACCCAAAAAGGGTGTCCACTTCTTGTGAACGTCGATGTATACCAGGTGGTACTCAGACGTTTCGTAAGCTGCGTTTGATGCACACTCCAACACACGGCCGCGCGTTTTTTCGGATATGTACGTAGTGGATGCATATTCCTCTTTCATGAAGGTATGCTGACTCCCTCCCCCTGGCGTCTTAACAAGACCTTTTCGCGCCATAAATATATTATGAAAATGAAATACACTCCAGCTGTGAGATCGAAGATAAAATTTCGTGGAAACTCATCTTTGCAAGCGGTGTGTGTGTGATACTCCGATCGCGCGTATTACTGGGTGTATGTCCTCATTTAAGGATATAGGTCGGCGACCCCCCTTGGAACTACAGTCAGTGTAGCTTGTACCAGGGTCAACAGGGTGATGTTAGGCAGTCTGTGCGCGGAAACTATAATAAACCCGTTTCTGAGGGGGACAAAATCTGACAGCTGTGGAAAGAAATGCATCAGTTTATCAAGTGAATACTGTAGGTCGTATAGCTGGTGAGGGGAGGGCGGACATTTTAAGGGCGTGGGGGGCGTGGTTTGAACAAGAGGGAGCAGGGGAGGGGGGGGGGGGGGGCGGGGGGGCCAACTCAATCTGTCCGCGGAAACTATAAACCCCTCAAGACAAATCTGACAGTCGTGGAAATAATGCATCAATTTATCATGTATATCCTGTACGTCGTACAACCGGTGAGGAGAGGGCGGAGTGTTTTGAATGGCGGGGGGGGGGGGGGGAGATTCCTAACTGCTTTAGGTCGCATAAGTGTACCTCTGTCAGGAGCTTGCTATACGCGTGGTGCTAGGTCTAGGCGATGGTGCGGGTGGTGGGGGAGGGGGGGATTTTTTTTGGGGGGGGGGGTATGAATTGGATCTACGGCGTGGATGGCTAGAAAGGTAATGAGGTGACATCAACTGTCTGGTAGTGTTTATTACTCTGGCAGATTTTGATTTTAGGTGGGGCGGCGGGAGAGAACAAAACGAGGGGTGGGGGGGCAAGGGGGGTGGGGGAGGGGGGAGGGGGGGGGGGGGGGGGGGGATAAAAATGAATTGGAGCATTGGAGCCACGGCATGGCTGGTTGGATAGGTAATGAGGTGATATCATCCGCCTGGTAGTGTTTTTTATTCTAGCATATTTGATTTTAGGTGGGGCGGCGGGGGAGGCGGGGGGGGGGGGGGGGGCTTTTTTTTGCGTGTGTGTCAGGGGGGGGGGGGGGGGGGGGGGACAACGCGGCCTTTTAGGAATCTCCCGTATAATCCAGTAACACCAGGCCTGGCTATTTATATGGATGACCTTTGGTTTGTTTGTGTTTTTCCTGGGGTATTCCACTCCAGAGTGACTGGAGCCTGGACTTGATTATGCGAGTTCACGTGAGAACCAACACACAACACACCATAAAATGCAAGACAACAATGTGGAACAATAATGTAGAGAACGGTGGTATTACAATCCTTGATTTTTACCGTGCTCAAATGTGTGGGGTTCTGGGGTCGCCAATTATCAGGACAGATATACATATTTGCAAATACCACAAGAGCGAGGTGATGTGTGGTCATGGAATGTCACCACCATTGAGAAGTGCAGATCGTCAAGTGTTGTGATAAAGGAACGCTTGATGTGCCCGCGCTCAATTACGTTTGTTCGTTAGGCATCGTTAGGTTAATGCTGCTTCGTTTGGCAGAGGTTGGGAGGCGATCATGCAGACAGACGGTAGATACGAAATACACCCTACGTTCCTAATAGGTTGGTAGAGTGTGGTCTACCGTAATTTTAACAAATCTACCTGAAGTTCCTTTCCACATTATTATTAGCTAAAACGTACGATTATACGCCCTGCTTTTCCATGACGCCGAAGATGTTGCGACACCAGTCCTGTAGATGACGCGTCCACGTCCGATGCTCGTACCGTTAGTGATATTCACGACAACATATATTATAAAAATTAAAATACACTCCAGCTGTGAGATAGAAGATTTCGTCGAAACTCATCTTTGCAAGCTGTGTGTGATACTCCGATCGCGCGCATTACGAGTTGTGTGTCCTCATTAAGGATATAGGTCGGCGACTCCCCTTACAACTACAGTGTAGCTATCAGGGTCAACAGGATGATTTTAGTCAGTCTGTGCGCGGAAACTATAAAACCCGTTTCTGAGGGGGACAAAATCTGACAGCTGTGAAGGGAAAGGGGGGGCCTGGTTTTGATCAAAAGCGAGCGGGTTTGGAGGGGGGCGGGGGGGGGGGGGGGGAAGGGGCAATTTGTGCATGTAAGCTATAAATTCTTTCGAGGGGATAAATCTGACGGTTTTGGCACCAGTATATTATTGGGGGCGGGGGGGGTGGGGGGGGGCAGCTCAATATGTGCCTGGAAGCTAT